>JAUTXW010004814.1:0-85507 GCA_030620095.1 Kuschelorhynchus macadamiae
CAAATAATGTCAATTTTTATTAACAAAGCATTCAAACGTCATTTTACCTTGATCACCTATACCAACCTATCGTATATTTTAAACAGGTGAAGCTAAAATTTTAGTTTGTAAAACATTAAAATGTAATATAAACAGCTATCGCAAAATCAAAACTTTTAATCAGACGGACATAAAAAAAATCACTCTTTCCAAAAATCGTATAAAAAACGATACATTCCATTTAAAAAACACCTGATGCATAGCGTAACTCTTTTGTTTCTGGTTCAAATATTTTTTCGATGACATTTTTGGATTCTACAAGAAAAAATACATCGATTGGCTATTTTGAATTTTTCCAAAATACAAGGAAGGTCGAAAAAGAGGTCCCTGTTCAGTCCTCGCTGGAACACCCTGTACAAGTTTACTGTTTTCTTCAACATCCAAAAGTATGGACTACCATGATAATATCAACTATAAACTGTTTGAAAAGTGGTTAAAAGAACAACTGATTCCAAATTTAGATGCTCCATCTTTAATCATTCTGGACAATGCATCTTATCATTCAAGAATCTTAAATAAACAACCTACTTCTCCTGAAAAAAAAAGTGATATTTATGACTGGCTAATAAAACAAAAACAAAATTCTTTATCCAATATGCTGAAACTAGAACTTCTTTTAATGGCAAAATCTATTAAAAAACCAACAATATACGCAATATATGAAATATTACGGGAAAATGGACATGAGGTTTTACGACTGCCGCCATACCATTACCAGTTTAACGCAACAGAATTAATATGGGCTGGGGCAAAATCATATTACGAAAAACACGTGAACGATGGTCTTACATCAGATGAAGTGCAAATTGTTTGGCCAGATTCATTAAATTATATTACGCCGGAGTACTGGAAGAAATCTGTGGAACATACGGAGAAATTAATATGGGATTGGTGGAATCGAGAACGAGTTCTAGATGTCGAAATAGCACCAATGATCATTGCGCCATTTGAAGACGACTCAGAAGATGAGGACTTTTTAAGTGATGATGATATTTTTTAGTCTATAATATTAAAAAGTTTCTGAAGGATTATATTAGTTTTTGACGTGTATAAATCATAAATCGCATTATGAATATCCATTTTTGTATTGTAACTTAAGTCTTTTGCCTTTGGATTTTTTCGTGTACATTTCTCAATCTTCTTCGGAAGTAAATTATGTGTTTTTTTCATGCACAAGTTTCTGTACATTCCTTATACCGATTCTCAGAGCTTTTGCCACTGACTCCTGGATATTAGCCAGTGAATTTTAATTTAAAATTTTTTTATTAGATTTGACACCATTTTTTTTGCATAATTGTTATACATTTGTAATTTTGTAGGCAATAAATAAATAATTATAGAATACTTGTTCCAATTTTAAAGCGTGTTTAAAATAAGTAAATTTTTTTATTAATTATGAGACAAAATTTGATATATAAAAATCGGTAAAATCTCTTTACCAGAAACTCGGGGCTAACGAAAAAACAGGCTATATATATATATATATAAATATATTAATATATATATATATTAATATATTAGAGAATAGAGTCTCTATTCGGACGCGAGAAAGAAAGCTTCGAAAATGCCAAATGTGATTTTGGCGAAACGTCAGCAAAACTGTTTTTCAGAACGACAGTAGTGAACGGATGTACACCCGGAATGAAAACACATTGTATTTTTCCATCCGTGAAGGAGTAAAAATCAACATATATATATATATATATATATATATATATATATATATATATATATATATACACATATACATACACATATATATTATTGCAAAATAAAATATTTTGTTTAAAAAAAAAAACAAGTTTTCTTTGCACAGGGGTGGCCCGAATTTAAATAAATGACACTGTACAAGTGGTTAGATTTTTAGGTCAATCTCACTTTTATTAAGTGGCTGTATTAACAGAACATATCCTGATTGTTCCACTAATTCGAACCGCCTTCTGACTTTATTAAGGCGCTTGCCATTTTGTGTATTTTTGTTTTTGCCAACCAAAAAATTTTAACCAAATACATCTTTAGCGAATTTTCTTATTTAGTCCCTCGGCATTTAATATATAACATAATATCAAGTGGCTATCTTAATAATATTGCGTAATATAATAAAAAAACTATTTTCTTTCTCCCTGTATATTTGTAAATAGCCCATCGAGATTTAATAGCTCGATAAAAGAATCACACAACATTTTGGTATTCGCTGTGTTTTCTGATTTGATTCATAATGTTGGTGACCTTTGGACCCGCCCGATAAGACCGCATTCGACTATATATATTATAACCGCCTAGAAGACACTTAAAACCCTGACACTTTTGTACAAAACTTTTTCCGATACCCTGTATATTTTACCTAATAATCGACCGCTTCCAGACTCCTCAGGGACCCTGTAATAGGTGGTGGAAATTTTATACAGTTATTTAGGCTTAAGTAACACAATAACTTATTCGACCCAAAACTTGGCATTTGATTTGCATTATCTTAGCCAGAGGTACTGGAGCTTTAAAAACAGCAGCAACTTTTTAATTTCATTATTCTAAGCGATGGATTAGTAGTTTAGTTATTAGTTTCTATGAGTGAAGTATATATATATATATATATATATATATATATATATATATATATATATATATATATATATATATATATATATATATATACAGGGTGATTCATGAGGAAATGTCAATACTTCAGGTACATATTCAGAACCAAAAAATTAACCATCCCCAAAGACAATAATCCAAAGGATTAAGGTCTGGCGATCTAGGTGGCCAATTAAACGGACCTCCCCGACCAAGCCATCGGTTTGGAAAGTTTTGGTTTAAAAAACCTCTTACAAGTAAACTGTAGTGTGCAGGGGCTCCATCAAGCTGCAAATACATGTTTTGTCTTACATTAAGGGGAACATCTAATAGATTTCATAAGTGATTTTCAAGAAAGTTTAATAAGACTACCGTCGATTATAAATGGACCGATTAAATGACCATTTAACATTCCACACCACACATTAATGCTAAATTTATGTTGGAAATTATGTTCTACTGTAGCGTGAGGATTTTCATAGGACCACCGGTGTTCATTGTGAAGATTATTTATACCATCACGCGTGAACTGTGCTTCATCAGTGAACAAAACATACCTATACAACCTTCGATCTTCATTAATCCAGTTACAGAATTGCATTCTCAACTCAAAATCACCCTCCTGCAAATGTTGAACCCGTTGTAAATGAAATGGGTATAAACAATTAATGTGAAGATTTCTCCAAGCAGACGATTGTGTAATTTGATAAGTATCTGCAATCCGCCTAGTGCTTATGCTTGGATCATTTTCGACGGCATTGAGTATAGCCTCTTCTACTTCAACGTTGGGTCCCGATTCCCTTTCAGATACAATTTTCGCATCTGGAAAACTTGACAAAATTTGAATTATTAACTCATTCGCTGGCACCCTTCTCAAAATTTGATCTTATTATTAACTAGTAACAGGAAAAACGATGAGAACACCAACCAGCAGTTGTTCTGTCAGGCAAGGCACACTTCTATTTTTTTACAATACATGCATACTTAAGTGAATTTGATAAAAAAATCACATGCGCCGAAACTGTTTTAAATCCAAATACTGCTTGAATTGCGACCCCATTGCAGAAGCCATAGACGAATATCATATCTGCATATTCACGATGCGAGAATATCACAGGCATAATGACGTATTTAGATCTAAAGTTTCTTAAGTGATTATTGTCAGATAATAAAAGTTATGAACAGAAATTGACAGTGACAAAATTTGATCTTATTATTAACTGACATTACTATTGCTAAGTAACAGGAAAAACGATGAGAACACCAACCAGCAGTTGTTCTGTCAGGCAAGGCACACTTCTATTTTTTTTACAATACATGCATACTTTATGTGAATTTGATAAAAAAAATCACATGCGCCGAAACTGTTTTAAATCCAAATATCTCGAAAACGGTTGCTCGTATCTATTTTTAACAGGTATACCTTTTTGACGTAGAAATGGCAAGGAATAATTTGTTTAGCTCAAAAATGTAATACAAGACTGTACCAAAAAGTTGTGATTGTTCGAAGAAGTAGAAAGACATGTATGTGGCGCCCCCTACAAGTAAGAGCAATACTAATATTAGATTCGAATTTGTCATACCAAAAAACCCCCGTATATCAATTTTCACTCCATTATTTACATTATCATAGATTTTATTTAAAAAATAAGAAAATTAAATAAAAACTTTAACACCCTGTATCTCGAGAACTAAGGCCTTGCGGACACTTATTTATATAGACTTTTATGTTTATTTTTTGGTTCTGAATATGTACCTAAAAAGTATTGACATTTCCTCATGAATCACCCTATATATATATATATATATATATATATATATATATATATATAATATAGTTTGTTGGAGATTACAGGGTGGTAATGGGGGCATTTATGATGTTCTTCTACTTGTTGATCAACACCACACAGCACTATCTATAACACCTATAACTAGTACTAGGTGGTGTTGATCAACACGAAGTAGGAGATCATCATCAATGCTTACCTTGAGAGCTCTGACTAACTGTATATGAATTCAAAGAGTGTAAAAAGATCGCAAACAAAAGGCAAATTTTAAGACGATGTTTGATCTAAGTAGAGTTCAAAACTGGCAAACAATTTATGACTACTGTGATGTCAATGTAGCTATGTCTAAGTGTCATAATGTAATTCGTCACACTTTTTAACAATGTGTTTATAACTATCTACACAGTTTGGTAAATGTTTTCATGACTGGTTTAGTTTCATTCTTCTTACTGGCAAAGTAAATATTTAACTTACATCCTTTTCACCTAACGAAAACTTAGATCATGGAGGTAATAGATTAATTTTGTATCATTCCAGTTACTGTTGATGATTTCAACGATAAATATATCAAATTTGACTGTTTTTTTTGCTTTCTCAAGGAGCTGTCTCATCTCTCTAGGGTATAATATACTGAATAACTTTTCTTGTGATCTAGGAACTCTTAAAACGTTGAAAAACAATTACAATAATAAAAAATCATTTTGGTGATCAAACGCCAAAAAGCACTTACCAACAGTATATTACTTTCCGCAACATCGTGGTCTAAAAGCACCCTTATGGCCATCATAGCAGCTGCCCCAGTAGCAACGGTAGCGTCCATCAGTATCACTTTATAGTCTTTTATATCTTTTGGTAGTCTTAAGTAATACAGCTGCAAAATAATGACATTATACAAGATGTCTGATAACTACCTCATTTAGATAATGATGATAAATTACATATTTTAGGAAGAAGAAAATCTAATTACTCGAAAAAATGTATAATATATTTAGAAAAGTTGGTAAACAAGAAAATTTCTTTGGGATGGGACTACTGCAAAATTAAAGAATATTTGGACGTTATTTTTCGTTTTCAATGCTGCGAATATGGACACAAGCTAAAAAAATGTACAGGGTGATCAGTTAAGGGTAGCGAGCGGCCATATCTCATAAGATATTGGTCGTATAGAAAAAAAAATCATAATAAAAGTCGCCAAGAGAAATTGCTGAAAATTATTTTCGAGTTTGTCAAATGTCCGCTAGAGGGCGTAACAACCAACACCAAGTAGAAAAATGGGGTTTTTATAGAATTTTGCCTAATGAAAATATATCGATGATATCATTTTCATATTTAGTGACCATTTCCCTACACTTTTTGTCTAAAATGTTTTGTTCTATATATCAAACTAAAGCGGTGGGGGAAGTTCAATTGTTTTTTCAAACAAACCAAGATGTCTCCCGTTTCTTTTGACCGATTTTAGCAAACTTAGGCTCATAGGAATTTATAGAAGCAGGTATTCATTTAACTATTATGGTCCTAAATTTTATAATAATTTACCAGACGAGGTTAGATCTCAAAATGGAAACCAGTATAAAAATAAAATAAAAAAATTATTACTGGAAAACTCATTTTATACATTTGACGAATACTTAAACCATATATTTTAAGTTGTTTGTTTTGTAGAGACTACTGATTACATAATACGGTGTTTCTGTGGATAATGTTAAGATTTGTGTGTGATCGACATTTGTTTTACTTTTAATTTTGCAATGGCGTTTTTACAATATCCTATCTACAACTTAATGTTAGTATTGTTCTTAGTGTAGTTACTCTAGTTTTATTGTAATTTTTATTTCACGATTCTGGGCATCCAGCCCTCCTTCTTTTTTGACTTATGTAAAAATTTATTTTGAAAACATGAATAAAGTATTATTATTATTATTATTATTGGTAGTATACCGATAAGAAATCGAAAATAAATATTTATTCACATTAAGAGCCATTAACTAAAGGAAGAAAAGAATAATTTATAACTTAGCTATTTCATCTTGAAAATGTATTTGTTTTACTGGTGCTCACATCTTCTTTGCGCACAAGAATGTTACAATTCTTAATCCAAACATACTTGTACATCTTTTCCCGAGCTGCTTCACGGATTTTTTTAAACAAAAGTTTATTTTCAGGCGATAAGTGCTCATTGATATAAATATTAGGACCTAAGCCATCTAGGGAGAGAGTTCGTTTTCATCCTCTTTTTATTTTAGCTGCTTGAATGATGTCATCTCTTGTCTTGCGAGACAGGTATGTAACGATTATATTTTTAGGGGCATTGGTATTAAGAGACGGCACCCGATGCACGTTCTTGAGCATATTTTTTGAGAATTGTACTCCCAAAAAATTGTGAATTTTTTCCACTAACTGTTCTAAGTCCTCGTTATTTCGTTCGGGAAAACCCTGTATCTCGACGTTGTTCATTCTAGAATATTGTTCTAAGTCATTGATTCTCTTTGAGAGAGATTTTACACTGCTTTGTAAATGGTAAATATGGAACAAATTTTAATTACGAACATGAGGCAAACAGTAACCAATGCAAAATCCACTTATTCAGGGAATCAAAAGAAAAAGAAAAAATAAGTTATCTTCTTCAATAAAAGTATGAAAGTATTATATATGAATGCACGATCAATGCAGAAAAGGCAGATGTAGTTGTTATATCAGAAACTTGGATAAAGAAATATGAAGAAAAGTATTACAATTTTAGAAATTACAATTCAGTTTTTGCATCAAGAGAAAAGAGGGGTGGTGGAGTAGCCCTGTTTATTAGCGAAAAGTTAAAATTTGATGTAATAGAGAAGACAGAACAAATATATTCATATATTTCTTTGAAACTAAGCATATTGAATATTATTATTTGTGGTTTTTACAAGCCTCCAGTTGTAAAAAATGACATATTCTTAGAATACTTGGAAGAAAAACTTCAACATTTTAATGAAATTGCGTGCAGTGTTTGTTTATGTGGAGATATGAACATTAACATTCTTCAAAAAAATAACATTACAACTAAACTTTTTGAGATATTTTCAACAAATAATTTCAAATTATGTAACGTGAATAACCCAACACGTGAAGCGGGTGAAACTAACAGTTTAATAGATCACATTATAACTAATCTGGAAGATAATATAAATTTAAAGTTAATTCCCAGTCCACTAAGTGATCATGTTATTCAAGTTATTGACATTGCTCTAGAACAAAAAAAAATTCTAGTAAATTCGAACATATAAATATATATAAATTTAAGGTAGAACAATTGAAGTTAAGAAATTTAGACACGATTAAAAATTCAATAAAAAATGCAGATGATTTGTATGATAATTTGGAAAATGTTTTTAAATCCTATTCTCATAAAGTCATCTTAAGAACAAGAAAAAATACAAAACCTTGGTTTACTCCAGAATTAGAAAAACTCATTAGAAACAACTAAACAAAAAAAAAATTTCCAGAAAACTTACACCATGCACAAACTTATAACAAATACAATAAATATGTCAAGAAAATGATTAGGTCAATGAAACAAAAATGTTTTAAAGAACAATTTAATTCCTTTGACCAGAAAAGTATACGGAAAAATATTAACTATCTATTAACAAACACTCACAGGAAATTAAGCAAAACAAAATAATATTGAATATCTTTTAATTGATGGAAAAAAAATAACAGTACTACATGGGATTTGTGAAGAAATGAACAACGATTTTATCAAAATTGCACAAAATTTATGTAAAAAATTAAGACTACGAATTAGAAGCAGGGCCAATGCAAGAAAATTGTATGTTTATGGACGAAACGAGCATAACTAATGTGGCTATAGAAGAAATTATTGATAACCTGAATCCAAGAAAATCTAGTTGTCATGATAACATTTCTATAAAAATTATTAAAACAGTCAAAATTAAACTAATCCCAATTTTAAAACATCTAATTCATTTATCTTTTAAAACAGGTATTGTTCCTAAAAAAATGAAAATATCTAGAGTTTCGCCAATATACAGGGTGGTGCAACCAAGATGGGGTGGACGATTGTGGGCAAACGGAGAGGAATTTGAAAAAACATTTTTGGGATATGATTGATAGTCAAGAACGCTGTGTTTTAAAATTATACCCATCATACAGGGTGGTCTGAAAAGTTCGTGGTGAACCAAACTTGTGTTTTTTTAAATGGGACACCCGGTATATTATTATTTTAGTTGATTCTCCTATTTGTTACGATTATTTTGATATGAGGTTTGTTGGGTCTAAGATTTATACCAAGGGAATGGGACGAGGTTAAAGTGGAAAAAAGGGTTATACTCCGGCCATTTTTTGAAAACAATTGAAGCAGGTATGGAAAAACCAAATATTCTATAAAATGTATTGTATCTAGGATTACAATTATCGCTTGTAAGTCGTTCAAAATTATTCACTGTTATACAGGGTGGTCAAGTTTTGCAAATTTACCTTGGATTGAATTTTTTTAAATGGAACACCCCATATATTTTACTGTCATATTAAAGATAATATCGCTAGCTTTCAGAAAATACCCTATTTGATATCTTTCTAACCAACAGTTTTTTTTAGTAAATTAACCGTGAAACCAAAATTTACTCATTCTAACAGAAACGGTATTATTTACGTTGCTTAAATTGACTATCTATAATATAAAGAGGCCATGATATAATCATAAATGAAAAGAAAGATTGACATTCTTGTCAAAACCGCAAAGTGTCAGAGAATTGGACTCAATTACCATTGTTTTTTGACGATAAGCCGAGCAATTGTTAAGTAACAATGAGTTTGAATACTCCAGAGTTGATAAACACGATTTTTATGTTGGGCGAGTGTCAAAAAAACCCTTTACTAGCAAGCAGGGTTTATGCGGTACGATATCCCGATGTCGAAAAAAAACCAAGACCTGAAGCTTTTGCAAGTTTATTAGAGAGGTTTCAAGAAACAGGCAATGTTGCTTTTAAGAAACGTAAAGTAATTAATAAACCAGTTACCAATGAAGATAATGCTTTGACAGTGTTATTAACAGTGCAAAAAAATCCACACACAAGTACCAAGGAAATTGAGAGAGATACTGATATTGAACGCACTAGTATTAAACGGATTCTGAAACAACATAAATATCATGCCTACCACATTGAATTACACCAAGAACTGTATGATCGCGATTACGTCCAACGACAAGAGTTTTCAATTTGGTTTTTAAATACAATTTGGGATAATCCAGGTTTTGTAGATAGGGTGCTGTTTTCAGATGAAGCAACTTTTAAAAGCAACGGCTTGATTAACAAACATAATATGCACTATTATTCAACCGAAAATCCACATTGGATTCGTCAGGTGGACCATCAAAATAAATGACCATATTTCTTTGAAGAGCATTTAACGGGAGAAGTCTATTTAAATTTTTTGAGAAATGAGTTGCCCGTATTGCTCGAAGACTTACCTTTAATGTTAAGAAATTCCTTATGGTTCCAACATGATGGAGCACCCCCGCATTACCATAGGCATGTAAGACATTTTCTCAATAATTGGAAAGGAGAGCATTGGAGTGGGCGAGGTGGACCAGTTAAGTGGCCTGCGAGGTCACCCGATTTAACGCCACTAGATTTCTTTTTATGGGGACATGTTAAAGAAGAAGTTTATAAAGAGGTTCCAACCACAGTGGAAGATATGAAGTTGAGAATAATAAGCAGTTTTCGCAACATTTCAGACCTGACTTTGAGAAAAGTGAAACTTTCATTTATGGATAGACTCGAAATGTGCCTTCAGCAAAACGGTGGTTTAGTTGAACATCTTTTATAAGTTTTAATTACATTGTTTTTGTTGATTTATATTAAATTTATTTTTTTTGTAAAAAAAGATCTGTTATTAATACTGTCAAAGCATTATCTTCATTGGTAACTGGTTTATTAATTACTTTACGTTTTTTTGAAAGCAACATTTCCTGTTTCTTGAAATCTCTATGATAAACTTGCAAAAGCTTCTATCTTGTTTTTATTTCGGCATCGCATCATCAAAGAACAATATTTATTTATTTGCTGATGACAATATTCTGACACTTTGCTGTTTTGACAGGACTGTCAATCTTTTGTTCAATTTATGATGATATCATGGCCTCCTAATATTAAATTGTCAATTTTAACAACGTGAATTCAGAATAATTCGTGTTAAAATGAAGAAATTTTGATTTCACAGCTAATTTACTGAAAAACCGTTGGTCAGAAAGGTATCAAATATGGTATTTTCTGAAAGCTAGTAATGTTATTTTTAACATAAAAGTAAAATATACATGGTGTTCCATTTAAAAAAATTCAATCCAAGGTAAATTTGCAAAACTTGACCACCCTGTATAACAGTGAATAATTTTGAACGACTTACAAGCGATTATTGTAGTCCTAGATACAATACATTTTACAGAATATTTGGTTTTTCCATACCTGCTTCAATTGTTTTCAAAAAATGGCCGGAGTATAACCCTTTTTTCCACTTTAACCTCGTCCCATTCCCTTGGTATAAATTTCAGACCCAACTAACCTTATATCAAAATGATCGCAACGAATAGGAGAATCAACTAAAATAATAATATACCGGGTATCTCATTTAAAAAAACACAAGTTTGGTTCACCACGAACTTTTCAGACCATTCTGTATAATGGGTATAATTTTAAAACACAGCGTTCTTGACTATCAATCATATCCCAATTTTTTTTTTTCAAATTTCTCTCCGTTTGCCCACAATCGTCCACCCCATCTTGGTTGCACCACTCAGTATAAAGGAGGAAATAATATTAATCCAAATAATTATAGACCGATATCTGTGTTACCAGTTCTATCAAAAATTCTCGAAAAGGTAATGCACAATAAATTACCAAATTATTTAGAAATTAAAAATTTACTATTCAGTGGTCAATATGGGTTTCGAAAGTCTACGGATACAGACACTGCAGTTATTGATATCATTACTGATATTCAATTCAAAATTGATCAAAATAAAAAATGTTGTATCTTATCCTTAGACTTATGCAAAGCTTTTGACACAATTAATCATATTATTTTATTAAAAAAATTATAGAATATTGGAATTCGAGGAAATATCTATTATTGGTTTGAAAATTACTTAAATAGTAGGCAGCAATATGTCCAAATTAGAAATAATATTAGTTCTAGGAAAGAAATATCATGTGGTGTACCTCAGGGTTCAATATTAGGACCTATTTTATTTTTAATATACATAAATTCAATTTCAAAATTAAAACTTAATGGAACTATAAAACTATTTGCGGATGATACAGCTATTTTTTATTTTGGAAATAATTTTTCAGAAATTAGATACTACATTGCAGAAGATTTAACAATTATATCCAATTGGCTACAATCTCATAAACTAACTTTAAATTTTGAAAAATCTTCTTTTATGTTTATAAGCAAATATCATATCAGTAATCAAATGGAACTAATTAAATTCAACCAACAAAATATTAATTATAGTAAATGCATTCAATTTTTGTGACTATACATGGATGAAAATTTAAGTTGGCGGAATCATATAGAATACCTTAGAAAAAGTATATCTTCTCTAGTAGGAATTCTATACAAAATTCGTTGTAATATATCATTAAAATTTATAAAAAATATTTATTTTGCATTAATATATTCAAAATGGCAATATTTGATTTCAGTTTGGGGATCTGCTAATTTAAAAACATTGAAACCTTTATGTTGTTTACAAAACAAAATTATTAAATGTATACATAAACTTCCTTTCCTAGAACCAACAATAAATTTATATACAAAATTTGGGTATTTAGATACTAACCATACAGGGCGTCCCGAATTGCAGTGTCCAAACTTTAACAGCGCATTCTGCAGTCAAAATAAGCCCTAACTTTCTATATAAACATATATCGGCAAATGCTTCGTTTTCGAAATACAGGGTGTTAAAGTTTTAAGAAAAAAATTGTTTTTTAGTCAAAACTTTTTTATTACTTGAGATATTGTTACTAAATTTGGTAAACAGCCCTGGAGTAACAAAAGGCATTTTTTGATTTGAAATATTTTTTAATTTTTCATCAGTGGCGTCCGTACGGGATTTTTTATTGAATATTCTTGAAGAAAAAATGGTGCTCTACTGCTTTTTCTGAAAACAAAAATCATTCCTAAAATCCCCACTCAGTTTGGAACAAATTTGATCCCTTGTCTTTTTTTCGTGCGGTGTAAGGATTTCGAGTAAAAAACTAAAAACCATTTTTATGTATGGCATAGTTAAAATTTCTATTATTGTTAATTTCAGTAGCAAAACCTTTAAGGTGGGATTGTAACTGCAAGTTTTTAAAATTATTTGGTTTCCGATATTTATTTTATGCATTCCGGGTGAGTTCATAATTTCTGAACAACGTTTGTAGGGTTTCTAAAATAAAAGCTTGTCTGACAACTAAGGCGAGATGACGTTATCGACCCGTTGTAATGGAGATTTGCATTATGTTTGGGTTATCAGGGTGACATCGCAGAAGTTAGCAGGCAACCTATTAAAATCTAATGTCCTTGGTACTTACCATCATTCCTTCATTGTCGACTCTTGGTATGCCATGATTGCATTTTTGTGATAATTGAACAATTGCTAGGTTCGTCTTTAAAGTATGACAGATGAGTTTATAATTCTAAAATCGTCGATTCATTTTGTAAAACGGTAATTAGAATTAATTCAATTTTGAAGATGATACTTCATTTTACAGAAACTACTCTTTATTAACTAAGTTCGTAATTAATTTTACAAAAACTAGAATTCATAACATTTATTAACTTAGATCGTGAAAAAAATTATAGAGCACTTTAAATATCATTAAGGATTAATGCGGGCCTTAAAATTCACAATAATTGCTCAAAATTAGCTCCTTTAACTTCGACACATTTTCGGCATCTGCTCTTAACTGTGTCAGTGGCATGGCGTATAAAATTCGTATTGGCTCGCAAAGTTTCACAGGCTTGCTCTATCCTTAGAATCAGTTCTTCTCTTGTATGAACTGGTCTGGAATAAACTAAATTTTTCAAATAACCCCACACAAAGAAGTCGACAGATGTGAGGTCAGGGGAACGTGGTGGCCAGGCTGTAGCTCCTAATCGTCCAATCCACCGTTCTGGATAATTATTATTTAACCACTCGCGATTTACAAGTGCAAAATGCGTGGGAGCCCCGTCCATTTGAATCCAGACTTCGTTTCTAAGATTTAGAGGAATATTTTCTAGATATTGAAATAACTCATTTTGCAGAAAATCATTAAATAACTGTCCATCTAGGCGTGGTGGTAGAATATGGGGCCCGCAAAAAATTTCATTTATTACAACACACCAAACATTAACAGAAAATTCTTGCTGAAATGCTCTAGTTCGTACAACACGTGGATTGTCATGGCTCCAGATTCGTAAATTATAGAAATTTACTGAGCCGCTTCGGGTAAATATGGCTTCATCAGTCCATACATTTTTTTTTGAGAAGTTCTCGTCTTCCTCTATTTGGCGCAAAAACCAATTGCAAAAACTGACACGTTTTTCGGCATCACCAGGTTGTAAGTTTTGAACTGGCTGCATCTGAAATGGCTTCCTGTGATCTTTCCTCAAAACGCGATGAACCTTATTTTTAGAAACAAAAACTGCGTTGCCTTGTAAATTATGAGCTGCCCTTCGTAGGCTTAATGTCCTATCGTTGTCAAACTTATTTAAAATTACGTTTCGATATTGTTCATTTCTCCTACCTTCGTTTCTCGGATTCTTTTTGAGTCCAAAATTCCTAAACATTAAATGCGTTTTAATGAAAACTTGTTTGCAAGGTAATCTTCTATTTGGAAATCTTCGTTGGTATTCCCGTACTGCTGCATTTGCATTTCCATTACAGAAACCATAAACGAAATGAATATCAGCATACTCAAAGTTACTGAATAACACCATTTTGAAATCACTAGTTAGACTGATAATTACCTTTTTGTATAAACTGTAATGTACCTGTCATTTATTTACTCTAAAAACTCAAATGTCACACTTTAAAGACGAAACTAGCATTTGTTCAATTGTCACAAAAATGCAATCATGGCATACCAAGATGTTAAAGGTTTTGCCACTGAAATAATTAACAATAATGGCCATACATAAAAATAGTTTTTAGTTTTTATCTCGAAATCCTTGCATCGCACGAAAAAAAGGCAAGGGATCAAATTTGCTCCAAACTGAGTGGGGATTTTAGGAATAATTTGTTTTCAGAAAAAGCAGTCGCGTACCATTTTTTCTTCAAGAATATTCAATAAAAAATCCTGTACGGACGCCACTGATAAAGAATTAAAAAATATTTCAAATAAAAAAATGCCTTTTGTTACTCAAATGCTGTTTACCAAATTTAATAACAATATCTCAAGTACTAAAAAAGTTATGACTAAATAACAATTTTTTTCTTAAAACTTTAACACCCTGTATTTCGAAAACGAAGCATTTGCCGATATATGTTTATATAGAAAATTAGGGCTTATTTTGAATGCAGAATGCGCTGAAGTTTGGACACTGCAATTTGGGACACCCTGTATTTATAAGTTAAAAACATGCATTTTCATCCATTCAATACCTACAAAAGATAAATTATCCAATATAGATTTAGAAAAAAGACATACTATACATAATCATGACACACGACAAACAGATTTATTAAATACAACTGATATTCGAAGCAATTTTGCAAAAAAATCTTTATTATATGGCGGTATATTAATATATAATCAATTACCAACACATTTACGCAGAATAAAAACTTTAATAAAATGTAAAAAGGAAGTAAAAAAACATTTTTAATCAAAACAAAGAAAAACTAATTTTGACTGTGTTAATATTATTTATTTTGATCTTTAATTATTATTTTTTTTGTTATTTAATATTATTCTTAATTGTTAGTTTGTTATAATATTATTATTGAGAATTCCCTGTAATGAACTTATACAGTTGGTTGGGAATGTTGAAAATAAATAAAAAAATATATATAAACTTCCGTACAGACCTATATGACAAAGACCAAATACTCCCTTCTTATTGGCTGGAATATTAGTCCCCTAATGACATTGGGACGTAGTGTTTCACTATAGATAAACTTTTTTATGTCAGAACTAACACATCTGTTACAGAACATGTACACATGAGAGTAGTTTTCAAAATAATCTACACAAGACTCATTCAGTTTAAAATCATACGAATTTAAAAATTGAATTCACGTTTGCTCATTAAAATCTGGAGAATTTCATAGTTATACAGGTCTGTACAGACTGCTTATATGAGTCCGATAAGCATATGGTCCATTCTTACGTATGTAGTATCCGGTTCTGACTTCTCTGACGTAAAATATAATGTTATTAAAATATACAAGTAGGTTCAAAAGTTAGAGCTGGAAAGGGTACATGCTAACGGGGTTATTTCGACTTCCCCTACAATTTGCGCCAAGAGTTGGCCATATGTTATGTATACTTGACACAAACACCCGTATTCACTAAACAGGTTTAAATTTAGACCAGATTTAACTTGACAGTTACATGTTTAAGATGACAGTTTCAACAATCGAAAAAATAATTTTTCTAAATGTCGCAATTACAAAATGTCAGTGACATAAGCGAACTAAGAGTTTTAAGTACCATGGCAACTGCACCTAGTCTAACTCTTAAACCTTCTCAATGAATACGGGAGAATATGTTTATTTTGTATGTGGCAAAATTACCTCAGGTTCTCCTGTCTGTAGATTGGTTTGTATCAATATTTTACCTATTCTTATGTCTTTGCACACATCACAGACTGCTTGTTCCATCGTTTCGCCTGCCCTCAGAATTGAAACTCCACATATATTATTCGTTGCCATTCTTTTTCCCAACAGGAATATACAATCAACTTGTGTTAATAAAAATCCTGTAAAAAAAGTGTCAAATCAAAGCAAAATCTTCCGTCATTAATAGGATGGGGGGTTGCTAAAAAAACCTTTCAAGCTTCAAAGGATATGAACGATGCTATCTTTGGATTTCTGTCTAAGACATCACGAAATACTGTTGTAGATGCTAGCGGAGTACGAACCGAGAGGAGAGAGTAAATACGTATCTTCACTGAAAATGAAATATTAACAATAATTTCTTAATTCGGGATTGTATATCCACATTATGGGCAATATTTAGATCTAGGCTAATAAGAGGCGCGGTGCCTACCAATTGTTAATAGCACTAGTTTAACAATAGTCTGGCTTGTAGGTAAATTGTGGTGAATTGCATAATAAATAGATCACCTTATTTTATAAAATGTACTCTTCATCAATAGAATATCTTAGTTTTGATGTTACTCTGTTGCGATCAATATGTCCTCAAACCAAAGAAAGTTTTTGAGTCTTCAAGAAAAAGTCCTAACACTGGAACCTGTGGTGGAAGATAGATCAAAATACAAGAGTTCTAACCACACTACACCACAACTTGTTACGTTTTGGACGCGCGTTTCGCTAACCAAGTTAGCATCATCAGCAGATAATATAAACTAAAGTAACTTTTTTTGAGGGTCCTCTTCTATTTTCTGTCAGTCATAAGACTATTACAGCTGTTGGGTTTTCGAAGTGAGCTTCAATTAGGTGGGTGAAAGAAAAATGAACTCATGGGGGAGAAGGGGGGAATGGGAAACTTAACCTAAATTGCTAATCCTGCAAGAAGTCTAGTGGTAGTTTGAATTTATGATTTGGTCGAGCTTTGACATGTGACTGTTTTATTAGGTTATTAACTCCACATATATTATTCGTTGCCATTCTTTTTCCTAAAAGGAAGATACAATCAACTTATGTTTAAGAGGCGCGGTGCCTACCAATTGTTAATAGCACTAGTTTAACAATGGTCTGGCTTGTAGGTAAATTGTGGTGAATTGCATAATAAATAGATCAACTTATTTCTATAAAATGTACTCTTCTATAAAATGTACTGTTGCGATCAATATGTCCTCAAACCAAAGAAAGTTTTTGAGTCTTCAAGAAAAAGTCCTAACACTGGAACCTGTGGTGGAAGATAGATCAAAATACAAGAGTTCTAACCACACTACACCACAACTTGTTACGTTTTGGACGCGCGACCAAGTTAGCATCATCAGCAGATAATATAAACTAAAGTAACTTTTTTTGAGGGTCCTCTTCTATTTTCTGTCAGTCATAAGACTATTACAGCTGTTGGGTTTTCGAAGTGAGCTTCAATTTGGTGGGTGAAAGAAAAATGAACTCATGGGGGAGTAGGAGGGAATGGGAAACTTAACCTAAATTGCTAATCCTGCAAGAAGTCTAGTGGTAGTTTGAATTTATGATTTGGTCGAGCTTTGACATGTGACTGTTTTATTAGGTTATTAACTCCACATATATTATTCGTTGCCATTCTTTTTCCTAAAAGGAAGATACAATCAACTTATGTTTAAGAGGCGCGGTGCCTACCAATTGTTAATAGCACTAGTTTAACAATGGTCTGGCTTGTAGGTAAATTGTGGTGAATTGCATAATAAATAGATCACCTTATTTTTATAAAATGTACTCTTCATCAATAGAATATCTTAGTTTTGATGTTACTCTGGTGCGATCAATATGCCTTCAAACCAAAGAAAGTTTTTGAGTCTTCAAGAAAAAGTCCTAACACTGGAGCCTGTGGTGGAAGATAGATCAAAATACAAGAGTTCTAACCACACTACACCACAACTTGTTACGTTTTGGACGCGCGTTTCGCTAACCAAGTTAGCATCATCAGCAGATGATATAAACTAAAGTAACTTTTTTGAGGGTCCTCTTCTATTTTCTGTCAGTCATAAGACTATTACAGCTGTTGGGTTTTCGAAGTGAGCTTCAATTAGGTGGGTGAAAGAAAAATGAACTCATGGGGGAGAAGGGGGGAATGGGAAACTTAACCTAAATTGCTAATCCTGCAAGAAGTCTAGTGGTAGTTTGAATTTATGATTTGGTCGAGCTTTGACATGTGACTGTTTTATTAGGTTATTAACTCCACATATATTATTCGTTGCCATTCTTTTACCTATAAGGAAGATACAATCAACTTATGTTAATAAAAATCCTGTAAAAAAGTGTCAAATCAAAGCAAAATCTTCCGTCATTAATAGGATGTCGGGTTGCTAAAAAAAACCTTTCAAGCTTCAAAGGATATGAACGATTCTATCTTTGGATTTCTGTCTAAGACATCACGAAATACTGTTGTAGATGCTTGCGGAGTACGAACCGAGAGGAGAGAGTAAATACGTATCTTCCCTGAAAATGAAATATTAGCAATAATTTCCTAATTCGGGATTGTATATCCTCCTCAGAACGGACAGATGTTCAGATAATTGATAATTTGAAAACCCCGCATTTAATGCCAGTATCTTTATTGCACTTTATGGGCAAAATTTTGGATCTATGCTAATAAGAGGCGCGGTGCCTACCAATTGTTAATAGCACTAGTTTAACAATGGTCTGGCTTGTAGGTAAATTGTGGTGAATTGCATAATAAATAGATCACCTTATTTCTATAAAATGTACTCTTCATCAATAGAATATCTTAGTTTTGATGTTACTCTGTTGCGATCAATATGTCTTCAAACCAAAGAAAGTTTTTGTGTCTTCAAGAAAAAGTCCTAACACTGGAACCTGTGGTGGAAGAAAGATCAAAATACAGGAGTTCTAACCACACTACACCACAACTTGTTACGTTTTGGACGCGCGTTTCGCTAACCAAGTTAGCATCATCAGCAGATAATATAAACTAAAGTAACTTTTTTTGAGGGTCCTCTTCTATTTTCTGTCAGTCATAAGACTATTACAGCTGTTGGGTTTTCGAAGTGAGCTTCAATTAGGTGGGTGAAAGAAAAATGAACTCATGGGGGAGAAGGGGGAATGGGAAACTTAACCTAAATTGCTAATCCTGCAAGAAGTCTAGTGGTAGTTTGAATTTATGATTTGGTCGAGCTTTGACATGTGACTGTTTTATTAGGTTATTAACTCCACATATATTATTCGTTGCCATTCTTTTTCCTAAAAGGAAGATACAATCAACTTATGTTTAAGAGGCGCGGTGCCTACCAATTATTAATAGCACTAGTTTAACAATGGTCTGGCTTGTAGGTAAATTGTGGTGAATTGCATAATAAATAGATCACCTTATTTTTATAAAATGTACTCTTCCTCAATAGAATATCTTAGTTTTGATGTTACTCTGGTGCGATCAATATGCCTTCAAACCAAAGAAAGTTTTTGAGTCTTCAAGAAAAAGTCCTAACACTGGAACCTGTGGTGGAAGATAGATCAAAATACAAGAGTTCTAACCACACTACACCACAACTTGTTACGTTCTGGACGCGCGTTTCTCTAACCAAGTTAGCATCATCAGCAGATGATATAAACTAAAGTAACTTTTTTTGGGGGTCCTCTTCTATTTTCTGTCAGTCATAAGACCATTACAGCTGTTGGGTCTTTGAAGTGAGCTTCAATTGGGTGGGTGAAAGAAAAATGAACTCATGGGGGAGAAGGGGGGAATGGGAAACTTAACCTAAATTGCTAATCCTGCAAGAAGTCTAGTGGTAGTTTGAATTTATGATTTGGTCGAGCTTTGACATGTGACTGTTTTATTAGGTTATTAACTCCACATATATTATTCGTTGCCATTCTTTTACCTATAAGGAAGATACAATCAACTTATGTTAATAAAAATCCTGTAAAAAAGTGTCAAATCAAAGCAAAATCTTCCGTCATTAATAGGATGTCGGGTTGCTAAAAAAAACCTTTCAAGCTTCAAAGGATATGAACGATGCTATCTTTGGCTTCCTGTCTAAGACATGACGAAATACTGTTGTAGATGCTAGCGGAGTACGAACCGAGAGGAGAGAGTAAATACGTATCTTCACTGAAAATGAAATATTAGCAATAATTTCATAATTCGGGATTGTATATCCACATTATGGGCAATATTTAGATCTATGCTAATAAGCGGCGCGGCGAATACCTATTGTTAATAGCACTAGTTTAACAATAGTCTGGCTTGTAGGTAAATTGTGGTTAATTGCGTAATAAATAGATCACCTTATTTTTATAAAATGTTGTCTTCATCAATAGAATCTTAGTTTTGATGTTACTCTGGTACGATCAATATGTCTTTGAACAAAAGAAAGTTTTTGAGTCTTCAAGAAAAGATCCTAACACTGGAACCTGCGGTGGAAGATAGATCAAAATACAAGAGTTCTAACCACACTACACCACAACTTGTTACGTTCTGGACGCGCGTTTCGCTAACCAAGTTAGCATCATCAGCAGATGATATAAACTAAAGTAACTTATCCTAACAGAGAATATTTATAGGCAAATGTGGTCACACTTGGTTGCACCGTTGTAAACAATAGAGGGGACTATAGGGAATAGGCCCTCTGTCTTTATTTAATGCTTTCTTACCACATTTAACTATTTCTATACTATCAAATGCATCCGATAATCTATTATTGGATACATTTTTAATTAACTTAAGATTATTTACTCCTATTTAGTGATTGTTTTCCAAGGCATGTTGAGCAACGCTTGACTTTTCTGTTCTTCCGTATCTTAAATGTGCCATGTGTTCTTTAAAACGAATGTTTATGGAGCGTTTAGTTTGGCCAACATATTTTAGATCGCAGTCATCACAGCTAATTTCATAGATGCCACTCTTCTCCTTTAAGTAGACTTTGTCTTTAGGGCTTCCAAGGAGATTTTTCAAACTGTTGTCCGTTTTGTAGGCTACTCTAAAACGTTTTTAAATACTTTTTCTTTCTTCAAGAAAAAGTTGAAATAACCCAGTAGCGGAAAAAAGTATTAGCCGACAAATTCTGTGTAGGAATATCTCAAATTAGTGAAATTTTGAGAAACAAGAGTGATCTTAAAAAGTGATTTGCCAAGACCGGGAACATGAAAGAGAAAAAGAAATTTGAGAAAACTAAGGGTTACTTTTTAGCGAACCCAAATTTAAATAAGATAACGTTTGATTAGCAGTTAGATAGATACCACTCTTGTTCAGCTTGAATGATGCTGTTTTACCAAATTTATATTGAATATTCTCAAGACGCTCTATGTGGACACTATAATAAGGGGACCAAACAATATTACAATATTCCATTATTGATCGTACAAAAGTAATATACAGGGTTTTAAATGCCCGAATATCTGTAAAGTCATGACAAATCCTTTTGACAAAACCCAGCATTCTGCTTGCTCGCCTAATAACATTCTCATATTGATTGGTAAAAGTAAGTTTATTATCGAAATAGACGCCTAAATCTTTAATTACAGGTAGCTCTTTTAAAGGAATGTCATTTAATTTATAGGTTAACGGACTAAAAAGCTTTTATTTACATTTAAGGACATCTTATTATGACAGCACCATTTGCTAATTTCATTCAAATTATACTGAAGTAGATCCATATCTATAGGAGAAGAGACCTTACAGAAAATTTTGAGGTCATCTGCAAACAATAAAAAATTACTCTTCAGATAGACACCAATATCATTAAGAAAGAGATTAAACAGTAGAGGCCCAAGATAGGACCCTTGAGGAACCCCTGAAGTGACACAGATTTTATCAGATAAAAAACCTTCAACCTTTACCTGTTGGTAACGAGTAGAAAGGTAAGATTTTAACCATAATAGTAAAGTACCCGATACTCCATATTGGTATAACTTAGATAATAATAGATCGTGGTCCACTTTGTCGAAGGCTTTGCTGAAGTCTGTATAAATAGCATGTACTTCTGCCCCAGTCGACATGATATTAGAAATGTAGTTAGTATATAGAAATAAATTAGTTTCAACTGAACGTCCAAGCAAAAAGCCATGCTGTTGTGAAATAATAAGTTCTTTGAAAACTTTACTCATTTTCTGTTCAATACAGTGCTCAAGTAATTTTGGTATTACTGAGAGTATACTGATCGGCCTATAGTTGCAGATGTTATTTCTATCACCTTCTTTGTATATTGGAACAACATACGATTTTTTCCATGTTTCTGGAAAATGTCCCGTTTGTAATGATTGATTAAAGATTATGTAAAGTGGAATGAACAAAGTAGAGGAACAATGTTTAAGAATGGAAGGAGGAACACCAGCAGGACCCATTGATTTAGTCAGATCCAATTCAGCTAGTCCTCTCTCAATATCAGTAACAGGAATATATATATTATTAAAAGGATAGTTAATTACTGGAAGAACAGAAGGCAAGTTAAATTCGTGTGGGGCACAAGAAGGGGGACTATAAACAGAAGCAAAATATTTGCAAACCAGATTGGAAATTCCTTGACCACTTTCAGCTACAACTGCGTCCAATTTCATCACAGTAGGACAGATGCCAGTATTATTTTTAGATCTCACAAAACTCCAAAAATTACTAGGTTTATCAATAATAGAATTCTCAATGTAATTAATATGAGTATTATAATCATGTTCTGTCAAATTTCTACACTGACGCCTTAAGTTAGAAAAATGTTCGTAATCGGTGTTCTGACCAGATTGTTTAAATCTTTTGTGAGCTTGCTTTTTTCTAAAAACATTTTCTTTTATTTCTTCTGGTGATTGAAAAAAGTAAAAAACTCCGTTGTTTTAAAGGATCAAGCGTGGAAAATTTGCCACTTGAATGGTACTATAACAAGAAAACATGGATGACAAGGAATATAATGTCGGATTGGCTGATGAAATTTGACCGAAAAATGTAAAGGAAAAACCGAAATGTACTTTAATTTTTGGATAATGCTGCATCTCACCCAAAACTAGGGTTAAAAAATGTTAAAATAATTGTTTTGCTGACAAATACGACATCACATTGCCAGCCATTGGACCAGGGCGTGATTCAAAATTTTAAAAACCACTACAGAAAGTATTCAATCAAGCGACTTTTGTCATCCATGGAGTATTCTGAATCTACCGAACAATTGGAGAAATCCACAAATGTTGTAGGTGCCTTCATTTGAATTGCTGCTGCATGGAAAAAAATCGAATCCAAGACAAATCAATAACTGCTTCCGCAAAGCTGGATTCGACGAAATTCTCGAGGAAAACGTTGACTACGATAGTGAAGATGATGTGCCATTATCGGAATTATGTAGAGACATCAATGTATTATCTTCCGACTTAACTTCATATTTAGGAATTAATGAAAGTTTATTCACGGGAAATCCTAACATAAGTGTACGTGAGTGCATCAGTGAATTTCAAAATAGTGAGAACGGTCAGATTTTATCTGACAGTAATGATGAAGAAATTATTTCTTTCAATATTAAGAACATTAAGGAAGCATATAAAATGTTAAGAGATATTGAAAACTTTTGTATGTTATCTGAAGATTCTGTTTTAGGGAAAAAAATCTCAGAGGTTGCGTCTAAAATGGAATCTCAAATTATTAAAAATAAATTAACTAGTTTAAGACAAACAACACTTGATAATTTTTTTAAATAGAAACTTTTAATTCAAATTCAAATTAAAAAAATATTTATTGTTTCAGCATAAGAAACATACAATAAGAAAGCACAAATATACACAAAAGGACAAGGTACAGGGTTGGCCATTTTATGGTGATACAGTACCTTATCTACAAAACGGTAATAGTTACGACAAAAAGTTAAATACAAAAGTTGTTTGGATTCAATTAAATTTTTATTTTATTTCACTTTTGTTTATACAGGGTGTTTCGTTTTGACGTGACACATGTCAACTTTCTTAATTTAAATGGGACATCCTATATATTATTACATGTTTCGATTCTACTGTTAATTTGTGAAAGTTTTTATAATAACCTCTATATTTGAATTCTTTATCGTTTTTGAGTAAATTGAGTTTTTAAAATTTAAAAAAAAAATGTTTTACCTATAAAACTTTAATGGAACTGACTAATATCCTAAACATACATTACTAAGGGTTCAATTCAACGAGTTTCCATGCTGGTCTTACCAATTAATATACAGGGTGTTAAAAATGGAGAGCAAAACAAACAGAACTTTAAATGTAAAAATCTCCTGCTTTTCAAATGGAACACCCTGTATATTTTTATTTCATCTGATTCAGCATTCAATTACCTATCATTATTCATATATATGTCCTATACCTAAAATGAACAGTTTCGATTTTATTAGCCGTTTTCTGGTTTATCCCGGAATTTTGCCAGTAAATGAGATCAGATACTAAAAAAATCAAGATAGGTTTAGGAAATAACCTAATGCAATTGTTGACTTAAGTTGACATTTGCTCTGTTTGTCGTTTTTGTCAAATTTATATATATATATATATATATATATATATATATATATATATATATATATATATATATATATATATATATATATATATACAGGGTTATTCACGCAACCCGTTCATTAAAAGTTTTTGATGATGCCATTTAGATAAAAATTTCAAATTTTGGGATTAAGGTAAGATCAAGGGGTACTTCTTTTTTGAAATATTTTCAACTTCCTGTCACTTCCGGTTTAACCGGAAGTTGATATCAACTTGCTTATTTTAAATGGAACCCCCTGTATTTTATGATATTTTTGGATTCTACGGAGAATTTTAATGCTATTCTATGTAGCATGTCCTATACCTAGGTTCAAGCGTTCTTAAGATACTTGACCTTGAACCAAAAATGAGCCTTCGGGGTACCAAATTTTAAAATCTCATATTTTTGTAAGTTTTGAAGATAGAATCTTCATATTTTGCAGACGATCAGTAAATAATCTTAGGTTTCTATCTTTTTTATTGAAGTTGCCTTTTTTTATACAGGGTGTCCTAAATTCAGCGGCAAACATTCACGTTTTCAAAGCCGCTAAAGTCCGTTTTTCTAAATGGGACACCCTATAACTTTATGCACTATCAAATGTAGAAGGTAATTTTCTATCGAACTGTATTAAGGTTCCCTATACCTATTCGTAACCATTTTCGAAATAATCAGGTTTTTATTAAACTATCATATGTATTTGCTAAATGCTTACACCTTCCCGTAGTAAGCCATGGAAAAACAATTGTGCTTTTCTATTCAACATGACAGCTGATTTGAAACTTTTAAATTAAAATAAAATAACACTCAAAAGCTGATATTCTCAATTTGTTTTATATTCGCGGAGAATGTTACAAAATATTGGAGAGAACGTGCCATGTTTTTAATGAAAAACATCCTTATTTATCGCCAATGAACAAGAGAAAATTGAAGAGGATTGAAATGAAATTTTTTCGTTTCGGAAAAGTTAAAGTTATAAAAAATGTAATAAATTGTTTACATTATTTTTAACCATGTCCAGTAAATCTTGTTGGTTATTTACTGGGGAAGCATAGACTTTACATTTGATAAATCCCCATAAATAAAAGTCTAGGGGTGTTAAATCAGGCGATCGCGGGGGCCATCTCCAAGGGCCATTGGGACCAATCCAGCGATCTTCAAAAATTCGAGATAATTGGAGATAAACTGCAGCGGAATTATGTGCTGGTGCCCCATCTAATTGATATCAATAATTTTGCAGCTCGCCAATAGGAATTTCTTCTATAAATTCAGAAACCGTCCCTCGTAGAATTTCCAAATACTTATCACTGTTTAAATCGTCTTTATAAATACAGTACCGCACCTGATCATTTAATACTATACCGAAAACATTGAAGCTAAACCTCTCTTGAGAACGCGTTTCCCGCAAAGCGTGCGGATTTTCTGCTGCCCAGAAATGTCCGTTTCTTCTATTTGTTATTCCTTCTCTAGAAAATTTCGCTTCATCGGTCCAAAATATTTTTGAAAGGAATTGAGGGTCCTATTGAATTTTCAAAAACATGAATTCGCAAAATTCTACTCGTCGGACGTTATCACCAGGTCTCAAGGCTTGCACGTTTTGGAAGGAATAAGGGTGCATATGATGTTCGCTCAAGATTCTTTGGACAGATGAAGAAGAAATTCCCAAGTCGTTTTCTGCAGACGGTATTGAACTTTGCGGGTTTGCGTGGAAATAAGCTAATGTGTTTATTACGTTATCCTCGGCATTTGTCACTGGTTTCGGAACCTTTTTTGTCGTTTCAATCCTCTTGAATTTTGACTTGTTCATTGGCGGCAAATCAGGGTGGCGTTCATTAAACACACGACACGTTCTCTCCAAAACATTCTCCATGAATATAAAATAGATTGAGAATATCAGCGTTTGAGTATTCTTCCATTTCGATTCAGAAGATTTAGTTTATCACTGACAGCTTTCGATAAATAACGCATACTAATCATCTGTCATATTGGATATTGGATCTCAATTGTTTTTCCATGGCCTCACCATTGGAACATGTAAACATTTAAGCAAATACATACGATATTTTTATAAAACCCAATTATTTCGAAAATGGTTACGAATAGGTATAGGGAACCCTAATACAGTTCGATAGAAAATGAAATTCTACATTTGATAGTGCATAAAGTTATAGGGTGTCCCATTTAAAAAAACGGACTTTAGCGGCTTTGAAAATGTGAATGTTTGCCGCTGAATTTAGGAGACCCTGTATAAAAATAGACAAATTCAATAAAAAAATAGAAACCTAAGATTATTTACCGATCGTCTGCAAAAATATGAAGATTATATCTTCAAAACTTACAAAAATATGAGATTTTAAAATTTGGTACCCCGAAGGCTTATTTTCGGTTCAAGGTCAAATATCTTAAGAACGCTTGAATCTAGGTATAGGACATGCTACATAAAATAGCATAAAAATAAAATATATGTATATATATGTATCAATTGCAATACCAAACTCTTCCAACTCTCAACTCGTATTCAAAACTATGAACTTACCGTGATACAGAACTCCCTGTGGCGTTTCGACAATTTTGTCGTTGAACGTCATCAGACTCAAGGTATATTCGATGACCAAGCGGATCAGCCTTTTGCTATAAAAGATAAATTCGTCTCTGGGAGTGTCCTTGTTTCTTATGAACGTGTGCAAGCCCCTAATCTGTGGAGTGGTCGGTAGCAGTTTTATCGTGGGCGGCCTGGGACCGCTGTTTATGGCGTACGCTTGCGCTAGTTCTTCTCGTAGTTTAAAACCTCTCTGAAAGGATAAAATATACTAGTTTTTAGGTATTCTAAGAAGAAATGTGTAAGGAAAATGGTGGGGTTATAGGCGATTTTTTAATGCACTTTTAAGGCTTTGAGCCATTTTTAAAACACTGACAAAGACGGACTGATCGCATAAAGAATAGTTTGCGGTGGAAATTGCAACGCTGTCAGATATCTTCGCGAGGCTTACCAGTGGCGTAGCTATTTTTGAGATAATGTATTATTTGCTATATTTTTTTGAGCCCAAATATTAGTATGGTGGATACGACAGTTTTTTGTTCTAAGATGAACAGGAACGACTTCACATTGCAAAAGTGAGAGTTTTAATAATAACTTGAAAACAATTAATTTAGATATTATGTCGTGGAAAAGTCTGCACTAAATGGGAAACTCTTTTATTATCAATTTCTCGAAAAACTTTCTTCTCGATAAAACTTGTGTGTTTGTCGAAAAAATAGTTTTCACAATATTCAACTTTAAGTCAGATATACAGGGCATTCAAAAAATACGGAAAAGTGTATTTCAAAAATTAAAATTTTTGTGACTGCCGCGGCCGTAAAAAATCGTAAATAAAGGTTTAGTATTAGTTATGTCATATTAGTAATAGCTAAGGAAAGATTTAAATAGAAAAATGTTTTTTGCTGTTTGACTTTAAATATATCCGTAACTATAATATAAAAAATTTTACTCAGTTTATATTTACGATTTTTTATGGCCCTTAAAACTACCGTCAGACAAATTTTATTTATTTGAAATAGTGAAATCCACTTTTTTGAACATCCTGATCTAAAGTTTATTACAAGAAATCAATAATAAAAAAAGTAAATAAATGCATTAAAATGCAAGATGTTTAAAAATAAAATCATCGAAACTTTTTGAAGCACCCTGTATAATATTTTACACTATATTTGAAACTTAATTTTTTTATAAAAATTTAAATAACAAGGTTGAAAGTGGTGCTGCACTTTATAAATTTTCACCCGGGCATGTGGTTTATAAAAATAAAAGAAAGTTTAAAAGTTTTGTATAATTTATTTATAAACGGTTTGATATAATAACAAACAACTATTATTATCGTAACAGCATATAAATTTAGTATTTCATTGTTTATATAATAATTAAACTCATCTATTACATATGTAATGATTCAGAGACAATTTTCAAAATCAGAAATTTTATATAGCTTTATATGTATATATATATATATTTATATATTTATATATATATATATATATATATATATATATATATATATATATATATATATATATATATATATATATATATATATATATATATATATATATATATATATATATATATATATATATATATATATATATATATATATATATATATATATATATATATATATATATATATATATAGATTTGGTAAGAGTTTCTTGACCTTCCTTTTATATTGTTAATATATATAATTTTCTTGGGTATAGGTCCGAAAAAAGAAAGTAATTGTGACTGAGGTTTTGGTAGTGTCACATATATTGTCAATTTTAAAAAAATATCATTTTTGACGTTTCGGCAGGAACACCCTTGCCTTTCTCAAAAAATGTTTATCTTAAAACCAAAAAACAAAACCCTACATTTCACAATAAAAACCTATCACTTTTAACTTACCATGAAACGTAATTAATCACTTAAAAATAAAATCTTAATAAAGAACAAATTTCACTTATTTTTACGAACATACGAAAATAACAAAAAAGACGACAACAACATATCGTTTGCTGCTCGCTCTTGGGCGATATCACACTGATTTGGATTTTATTATTTTTAAAGAAAATAACCCATCGTTGGTATGGAAGGGAGGGGCAATATTTACTTTAGTTATATTATACCGAAATAGATTTTATTTAACACATCTATATCCTTTTTGTCGTTTATGGCATGTTTGTTTTTTTTTCATTTCTATTGACTCATAGATTTCCCTTTTCTTTTTATGTAACTCAGTTTTTAGAATCTTTGTTCGGTCAAAGTCGAAAGTATGATTATTTTGTTGTGCGTGTTTAGATAATGCAGTTTGGTTTTTCTTATCGTACTTGTGGCCATGTAATCTTGACTGTAGATATTGTTGTGTCTGCCCAATATAAATACCATCACAATCCTTGCATGGTACCTGATATACTATATGTGTTTTTTGAAATTTTGAGTTTTTTGTCTTAAGTTTTGTGTAATGTTGATTTAGCAAATTATATCCCCTATGGGCAACTTGTACGTTATATTTAGAGAATAAATGATTAAATTGTTCGGATAGCCCCTGTATGTATGGTAGTGTCAAGTAATTTTTTTTTGTTGTTTTATTTGACTGATTTGTTTTTCGGTGACCCAGATTGTTGTAAAATTTTTTGATTCGTTTTTTGAAAACTGAATTGATTAAATGCGCAGGATAATTATTTTTTATAAGAGCTTCTTTTGCTTTTTCGATTGATTCTCTTCGAAACTCTGGATCTGATAATTGGATTGCTCTATCAACCAGGCCAATAATGACAGATTTTTACCCTCTTACCCAGAAAAAATCTGTCATTATTGGCCTGGCTGATAGAGCAATCCAATTATCAGATCCAGAGTTTCGAAGAGAATCAATCGAAAAAGCAAAAGAAGCTCTTATAAAAAATAATTATCCTGCGCATTTAATCAATTCAGTTTTCAAAAAACGAATCAAAAAATTTTACAACAATCTGGGTCACCGGAAAACAAATCAGTCAAATAAAACAACAAAAAAAAATTACTTGACACTACCATACATACAGGGGCTATCCGAACAATTTAATCATTTATTCTCTAAATATAACGTACAAGTTGCCCATAGAGGATATAATTTGCTAAATCAACATTACACAAAACTTAAGACAAAAAACTCAAAATTTCAAAAAACACATATAGTATATCAGGTACCATGCAAGGATTGTGATGGTGTTTATATTGGGCAGACACAACAATATCTACAGTCAAGATTACATGGCCACAAGTACGATAAGAAAAACCAAACTGCATTATCTAAACACGCACAACAAAATAATCATACTTTCGATTTTGACCGAACAAAGATTCTAAAAACTGAGTTACATAAAAAGAAAAGGGAAATCTATGAGTCAATAGAAATGAAAAAAAACAAACATGCCATAAACGACAAAAAGGATATAGATGTGTTAAATAAAATCTATCTCGGTATAATATAACTAAAGTAAATATTGCCCCTCCCTTCCATACCAACGATGGGTTATTTTCTTTAAAAATAATAAAATCCAAATCAGTGTGATATCGCCCAAGAGCGAGCAGCAAACGATATGTTGTTGTCGTCTTTTTTGTTATTTTCGTATGTTCGTAAAAATAAGTGAAATTTGTTCTTTATTAAGATTTTATTTTTAAATGATTAATTACGTTTCATGGTAAGTTAAAAGTGATAGGTTTTTATTGTGAAATGTAGGGTTTTGTTTTTTGGTTTTAGGATAAACATTTTTTGAGAAAGGCAAGGGTGTTCCTGCCGAAACGTCAAAAATGATATTTTTTTAAAATTGACAATATATGTGACACTACCAAAACCTCAGTCACAATTACTTTCTTTTTTCGGACCTATACCCAAGAAAATTATATAAAATTATATATATTAACTATATATATATATATACATATATATATATATATATATATATATATATATATATATATATATATATATATATATATATATATATATATATACCGTGTGTCCAAGATAAAGAGTGGATAACATTGATAGATTGGAAACCATAAGAGCTACAGCTTGGGTTAAATTAGAGAAAAGGTGCTCAATTTAGTTTCCAAATCAATGCCGTTTACAAAGCTAAAAAATTCCAAACCGTTCCGAAGAAATCCGACAAAAACCGAAGAGGTGCATTTTTGTTTTTATTTTCTTACAGCCCTATTTTTAAAGTTGGATCAAATTTGAAAACACATTCTTATAGCAGTTTTTTCTCGCCTACAAGATGCCACTGTCACAATTTTTGTCTGACGTTTCGTCTCCTGTCAACCATCATCAACTTTGTTTTTTCATACGGCCGCCATATTGGATTTTTTCATTTTTAAAATGACCATTTGAGTCCCATTTCAACGATGTGTCACTTCATCAACTTTATTTTTCCTACGGCCGCCATATTGATTTTTTTAATTTTTCAAATGCTGCCTTATTTACGAACTTTGTTTTTTCTTATGGGCGCCATATTGGATTTTTGCAATTTCAAATTTCTCGTTCAATTCTTATTTCAACGAAGTACTGATAGGTGTTAGGTACGCCTCGTAGGTACCCACCAATTTAAAAAACAAAACTAGAAACCTTTAAGTAGACAACACAAAACGATTTATTTCAAACTTAACTACTACTAACTACTTAACAGACAAAAAAGAATTTAAATTAACTATCTTACTTTACAGAAGGTGTTCAAATAAAAAACCATTGTTTTCTAAACACAAGTATGCGCGTCGGATAGTTGCATTTAATACATTTTGCAGGACATCTGGTGTTATGGTTTGAAATGCCTCCAAAACCAGTTGACGTTTATTTTAAAAAAAATCTAGTAGCCTTTTAAAAACAAATTAATGACTTATGTCAAAATCAACAATGTAAAAATTTGTTGATTCTGACATTTTGTTTACAGAATACAGATTTTGCTTATCGAGTTTTTTAAATTATTGCATTTTTTATTGTTATTTATTAGTTTTTGTTTGCTTTAAAAAATGTTTACAAAGTTTTCTTTTGAAGAGAAGTACGACATGCTAAAATGCTACATTTTATGTCATAGCAACACTCAAAGGGCGAAAGATATGTACGAAAATGATTATCCAGAAAGAACTCAACCAAACAGACAGATATTTGGAAAGATTTTTAGAAATTTACATACGTATGGTTCTTTTGATAAAAATCTAGGCAACCGAAATAAGAACTCTAATGAGGAAACAGAAAATAATGTTTTGTTGGCAGCAGTCGAAAACCCGACAACGTCTGTTAGACAAATTGAGCGCCAAACTGGAATCCCAAAATCAACTGCGCATTTTGTTTTAAAGAAAAATAAATTCACACCTTATAAGTTTAGAATTTGTCAGGGACTGCGACCGGGTGATGATTTAAGAAGAAGAACCTTTTGTGAGTGGTATACCAGAAGATGTCAGGAAGAAGAAAACTTGCCGAACCGAATTTTGTGGTCGGATGAAAGCATAGTGACAAATAATGGTATCTTCAACAGAAGAAATACTCATTTTTGGGCCAAAGAAAATCCTCGACGGTTTAAGCAGTCGAAATTTCAGCACCGATTTGGTTTCAGCATGTGGGTCGGAATTTTGGGAATGCAAATTATCGGACCCTTCATTTACAATGGAACCCTAACTTCCCAGCGCTATCGCCATTTGCTACAGAACGACCTAGAGAATTGGTTTGACGAAAATCTTCCTCTAGCAGAACTAAATAATTTTTGGTTCCAGCAGGATGGAGCACCTGCGCATAATGCCAGGATTGTTCAAAACTATCTAGCAGAGAGGTTTCCCGAAAGATGGATAGGGACGCATTCAGTAGTGGCGTGGCCCCCTAGATCGCCGGACTTGACACCGCTAGATTTTTATCTGTGGGGTTATTTAAAAAACTGGGTGTACGAGCGAAGTTTTGAAACGGAAGAGCAGCTACGTCAACTGGTTTTGGAGGCATTTCAAACCATAACACCTGATGTCCTGCAAAATGTATTAAATGCAACTATCCGACGCGCATACTTGTGTTTAGAAAACAATGGTTTTTTATTTGAACACCTTCTGTAAAGTAAGATAGTTAATTTAAATTCTTTTTTGTCTGTTAAGTAGTTAGTAGTAGTTAAGTTTGAAATAAATCGTTTTGTGTTGTCTACTTAAAGGTTTCTAGTTTTGTTTTTTAAATTGGTGGGTACCTACGAGGCGTACCTAACACCTATCAGTACTTCGTTGAAATAAGAATTGAACGAGAAATTTGAAATTGCAAAAATCCAATATGGCGCCCATAAGAAAAAACAAAGTTCGTAAATAAGGCAGCATTTGAAAAATTAAAAAAATCAATATGGCGGCCGTAGGAAAAATAAAGTTGATGAAGTGACACATCGTTGAAATGGGACTCAAATGGTCATTTTAAAAATGTAAAAATCCAATATGGCGGCCGTATGAAAAAACAAAGTTGATGATGGTTGACAGGAGACGAAACGTCAGACAAAAATTGTGACAGTGGCATCTTGTAGGCGAGAAAAAACTGCTATAAGAATGTGTTTTCAAATTTGATCCAACTTTAAAAATAGGGCTGTAAAAAAATAAAAACAAAAATGCACCTCTTCGGTTTTTGTCGGATTTCTTCGGAACGGTTTGGAATTTTTTAGGTTTGTAAACGGCATTGATTTGGAAACTAAATTGAGCAACTTTTCTCTAATTTAACCCAAGCTGTAGCTCTTATGGTTTCCAATCTAACAATGTTATCCACTCTTTATCTTGGACACACTGTATATATATATATATATATATATATACATATAAATCCATTGCTAGTGCCTGTGAAATATTCGATAATGTGGTTGTTCTGGGCGATTATAATCTTTCTCAAATAATGTGGTCCACTAGTGAAGATTTTTCTGGTTTGTTACCTGGTAATGTTCCGGCAACAAGAGAAATCTTATTATGTGATAATACTGCTTCTCTTGGCCTATCTCAATACAATGGGGTAACTAATGATCACAATTCAATCCTGGATTTATGTTTTGCCAACTTTGAGCCTGATTCAATTATAAAATCTGATGGTTTGGTACGTTGTGATCCTTATCACCCAGCTTTAGAGTTATACATACCAGTGAATAAAACTAACTATCTAGAACCTCTGAATTATTTTTCTTATAACTTTAAAAACGCTAATTTCGATTTAATTAATGAATATTTTCTTTCGGTCGATTGGCAATCAATTATGTCAGAGGATCTAGATGTTACTGTCAATACATTTTATTCTGTACTTTTCGACTCCTTTAATATATTTGTACCCATGAAGGCACATCGTTCTAGTGAGAAATTTCCTATTTGGTTTTCTTATGAATTGAAAAAGCTAATCTATCAAAAGAAAATTGCTCACAAACAATACAAACAGTCGAACAGTGAAGATGATTACAATGTATTTAATACACTTCGAAGGGAATGCAAAAACCTAATGAAGGAATGCTACAATTTGTACATAAGTAATACTGAGAGTGCCATAAGCAGTAATGTAAAAATTTTCTGGAATTTCGTTCATTCCGTCTAATCAGGGCACTATTCCTAAGGAAATGTTTCGAGCCACTGAAAAATCATCTAATACATAACTAATCTATTTGGTAAATATTTTTCCTCTGTTTATAACCCCCAGAGAAATTCTAACATCAGTACATTTTTCGATCGATTTGAAAATGTTTCTAACATTGCTATAGACCCAACTGATATTGAGAAAGCTTTAACACAAGTGGACATCAACAAGTCTGCAGGTCCTGATGGTGTTCCTAACAGAGTACTAAAATTTTGTTCTAACACCTTATATCTCCCCCTATTTTACATTTTCAACAAATCCCTAACTTCCGGAGTTTTTCCAGAGACATGGAAGCTTTCTTATGTTTGTCCGATTCACAAATCCGGCAGTAAGAATGACGTAACAAGATACAGACCAATCAGCATTCTGTTGGCAATCCCTAAATTGTTTGAACAGTGCGTTGAAAAAATTCTGTCGAATATATTTCATCAGATTGTGATCAGTCAACAGCATGGGTTCACAGCCAGTAGGTCTGTTGACACAAATCTGTTTCTCTTTACAAATTTTATAAATTCATCATTTGAAAGCAGTGCAGAAACTCATGCAATATACTGCCTTCAGTAAAGACTTCGATAAAGTAAACCATAACATCCTTCTTTCAAAGCTCTCTAGTTATGGTGTTTCTGGATCTTTACTTTCATGGATGAAATCTTACCTTACTAACAGAATGCAGCAAGTCAAGATTGGTGGCTATCTATCTTCATGTTTCCATGCATCTTCCGGGGTACCTCAAGGCTCCCACTTGGGTCCCCTTCTTTTTAGCTTATTTATCAACGATTTAGGATCCTTGCTCTCCTCAAGTTTTCTGCTTTTCGCTGATGACATGAAATTGTATCGTCGGGTGACGTCCACTCACGACATGATTATTCCACAAAATGATCTTAATATTGTATATGATTGGTGTCAGCCTAATGACATGTCCCTCAACATTAACAAGTGTTGTTATATAAGATTCAGTAGACTCATCGATAAAGATCCTATTCAGTATTACTTAAATAATGTCCCTTTATCTGAAGTTTCTGTTATAAAAGACCTTGGCGTATATTTAGTTAATGTTTACTGAACATTTTGAAGTGGTCATTGGTAGGGCTAATAAAATGTTGGGCTTTATTAAGAGAGCTACTAGAGACTTTACAAGTACATGCGCTATCAAAATTCTGTATACATCACTAGTCAGATCCGTTCTTGAGTCTTCATGCATAGTTTGGCCACCTTACTATCAGACCCATATCAATAGGCTCGAGAATGTGCAATATAAGTTTATAAAATTTGCAAGGTACAAACTTTTCCAGGGTGGTGTGTGTCTCAGTGATGACCAAACTATGATTTATTTAGACTTAACTACTCTAGTTCGTAGAAGGGTATACTTCGATGTCTGTTTTGCCTTCAATATCTTTAACTACCACATAAAAAGCTCAGAATGTCTTCAGTGCTTTTATTTACACATTCAAAATTACCGGACACGAAGTAAGTCTCTTCTGCACATTCCATATTGCCGAACTTAGTACTTATTATTTAGTCCAGTTAATAGAATATCTGCTAATGTCAATAAATTCTATGAAGGTCTTGACTTCTTTAATTTATCGCAAGATAGATTCAAGTCTCAAGCTAAACGAATTATCTCAGGTTAGGTTAGGTCTGTAATCTCTGTATAAACTTCAAATGCATTTTTATACGTAAATAAATAAATAAATAAATAAATAAATAAATATATATATATATATATATATATATATATATATATATATAAAACTTTAGGTTAGCAAGAAGCTGATTTAATATAATTGTATCAATAATTGTCTGTGACAAAAGACCAGGCACGTAGTCTAGAGGGGTCCCCCCCCGCGCGAGACCCTAAAATTATTTAGGAGTTTTTACGTAACTTAACCTACGAAAGTAGAATTCCAGTAACTGCTGATTAGCAGTTCCGTATTGGCTCTGCTTACTAAAGCTATTTTTAAATCGAACCTCAGGGAAATTAGGGAGCAGGCTATTTTTTGAAATTCTAACTTTTTGACAGGTTTTTTAACAAGCCCAAGTTTACACTGTTAGACATTCTGCGATTGCAAAGAAGTTTCGCAAATATGTGCCATAAGCAGTAATGTAAAAATTTTCTGGAATTTCGTTCATTCCCAGTCTAATCAGGGCACTATTCTTAAGGAAATGTTTCTAGCCACTGAAAAATCATCTAATACATAACTAATCTATTTGGTAAATATTTTTCCTCTGTTTATAACCCCCAGAGAAATTCTAACATCAGTACATTTTTCGATCGATTTGAAAATGTTTCTAACATTGCTATAGACCCAACTGATATTGAGAAAGCTTTAACACAAGTGGACATCAACAAGTCTGCAGGTCCTGATGGTGTTCCTAACAGAGTACTAAAATTTTGTTCTAACACCTTATATCTCCCCCTATTTTACATTTTCAACAAATCCCTAACTTCCGGAGTTTTTCCAGAGAATGGAAGCTTTCTTATGTTTGTCTGATTCACAAATCCGGCAGTAAGAATGACGTAACAAGATACAGGCCAATCAGCATTCTGTTGGCAATCCCTAAATTGTTTGAACAGCGCGTTGAAAAAATTCTGTCGAATATATTTCATCAGATTGTGATCAGTCAACAGCATGGGTTCACAGCCGGTAGGTCTGTTGACACAAATCTGTTTCTCTTTACAAATTTTATAAATTCATCATTTGAAAGCAGTGCAGAAACTCATGCAATATATACTGACTTCAGTAAAGACTTCGATAAAGTAAACCATAACATCCTTCTTTCAAAGCTCTCTAGTTATGGTGTTTCTGGATCTTTACTTTCATGGATGAAATCTTACCTTACTAACAGAATGCAGCAAGTCAAGATTGGTGGCTATCTTCATGTTTCCATGCATCTTCCGGGGTACCTCAAGGCTCCCACTTGGGTCCCCTTCTTTTTAGCTTATTTATCAACAATTTAGGATCCTTGCTCTCCTCAAGTTTTCTGCTTTTCGCTGATGACATGAAATTGTATCGTCGGGTGACGTCCACTCACGACATGATTATTCCACAAAATGATCTTAATATTGTATATGATTGGTGTCAGCCTAATGACATGTCCCTCAACATTAACAAGTGTTGTTATATAAGATTCAGTAGACTCATCGATAAAGATCCTATTCAGTATTACTTAAATAATGTCCCTTTATCTGAAGTTTCTGTTATAAAAGACCTTGGCGTATATTTAGTTAATGTTTACTGAATATTTTGAAGTGGTCATTGGTAGGGCTAATAAAATGTTGGGCTTTATTAAGAGAGCTACTAGAGACTTTACAAGTATATGCGCTATCAAAATTCTGTATACATCACTAGTCAGATCCGTTCTTGAGTCTTCATGCATAGTTTGGTCACCTTACTATCAGACCCATATCAATAGGCTCGAGAATGTGCAATATAAGTTTATAAAATTTGCAAGGTACAAACTTTTCCAGAGTGGTGTGTGTCTCAGTGATGACCAAACTATGATTTACTTAGACTTAACTACTCTAGTTCGTAGAAGGGTATACTTCGATGTCTGTTTTGCCTTCAATATCTTTAACTACCACATAAAAAGCTCAGAATGTCTTCAGTGTTTTTATTAACACATTCAAAATTACCGGACACGAAGTAAGTCTCTTCTGCACATTCCATATTGCCAAACTTAGTACTTATTATTTAGTCCAGTTAATAGAATATCTGCTAATGTCAATAAATTCTATGAAGGTCTTGACTTCTTTAATTTATCGCAAGATAGATTCAAGTCTCAAGCTAAACGAATTATCTTAGGTTAGGTTAGGTTAGGTCTGTAATCTCTGTATAAACTTCAAATGTATTTTTGTACGTAAATAAATAAATAAATATTCATAACATTGAACTTAAGGGTTTTAGACTTCTGGGTTTTATAAAGCGACATACGAACACGATTTCAAAGCAATTGGGTGTCTCTATAACTCATTGGTTCGTAGCATTCTAGAATATTGTTGTGGAGTCCATCATACCAATGTCACATCGACAGAATTGAAAAGGTGCAAAAAAGGTTTTCAAAATACCTCTTACATAAATTGCAATTCCCATATCAAGGTCTGTCATCTAATACTAGAGCTCTCCTTTGCGGCCTTTAAACCCTTGAATTTAGAAGAAAGAAGGCACTTCTGGTCTTTTTGCATAAATTGGTGAATGGGGGGATTGACTGTGAAGTGCTGCTTTGATCAGTCCACTTTTTAGTGCCTATTAGAAGAACAAGACAATCACAGCTGTTTGTTGAAAGGTACCACCGTACAAATGGTGGTATGGGTTTAGCGCATTTGTTGACCGACTGGTACACAATTACAATCGTCACTTCTCAGAATATGATATTTTCAGACTAAGCACTTTGCAGCTGAAAAGGTTAACCGGATTGGTTTTATAATGTTTTTTGGCCCATATTGATGTTAGTTTTTGTTTATGTAGTTGTGTAGTTTTAACATTATTCATGTATTATTTTATTTCAATTGAGTTTTACCTGCATCATTGCTGTTCCAGAAAATATTCGATGATCAGGTAATGTTCTATTCGGATAGCGCTCCATGTACAGGGTGTTCCAGCGAGGACTGAACAGGGACCTATTTTCGACCTTCCTTGTATTTTGGAAAAAATCAAAATAGCCAATCGATGTATTTTTTCTTATAGAATCCAAAAATATCATCGACAAAATATTTGAACCAGAAACAAAAGAGTTACGCTATGCATCAGGTGTTTTTTAAATGGAATGTATCGTTTTTTATACGATTTTTGGAAAGAGTGATTTTTTTTATGTCCGTTCTGATTAAAAGATTTGATTTTGTGATAGCTGGTTTATATTACATTTTAATGTTTTACAAACTAAAATTTTAGCTTCACCTGTTTAAAATATACGATAGCTTGGTATAGGTGATCAAGGTAAAATGACGTTTGAATGCTTTGTCAATAAAAATTGACATTATTTTAATTATTGTCGAAGTCTTCACCTAAAAAATATATATTTGACTCTGATCGAAATGAAATACTCTTTGGACGAGAGACTACAGATTGTTATGCTATTTTACAAGTGCCAAGAAAATGCAAGAGAAGCAAGAAGAAGATTTATTGCAAATTTTCATAGAAATATATCCATCAATACAATTCTAAGGATAAAAAACCTATTTGAGGAAAATAAAACTTTACATGATAGAAAAAGAAATATACAAAGAAGAAGAAATCGAGATCAGGCCATTATAAATTATTTTCAAGTTAATCCAACCAAATCTATTTCGGATGCAGTTCGGGAAGTTGAGTACGGTGGCGGTGTAAGGCGCAGAAGAGTTACCCGAGGGACTGTTCACAAGACTCTGAAAATTCCTAAATTTAGGCCTTTTCGTATCCTTCCACTTCAGCACCTAATACCGGCACAAAAAGAACTTCGCTTCCAATTTGTTTCTCAAATGGTAATTCGGCAAGAAAACGAAGACCCTGATTTATTCAAAAATATTGTGTGGACCGACGAAGCTACTTTCACAACATCGGGAGTATTCAACAGACATAATAGTCACCACTGGGCCGTTGAAAATCCAAAAAAGTTCCAGACTATTAAATTTCAAGGGAGGAATTCTATTCATGTTTGGTGTGGGATAAAAAACAAAATTTTGGGACCAATATTTTTTAACGGGACTTTAATTGGGCACAGATATTATGAGTTTTTAGAAAACGAAATTGAACATTTTTTGGAAGACTTACCATTGGCAGAATATCAGAATTTAATTTGGCAACATGGTGGGGCGCCTCCTCATGCCGTGCATGATGTGGTTCAATTTTTAAATCGGCGCCATAACGAATGGATAGGGCGAAATGGAACATATGCTTGGCCGCCCAATAGCCCCGACCTCTCAGTTTTGGATACATTTCTTTGGGGCCATTTGAAGAACGTCGTATACAGACAACGAAACGAAAATATTCAAGAGATCATGGGAAAAATTGTCCATGAAATAAACCGCCTTCACCAGGAAAATCATATTGTAACAGCAAATTTAGAAAGGCTACAAAGGGGTTATCGATGTTGTTTCGAGAAAAACGGCGGTCACATTGAAAACTTATGTTATTAGTAGTTTTATTTTATTATTTAATAATTATTTTTTATTGAATTTCTTTTTCTATCATGTAAAGTTTTATTTTCCTCAAATAGGTTTTTTATCCTTAGAATTGTATTGATGGATATATTTCTACGAAAATTTGCAATAAATCTTCTTCTTGCTTCTCTTGCATTTTCTTGGCTGTAGTCTCTCGTCCAAAGACGCTATCGCAAAATCAAATCTTTTAATCAGAACGGACATAAAAAAAAATCACTCTTTCCAAAAATCGTATAAAAAAACGATACATTCCATTTAAAAAACACCTGATGCATAGCGTAACTCTTTTGTTTCTGGTTCAAATATTTTTTCGATGACATTTTTGGATTCTACAAGAAAAAATACATCGATTGGCTATTTTGAATTTTTCCAAAATACAAGGAAGGTCGAAAATAGGTCCCTGTTCAGTCCTCGCTGGAACACCCTGTACAGGGTGTCCGGATTTGGTTGCAAAAGCAGGGTATCTATTTATTTATTTATTTATTTATTTATTTATTTATGTCAAATACTTACAGAGCTGTAAATTGCTCCAACTAGTATAAACTACAAACAACTACAAATTTATTCAAGTGCAAACATAATAATATGGACACTAACACTACTGTCTACATTTAATTTTATTCTTAAAAACTAAAAAGCTATAACGATACAAATCAAAGTCACTAAAGCTGTGATTATAATTTCTCATTAGTCTGTCTGAGAAACGTTGAGACCCATATATTGTTCTATGAAATGCAATATGAAATAATTCCCTAGATCTAGTAACTCTATGTGGTGTTCGGAATAAAATTTGACCTAACAAATTCCCACAATCAATTTGTCCATGAAGTAACTTATGCAACAATAAGACCAATGCATTTTCTCTACGATGTTGAAGACTCTTAATACCAACTAATTGAATACGAGTATGGTAGGGTATATCTTTATATGGAAACCTAAGCTTATATAATAAATACTTCACAAACACATTCTGTACCCGCTCTAAACGATTAACATGACAATTGTAAAAAGGACTCCATATTACACTATTGTACTCTAAAATACTAAGGACAATACAATTATACACTAACTTTATAGCTGATATATCACATATTTTTGAACAAGTCCGTTTTAAAAAACCCAACATTCTTGACGCTTTTAAAATTATAGAATCTATATGTTTATTAAAAGTTAAGTCTTCACTAAAAATTACACCTAAATCATTAAAACTATTTACAGAATCCAATATAATATTTTTAATGTGATATTGAAATACAATAGGTGCTGTACGTTTATGATACCTCACTAATTTACATTTAGGAACATTGATTTCCAAACAGTTCAAATCACACCAATGGCTGAAGTTTAAAATGTCATTCTGAATTTTGTTACAGTCCTCTAAACAACTAACTGCATAAAATAATTTAAGATCATCGGCATACAATAGACATTTACACTTTTCGAAAACAGATGTCACATTATTAATAAAAAGAACAAAAAATACTGGACCCAAATGGGAGCCTTGCGGGACCCCGGATTTTACTTTAATTTCGCGAGACACCACACTTCCGATTTTGACGGCCTGAGTACGGTTAGTAAGGTACGATTCAATCCACTTTAAATAGGACCCAGAGATACCTATCGCCTTCAGCTTCTTGAGTAGCAACCTATGGTTTACACTATCGAATGCTTTTGCCAAGTCCATGTAAATCACATCTACTTGAGAGCCAATCTCCACACTGTCCACGAGATAGTCCTGAAACACTCCCAGACTTGTTGCCGTTGATCTGCCTTTAAAGAATCCATGCTGATCTGGTGATATATGGTGCTTAAAGGTTTGAAAAATCTCATCGGTCAAAATGGATTCAAAAACTTTGGATATAGTTGGCAATAAGCTAACACCCCTATAATTTTCAATATGCCTCTTAGAACCCGATTTATAAATAGCAACAAGCCAGGAATGCTTCCATCGAGTGGGAAAGAAGCCACAATCAAAGGATATTTGAAAAATTCGGCACAGGGGGGCTGCAAGAGAAACACCACAGCTCTTGAGAAGCACTGCTGGTAATCCATCAGCACCAGTGCTCTTTCCCACATCCAAATCATTCAATCTCTTCAAAACCTCATCAAATGTAAAGGTGTGGTGGTTTAAGGAGTTACATTCTGACAGTTGTTCATCAAGTTGCACGTCTGGGTGATCCTTGTAACAGTTCTCGAAATGATCTGCAAAAGCGTTGGCAATTTGTTCAGGTGACTGTAGAACTTCTTGGTTAAATTCCATTGTTTTAGGAACACCGTTGCTTTTCTTCAGGGAATTTACATAAGACCAAAAGTGTTTAATATTTTTCGGGATCATATTTTCAGTGTTTGTAACATAAAGCAGGTAACTCAGATCTATTAAATATTTTGATTCTTTCCGAACGGAAAGTTTATATTTATTGTAAGCTTTGTTCTTTTTGTTTATTACATTCTTTGTTTCTTTAGTGTACCAAACTGGATATTTTTTTCGCTTCCTGCGTATTTTGGGTACATACTTCTCAATGCCCGAGCGTAGAACGTCATAGAGTTGTTGTACCACGTAGTCAACGTTTGAAGTATACTCATCTAACCATCTCCAGTCAATACTTAAAAAATAGTCAGTCAATTTTTGATAGTCTGCCTTGTAAAAGTTAAACAGAATATCGTCGTCAGGTTCAAAAACAGGATTGGTTAAGGGAAGACTGATTTCAAGAGGCAAGTGATGCTGTACGACTTTAGAAAGTGGCACTGTAGCTATTTGAACTGTAACATCTGATATTTCATTACAATCTATCTCGCTTATTTTTAAAGATAGAACCTTGCGGCTTTCACGAACCGGAGCTAATTTTTTGTGAAACTCATGAAGCCGTAAACAAAATTTTCATAGCCTTCTTCATTTATGAGATACAGGGCGAAATAGAAAATTTTGCATTTTGGGACCCCCCACGTATCTCGGTTATCCTTTAACTTAACGCAAAGGGTAAAATTGCTGCTTATGCAGTTTTTTACGCTGGATCCAGTGGCGTAGTCACATTTTTCATTTGAGTTGTTATTTTTTAGATATGACCCAAAGTTGTGTTTTTTTAAATGGGACACCCTGTATATTTGTCCAGAAATTGATTTGTCCTTTTAAAAGCCTCTGAAAAATATATAATAGTATGGGTCTATTTTAATAAACAACAACAAAAATACTAATTTTTATAATTATCATCCCAAATTTTGCAGTAGGCCATGCAAAACGATGCCGTTTTCTTTTGTTTTCTTGGAAACAAATGACATTTCCCAATTTTGTACGCGTATATAAAATATAGCGCTAGTTTTTTGTATTTATTTATTGTGTAAAAATGTATTTGTGTTATTATGGAAGAAAACCAAACTTTCGAACATTATGAAAAGTACGATATGTTAGCTTGTTTTATATTAAGTAATGAAAATGTTGAAGCGGCTTCTGAGATGTATTTTAACAGGTAAATAGTTAATTTTTAGGTATGTTGAAATACTATTGCTTAATTTTTATTTAGATATCCAGAAAGGAGGCAACCTTTTACTTAATCACGGATCATTTATCAAACCTCGTACGAAAACATATAATAAAGAAAATCGGGAGGCTGAGGAAATTACGGTTTTGGCTAATGCAGAAGCTTACCCTACAAACTCTTGTAGGGCCAGTGAAAAGAGCATAGAGATTCCAAAAACTAGAGTTCAAGAAATTCTCAAAAAGCACAAATACCACCCATACAAATTTAGGCTCGTGCAGCACTTACAGCCAGGGAATGCAGAGCGTCAGGTAGTCTTCTGCAATTGGTTTCCAGAAAGATGCGATATGGTTAGACATTTTGAAAGGAAGGTTATATGGTCAGACGAAGCACATTTCAGTAATTCTGGTATACTCAATAGACACAATAGTAGATTCTGGTCCCAGGAAAATCAACACAAAATATTTCCCAGAAGACAGCAGGGCAGGTTTGGTCTAAATGTGTGTCCTGCTTCATATTAGGAACACATATAAAATTTTATATAGTTGAGGGAAATCTAACAGCCAATCGCTATATAGAAATTAACGAAATTTATTTTCAACAGGACGGTGCTCCTGCACACAATTCTGGAATGACGAGATTATTTCTGGACAATAATTTTACTAATCAATGGATCGGAACAAATGGACCTATAAGATGGCCCCCTAGGTCCCCAGATTTGTCAATTTTAGATTTCTTTCTATGGGGATATCTGGAAAATAGAATTTACAAAGACCACTACGATAATGTCCCCGATTTAGGAAATGCAATAAGAGAAAATTTTCGCTATTTACAAAATCATCCCGTTATTTTGCTTAATTTCCCTAAAACGAATATGGAGATCAGTTTGAACAGTTCTTTTGATTTCCTTGGTTACTGTAGTTCTTATACGACAGTTGATTTTTGCTGAAAGGCTTGTTACATAATAATTTATTACTGTTTTCTTCTTGTGTTACATAAATCTAGGTAGGTGGTACTTTTTTGGTGCGAAAGTATCGATACATATTTTGATAAATAGAATTAATTACATATTTATTTTGATTTATTGTTAGGATGTAGATATTGTTAACGACTTTAAATAAAAGGCAGCATTGTTTTGCATGGCCTACTGCAAAATTTGGGATGATAATTATAAAAATTAGGATTTTTGTTGTTGTTTATTAAAATAGACCCATACTATTATATATTTTTGAGAAGCTTTTAAAAGGACAAATCAATTTCTGGATAAATATACAGGGTGTCCCATTTAAAAAAACACAACTTTGAGTCATATCTAAAAAATAACAACTCAAATGAAAAATATGACTACGCCACTGGATCCAGCGTAAAAAACTGCGTAAGCAGCAATTTTTCCCTTTGCGTTAAGTTAAAGGATAATCGAGATACGAGGGGGGCCCAAAATGCAAAATTTTCTATTTCGCCCTGTATCTCATAAGCGAAGAAGGCTATGAAAATTTTGTTTACGGCTTCATGAGTTTCACAGAAAAATAGCTCATGTTCGTGAAAACCGCAAGGTTCTATCTTTAAAAATGAGCGAGATACCCTGCTTTTGCAACCAAATCCGGACACCCTGTACAGACGTCTGGTTTCTCTTGCATTTCCATTCGCAAGGCCATAGATAAAATGCATCTCAGCCATTCGTATAAATTGTCACTGTAACGAGATTATAACGTGTATTTGAAACACTTTTACACATCATGTAACTCCTATTGCGTAACCCTATTCCACAATTTGGGGTAAATACCTCAAAAATTGCAGAAGCAATAAAGAAAAAACTAAAAATATATTTAATAGTATATAGAAAGAAAAATTCATTCTTCATAAAAAGTTTTGCTTGCCTTTAAATTTGAAGAACTCATGTTGGAATCTGGCTTATTTTTACAGGTTGTCCTAAAATTATTAAAATCTAAAATGACCCCAAGAATAAAGAACCCTTATTTCTATAGTAATTGAAATATTTTATAAAGAAAGGTTATTTGGAAAGGATAGAGGTTTAAAATACCTTTTGTTTATTTCAGACCACTTATAATAAATTTTTAATTCTGAACGAAAATCTTCAAGAAGTGAACAATCTTAACAGCTATAGTTATAGTTGTACTGACATTAAAAAAAAATATCTTAATAGTCAATATTTACCAGTTGAAGCTGGGTATGGACGTGTTGGACTATTAACTGAATAGCCACTTCGTTCTCCCCTCCTCTTGGCACAATGATATCAGCATGGGTCATCAGGGGGGCAATATAATGGTTAAATGATGGCTAAAAGAGACAATATTGTAGCTAAAATAAAATAAAACAATTCATATAAAGATATTTTTAAAGGAGGATTTTGGAACAATTGTAAATAGACAATTTTTCAACGTTTCGATTTCAATTGCACGAGGTATCTTCAGAGATTTTCTTATTGACTTACTTAAATTTTACAGCCTTTGAAAACCTAAAATTATCAGTTTTCAGGGTTCTTAGCAATTTTGAATTATCAAATTCCCCGACTTCTCCAGGTTTTCCCCGACAATTTCACGGAAATTCTAGGTTATATTTTGAGAATTTATATTTTTTATAAAAAAGCCAACAAAACGAATGAAATTAAACTTAAATGAAATTTTTAAAAGAAATATAGAATATTAAAGAAAATGCAATAGTAATACAGCAAGCAGGGTTACTTTAATTGGAAGAGGTATACATTTTTAAAAGAATATTCTGTTTTTTTTTAAATTAAGTAAAAAAATGCAGTTATACAAAGCATTTACAATATACTTGCAACATGTCATTATTAAAAATTAAATTTAAAAGGATTATAGATAAAATATACAATAAGTATTTTAAATTTTTTGTCTCAGTTCCATAGATGCTGCCTCCTTTTCTAGTTTTTTCTTTTTATTTTCTAAATGATAAAGTTCACTTTCGGTTTTTTTTTCGACAAAAATTTCTTTCCCTTTCACTTTTCGGCGATTTTGGTTGTCAAGGGCATCTTGATAAGTTTGGTAAGCATTTTTAAACACATACCCTAATTTTGTCGGAAATATTAACATTTATTTGATAAATTTCGTCATATACTTGTCTTTGGCAGATAATGGACTCCTCCAACAGATTTTCAACTAAAATATTTTTATTTATAGAAAACCCTGAGTCAACGGTGGCGTTTCCATGAGAAAGGATCAAAATTAACTTAATAACATGCCAGAATTTTTAAAGTAGTCATTTTGTCCCAAGAAATTGTAGAAAGATGTATCCAATCGACTTACATGTGAAACTTCTTGATCAAGCAGGATGTTTGGTTTTAAGCATGTTATACATTTGATAAATTTATATTTAAGACAAAAATGTTCTGTTAACTTCTTTATTCGACTTATCGAAAATGTCTGACATTCCGACAAAATATAAGTTTGTCCTTTTCATGAACATTAGGTCTTTTAATGCTGTTTTGGTAGCAAAACCAACATCAGTCTTATTAGTTCTATTAAATAAAACACAAAGTCTTGGCCTCAGTCAAATATTTTTAAAAATCTAAGGTACGTGGACGACGTATTTATAATATGGAATAATAGTGAAAAGGATTCAATTCAATTTTTTAAATTTCGTCAACAGTTTACATAATAAAATTTATTTTACATTGAAAAATTGTCAGCCACTGATAATATAATTCAATTTACTTCTAATTCACCCTACTCACATAAATTTGCAGCATTCAATTCTTTGTTTTTTAGGTTATTTAAACTTCCCCTTTTTAAAATAACGGTTTTTCTATATGTTCCATCAATAAGATTTATTTTAAATTTGTCAACAAATATAAATTCTCTTATAATATAATACAAGACCCAGACTTTGTGTTTTATTTAATAGAATTATAAACAGGTCTCTTTGAGAAGTATGGACGATTTTTTCCAGTTTTATTAGTTGGTAAAAGGATATTTTTATTATCAAAATTTAATTTTAAAATTTGTTGCAGACCTTTATCGACAACTGTGTTTTTAAGATTTTTTTGCTTAATTCGTTTAGTATTTGTAATAGATCATTATACAAAAAAGGAACCATAGATGGTTCTAAAATGGCGGCAATGTGTGAAAAAATGTGTCTTGGTGTTAAAAATGTATCTTTTAAAGTCTTTTTTGTCTTAGTAACTGAAATATTTGATGGAAGCTTAGTGGCTTTATCTTCCATCCAAATTTTAAGGGGAAATTAAATGTCTAAAGCCCTTTCACAGACTCGAACATTATCTACCCCTAATTTTATAAAATTTATGAGAATTTGTCACCATTTCAATTTGTAAGAGCTCTCTTGGTAGGTGAATCATTTAATTAAAACATAATATGCTCCCATTAGAAAGTCACATTACTTAAGCCGATTTTCTAGTCGTCTGAGTTACTGGTATTGTGAATGGCGCCGGCGGGTAAATCTAAATATACGGGGGATGTTAAATAAATTACAGTTATATAATATATGTTAAATATATTTAGTCTTAGGACATATATGCATTTGCATGAAAGCATATACAAATGCATATTTTGACAATTTTTATATTTAGATGCATATACTCTAATTTTTCTGAATATATTTTTATTTCCCAAGACAAAATTGATGTATTTCTAATATATTCCATAATAATAAAAAAATAAAAAAGGGTTGGTTGTTGGTAGGCCAAGGGTTTTACCCATCCTTTCTTAAAATTGTTATAGGTACCCAATAAAACATCTGTACTTTAAAAACTATGGATTTACCACGGATTTACAATCATAAATACGCACGTTTTAAGAATGTGAGAAATAATTTTTCAATTCAGTTTAGTTTATACATTGTGGCGTGAACATTGTCCAATATGCCGAAAGAAAAACGTTCATTAATGCGGTATTAAATCAATTCGTGAAAGATTTTCCTGATTTTACGACTAATGGTTTTGTGCTGTTTTGTAAATATTGTGATGCTCCTGTTACTGCGAACAAGAAATTCCAAGGGACACAACACATAAGAACTACAAAGCATCAGATCCAAAAAAGTAAAGTGTGCTCAGATACAAGTTTTAATCACCACAGCATTTTCACCAGGACTGAGACCAAAAAGAGCAAAGTTAAATGAGAATTTGTGCTAGGAATTTATTAGTGCGGATATTCCACTGAATAAATTAAGTAATCCTGCCCTGAAGTCATTTTTAGAGCAGTACACAAATACATCGATTCCACATGAATCCACGTTAAGGAAAAACTATGTTCCAGAAGTAGAAGATAAAAATATTTGGGTGTCACTAGTCAAAACAACTGATGTGGAACAGAGATGTGTCGCTAATTTTGTTTTTGGTGTGTTGGGTGTACAAAGAAGACCTTAGACAAAGTAAATTATTCAACGACTCTCATTCTTTAAGGCCCGGTGGTATTAAATATGATAGAGTGTTAGTGGCAATTACAGATGCTGCTCCATACATGTGTAAAGCAATGAGTGGTCTACAAATATTGTACCCTAAAATGATACATGCCACATGTCTTGCCCATGGACTTCATCCAGTTGCAGAACAAGTTCGTGCTTTTTATCCACGAGTGAACGATCTGATTTCCTCAGTGAAGAAAATATTCCTAAAAGCTCCGACTCGGGTAGAAAAATACACAATTGTATACAAGAACCACAAAATGTTTTGCGCAAAGAAGATGTAAGTGAGGATTTAATTTACCTTAAAAACAATTTTTCTTGCTTATCTGATACTATAAAAAATTGGAGATGAAAGGACTTTCTTTGACAAAAAGCGTAGAAGAAAGAAAAAGTGAGTGAAACTATAACACTATAAATAAAAAAGTAAATAACGGCCATTCGGACAAATAATTCTGCCTTTGATAAGCTAATTCAGGTATAGGCTCCAAATCTCATGGACCATTATACAAGAATTTAAAGCTCAATTTAATTAATAGGAAGTTTAACGGTCATTCGGACAAATAATTCTGCCTTTGATAAGCTATCCAAATCTCATGGACCATTATACCGACAAGCCTTTAAGCACTGTTCATCATCTCTAGCGGCACAACTGACAACGTTTCGCCCTTTTGGGGCTCATCAGGCCAATGCAGCCATATGGTAGAGATGATGAAAAATATTCAACTGCAGTTTGAACAAGCCTCGCACTTATACCCATAGATGACGCTTCTTTACTCTTTGGGTTAATTTCTTACTGCCTTAACTTTTCATCATATATAGTCAAACTTCCTATTATTATAAATAGAGTAATTTCTCAAAAATTAGCTATGATTTTACAAAAAAATATTGGTTACAATAATTTGAAAAATATTAGTGCAGTTTTGGACAATAAAGAGACATTGAATCCAGATAATGAACCATTTTTAATAAACAGTGAATTGAATTTGTTTGAATATGTTCCAATTGTATCTTGTGTTGTTGACCGAGTATATTCTGAGTATAAAGTACTTTTATCAGAAGAAAATTTGAATTTGATAATTTGTTACATCATATAGTTATAAAATGTAACCGCAACTTGTCGAATAGCGTGAACAATAAATTTCAAACAGGTTTATTCTTTAGTTAGTTTGTTTAGTTAGCTATATATTAAAATTTTATTTACAAGAATTATTTTATTACATAGTTGTATTAATGTAATAATTACTGGTAAAAATAGCGTCTTAAGAGTACCTTGTAGTGTAAATAATATAATATTTTAATTGGTATAATTTTGCTTTATTTCTGCTTTTTTGATCCGATAATAAATGTATTTTTAAGCACATATTTTCCCTTGTTTCGGAGCATATCTGCATGCATATTTTTAGATTTTTAAACGCATAATTATCCTAAGCCTAAATATAATTATAGTTATATAAACGCCAGGAAGTAATTTTGGGTAAATACAATCGAGCAACTCTGGCGGAAATATTAATTTTATTATTTTTCCAGGTTTAGTATAAAATCTCCTGACTTTCCCTGATTTTTAGTCGGATTTTTGAATCACCTGACTTTTCCAGGTCGCTAGGAACTCTGGTTTTGGTTAAAGGGGCATACTTCTTAGTGAATCATTAATACTTATAATCTATTATATGAATAGTAAAAAATACATACCTGCACCATACTAGTATACTGTTTCAAGACCCCATCCAGTTCCCTTCCTCTCTGACTTATGTCCCTCTTCAGCCGCCTCGCCAACCTTACATCCGCGTCAGTGTCCACAAATATCTTCATATCTAACATTTCGGTCACTTTCGGATTGTGGAAAGTCAGAATGCCTTCGAAAATTATCACGTTCGCCCCGTACATAGTTTTCTAAAATATACGTGAACTATTAATTAAAAAACCTGTGTAGCCGATCTTAAGGGACATCCAGTGCCAAATATAAATCTAAATAAACAACCAGAGCTCTTAAAAAGCTACAGCTAAAAAAAGTCGGTAAATTTCCTTTTCCTCGTCATGAATCTTTATTTTTATTACAAATTGTGAAATGTAGCCCAATTTAGTTCAGTAAACAGTCATTATTGTTCTTTCTAATATTTTTATTGGGCGTTTTTCAAATCGAAGAAAGTCTCCGTAACTCTAAGTGACCTGAGTGAAGTTAAAAACGTTATAAACAAAAACCTAAAATCAAAGTCAAAGGTCTTAAATATATTTGATTAGACTAATTCTAATACGTCTAAGGTGACCTGTTTCGTTCAAAGGGCATCATCAGACCTAAATCAATCGAGGTCAATCAAGAGAACAACAACGAGAACAATGACAAAGATAACAGAGACAACGATAACAACGACAAAGATAACAGCGAGCAAGAAACGGCAGAAACGCAAACAACATATAATTTTTTATACCACCGACTGTCTCAGCTAATAACGTAGATATAGCAAAACATCGAAGCGGAAAACTGTTAGTTTACTATATTAACATTCAGAACCTGCCCAATAAACTGAACCTGCTCTATGCAAAGAAAAGCAACCCCACATCTCGTGTCTATCAGAAACGTGGATAACTAACGTTGCAACTACTACTACTACATGGAGGGACCGCGATATACACGAATAACAACCTAAACGTCAAACCAATTGAATGTATAGAGGAAAGTAGCCAAATATCGGATACTTTTTCCTTTTAACTTGTAAAATCCGATCGGTTAACTACAGCAGAGTTTTCTTTTATAAAATTTATGTAGAAAGCCTCCCTTTTTTGATTCGATAGTGCTTTATAACCGAATTTTCAAAAATGTTGAAAAAAAAGTAAAAACTACTATAATTGTGTAAAACACATAATTTTAAAATAGGTATCCTAATATCGGATAGTAGGGGTTCTCAATATCGCACTGTCCGGTATTAGGAACATCCAAACCAAACAAAGCGACTCAATATTTTAAAACACTTTTATTATTTAAATGGCACATATTTAGTATAAAAAAATATTGTTGGATTTTAAAGAACAGTACAACGTATTGATCAAAACAAAATTCACAAACAAATGTTTTGTTTTCCAATCCCGGCACACACCTCATGGCTCCAACGAAAGCACATAGTGCATTGAATCCATGATTCTCCCCTAGTGTCTTGAGAATACAAGTTTAAACAATAAAAGCATTCGGCATCTTCGTTATCCACATCATTATCGTCACTAGTGTCTATGAATTCTATTTCCGCATCGTCATCTTCACTTGATGAGCTAATATTCTTATCAATTCGTTTTGTTTTTTTCTTTCTATCATCTTTTTTGGTAAACTGAACTGAAATTTTTTTAGTGACAACCTTAGTCTTTGAATTCCTTCTGGCTATATCCTCTTCCAGCTGCTTTTTATATGGAGACTCAGTTATGATCGCGGCCGAACCACGTTTTCTTCCTTTATTGGAAGTTTGAAAAGAGCATGTGGGCAAAGGACTTATTTCAGCTGGTTTAACAAGCACTCTATTAGATGTTGGAGTCGATGAACAACTTGGTAAGGATAATCTTCCTATGTTATTTTCCGGACGAAGCTTTTTAGCTAGCGTAGATAACGGAACATCGTCATCAGTGCTAACGTCGCCACCAGTGTCTTCAGTTTCAGGAAGAGCATCTCTTTCAGTTCTTAAATGTATGGCAAAATCGTCATCTCTAAAAACGTTTTTTATTAATGGAAAGATACCACATTTTCGGAATCCGTTCACTGCAACCTCCACACTAGCGGCCCGTAAGTAGGCTCTTCCCATCAACTCTGCCACTTGATATGCAGTTACTACTCTGCCCGGATTATGCTTTAGCCAGTTATAATATGTCTTGAATGGAGACATAAAGGCTACATCCAGAGGTTGTAATTTGTGAGTGCTGTGTGGAGGCAAACAAACTATGTGAATATAGCTGTCTCTGGCTAGGTTAATCACGTCAATGTTTCTAGTATGCGAGTAGTGGCCATTGAGAATTAAAACGACTGGATCTTCCTCAGACGGTTTTACATGCTTTATAAAGTGATGAAGCTAGGATGTAAAAATATCTTGTTGCATCCATCCAGATGGATGACATTTTGCAACCGTTCCTGGTGGAGCTCCATTAAGCAATTCCGGTTTCATGTTTTTCCTAGGGTAAATAAGCATCGGGGGAACGTACACACCTGTCGCATTCAGGCAGGTCACTACTGTCACAAGTGCCTTTCTGATGTTGTAAGGGCACCCACTTGCTTTTTTCTTCGTAGGCTTAATACTTTCGTATGTTTATGCTGCACGGTGGTCACACCTGTTTCATCAACATTGAAAATCCTAGACGGATCTATTTTAATTTTTTCAACGGCAGATTCTAATAGCTTAAAAAATGAATCGCAGTTTTCTTTTGTAAACCCTTTCACCCTTGCTGCAGATACACCTTGTGGTTTTCTAAATCGTAGCTCCGGATGTCGGCTTAAAAACAATTTAAGCCACATTTTACCAGCAGATCCCCTATTTTGTGAAAATGGATGTGGCAGTCCATTCTTTAACGCTAGCTGAAAAGCCAGTCAGACCATAGAACCTTTTTTCCATATCAAAACAGTACTCAACCAATAAATCTTCAATTTCTTTTGTTAACGTGGGGTTTCGGCCTAATGTTGTCGCTATTTCATCCGCACTCTTCCCGGACTTGACGACCTTGACGTAGTCGACTAAAGTACTTCGAGGTACGCCAAACGACTTCGATGCTTTTAAGTAACCCATCTGTTTATTCCTTACAGCTCCGATAGCTGCTTTCATGGAATCGGCATCCCATTTTTTTCTTTGGGCCATCTGAAAAAATAAATATTTTAACTTAAAAATGATCTCCTAATATCGGATATATGCGATATTGGGAATATCTAACAGTGCGGTAATAGGCAACTTAACCTCAAAAATGTATCACGAAGTTTCGACAACAAAGGATATTTTTCTAAAAATATTTATATACCACAAAGATCCTACATACCTTATTGATATAATCGCACTCAGAGAGTCTCTGATAACTGCACACTTTCGCAAAAAAAACAGCAATTTGAAGTGACGTTTAAAAACTTGCTGTTTGGCTAAACTAACCACAGACAAGGAAAAATGTCCAGTAGAAACGACACTCGCATCTCTCTACTAGATATTTGGTAGATGTCAAAAGCTACTAGCCTGCCACCGCGGACAGATGGCAAGGCTTAGAATAATGAAATAAGGTAGTGTGCGATATTAGGAGCCTATCCGATATTTGGCTACTTTCCTCTAAAGGATTTTGCTGTGAAAATACAGATGGAATGCTGGGGGATAGAACTGATTCTAGAGTCATTGAAAATAATAGGGATAACTATATACAGACCACCCTTAGGAAATACCGAAATTTTCCTCAATCAAACCTCAAGTCTTCTTGAATATTGTTCAAATAGGTGTCAAAATATAATTATATGTGGAGATTTAAATATCAATTGTTTGAAAAAACACGACTACTCTTTTAAATTGCTAAAAAACTTACTGGACTCATTCGAACTAAAGAACCACTGCACTGGACCAACAAGAATTTTTACTTCGAAAACGGGCAAAACTACAAATACGTCAATTGATTACATGATAACGAATATGGACGATAGTTTGATCCAAAGTGCAATTTTGCAGCCGCACCTATCTAACCACACACTGCAAGAAACTATCAAGCCACAAGAAACGACCATTAAAAACGAACAAATAAATAAAAGATCCCTATCTAAAAATAATCACACAAAAAAATTGGAGTGGTATCCAAGTAACTAACATCGATTCTGCATTTGAATATTTCTTACAGTGCTTTGTTTGGCATCTGCCCAAGAAAACAAATAGAAATAAGAACGACTCACAACACAACACAGCAACAACTGAGCTGAGGCAAGAAAAAGAGAGATTATATGATCTGTATTAACTAGCTATTCAGACGGAAGATGAGAATATCAATCAACTCTATAAGAAGCAGAAAAAGGAATACAGGAACTTCAACAAAGATCGCATAATGAACTCGGAACACGACGAGGCAAATGTGGGCTATAGTCAATGAAGAACTAGGAAGAACCAATACATCTTAACATCAAGGGGGAAATGATGACTGAGCAAAGCCAAGTGGCTGATGAATTTGGAATGTACTTTTCGACTGTAGCTGAAAACGAAACTTTGGAAGCCTGAACGATGCCACTGCGACTACATATTCTACGTCTGAGCTGCAACCAAATAGTATATTTTTGGAACCTGTGACAATACCTGAAGTGGAAAAGATCATTAAAAATTTGGAAAACAAAAAATCAGTTGGCACTGACGACATTCCCCTCAAAGCACTAAAAGCAGTTTGCAGTGAAATTGCCCAACCACTTCAAGTATTGATAAATCAATCCATGGAAACAGGCAAATTTCCAAAATTGCTTAAAACGGCCAAAGTGATTCCGCTGTACAAGAAAGGTCACCATACAAACATAGACCAGTGTCAATTTTGAGCGCTTTCTCAAAGATATTTGAAAGAGCCATTTACGACAGACTTGTAAATTTTCTAAATACATTTCAGCTTTTCTGCAAGCATCAACACGGTTTTAGAAGCGGAAGATCCACTGAAACAGCAGCAATCGAACTGGTAGAATTCATACACCAAGAACCCGAATCAGGATATGTTGAGGCGGGATTGTTTTTCGGCTTATCAAAAGCATTTGATACCCTCAACCTCAAAATTGTTCATCACAAACTTCATCAACTGGGAATAAGAGGGAATGCTCTTGCACTTCTGATGTCATTCTTGGAAGATCTGAACGAGTCAGTGGTGTACGCACAATAGACTGATCCTCAATAAAGAAAAGACGGTGACAGTTCACTTTTACAATCTCAAATCAAAAGCAAATATAGAGGACACTGCTGATGTGGTTTAATTTTTGGGTTGTTACCTAGACTCCAGAAATAGTTGGAGTCCACAAATAGATCATATATGCTCTGGGCTTGGTAGGGCATATTTTGCAATACTGAAACTAAAGCAAACTATACCCGCAGACACGCTTTTAAATTCTTATTATGCCCTGGCTTACAATTACCTCACATATAAATAACATCATGCTTTGGGGCCAAGCCCCGAAGTGAAAAGGGTTTTTGTGTCGCAGAAGCGTATCATCAGATTAACATTTGGGTTAAAGCCACTACAAACGTGTAGGGACACATTTCAAAACTGGAAAATCTTAACAGTCACATCAATTTATATATTTAAGTGTCACCGTACTATGCCTGTGTAAGAATCTATAACCGGATACCTGATGCCATGACATGTCAAAAATCTGTAGGCCAATTTAGAAACACTCTCCGAAACTATCTGTCTGAGAAGGCGTTTTACTCCTTAAAAGAGTTCTGGGACCAGACCTGAATAATGTACATATGTAAACTGTTTGTCAAAATTTTAGTGTGTGTGTTAGGTTTTAAATAATTTCACTTTATATTTCTTCAACGTTAAATGTGTTCTTGATTTTAAATTAGTCTTTAGATATTTTTGAAACATTCACCTATATCATATTTGTAATCTTAGGAACTAATAAAATGAATTTGAATTTGAAACTAATTTTATTAAACGCGAAAATCGTAAAGTATACATAGTAGTATAAATGTTTTTTACCTTACTTACCTTTTACTATTATTTTCGAGTTTAAAATTAGTATGTAACACTTGATTTGTGTGCAAAATTTGAGGTAAATTGAATAGTTTTCTTTTTAGTAATAATTTTTTTAATATTTCACTAGACCGCTATCGTGTTCCAACATTAGATTTTTAACTTACTTAACTAATTAATATAATATATTAATTAGTTAAGTAGTATAGTATAAGTAGTCAATTTTAAATTCAAACATTTACAAAGCTTTAGTCAAATTTAAGAATGGATAGTTCTGGTTAATAATTCAAAATGGAAGGTCAATCGTAAAAGATACTAGTCGAACACATTATCTAAGGTTCCCCAAATAAACAAAAAATTCATTTATGGAATAAAATGCGTCACCTGTTAATAGTTTTTTTTTTTAATTCGAGTTGATGTCGGATGACTGATCTCATACAACAATATTGTAAGCAACTGAAGAATAAACAAAGGCATAGTAAACACAAAGAAGGATTTCAAGAGTTACATAATTCTTTAGAGTTTAAAACATGGGAGCTCTTATTGATTTTTGAACACATCTTAGAAATTTGCTTATTCCAGGTTAAATCACTATCAATGGAGACACCCAAGAAATTTATTGAGGCACTTAAAACTAGCTTGTGACCATCTAGACCAAAAATGAGATGTTTATGCAAAGGTTTGTATTTCCATACAAACAGTTTTTGCCTGATTAACCATAAGTTTGATTTTCCTACACCAGAATAATCCTTTAGAATAAAATTGGCTTTACTCCTCAATGCAGCCATATCGGGATCTGAGACAACAACTGTGGTATCATCGGTATACAAGAATACTCTATCCTGGAAATATGTTCGGGTAAATCATTAACGAAAAAAAGAAAAATTAGCGGGCCCAAGATACTACCCTGAGGTGTTCCTATGTTTTGATGAACCCAACCCTTACTGAAAATGTCTTGTTAGTTAAAAAAGATATGATCCAGTTCTTCAAGTTACCCCTTATCCCAAAATTGTTTAATTTTAAAGCCACAAAATCTTTATCAACAGTGTCAAAAGCGCGAGTAAGATCAAAAGAGAAGAAAATTACAGTTTCTCTATTATCAATCTTATTTATTACATATTCAACAAGGTCAGCGCAAGGGCTTTTAGTAGACAGACCCCGACGAACGCCATGCTGACGATCTGAAAAAATATTATATTTAACCCCAAAAATAATACATTCTGTCGTAAACGAGTTTTTCTAAAGTTTTAGGGAAGCAGCTCAGTAGTGAAATGGCAATTTTAAGGCCTTCGGGAAACACTCCAGACTCAATTGAAACATTAAACAGAATAGTAAAATTATTAGCTATTTTGCCAATAACTTTCTTTATAAATTACATGGGGATATTTTTATATAGTCAAAAGCAGTGTTTTTCTTTTATTACGTGTAATCATATCCTCCGCATAAAATCCGGAAAATGAATTAGATAGACCTATGATATTTTCATATGAAAAAAGAGGATAAACATATAAATACCAGCAGTTGCAAAAATCTTTGAGCGATGTCACTTCAAAGCCAAATTGACAAGTCAGTGAGAAAATGAGTGATAGAAAACAATTTTCGGGTTTTTTGCATCCACAAGCGAAAAAATGAGATTAAATCCAACAAAATATTACGAAAATGAAAATTCACCGGCCAGTAACCAGGAGACAGTAGCAAAAGCTCTGGGAATCGGTATAAGGACTGTGCAGAAAATTGTGCATGAAAAAAAGCATAATTTACTATCGAAGAAGATTAAGAAATGTACACGAAAAAAGCCAAAGACGGAAGACTTAAGTGACAATGTAAAAATTGATGTTCGTAATGCAATTTACGATTTATACACATCAAAAAATAATATAACCCTTCAAGTTTTAAAAGAAGCTTTAAAAAATCAAGGCATATTGGAAATGGGACTAAAATGGTTGTCAAAATTAATAAAAATGTTGGGTTTTCGATATAAAAAGGTCAGTAATCGAAGATTTTTATGCGAGTTGCCACATATAGCAAGTCAGCGTATCCAGTTTTTAAAGAAATACACGGAAAATGTTAATCCAAAATTTAAAAAAGTGTTATTTTTAGACGAGACTTGGATATTTTCTAATGGAAGTGGTTCGAAATCTTGGCAGGACGAGTCTGTAAAAAGTGTCAAGAGAAAAAAGGGATGTGGGACGAGAAAACTGTTCATCATTTTGCATGCAGGTTCTTCAACAGGATTTCTCCCAGGTGCAAGTTTACGGTTTTCTTCAACATCCAAAAGTATGGACTACCATGACAATATGAACTGTGAACTGTTTGAAAAGTGGTTAAAAGAACAACTGATTCCAAATTTAGATGCTCCATCTTTAATCATTCTGGACAATGCATCTTATCATTCAAGAATCTTAAATAAACAAACTACTTCATCCTGGAAGAAAAGTGATATTTATGACTGGCTAATAAAACAAAAACAAAATCCTTTATCCAATATGCTGAAACTAGAACTTCTTTTAATGGCAAAATCTATTAAAAAAACCAACAATATATGCCGTAGATGAAATATTACGGGAAAATGGACATGAGGTTTTACGACTGCCGCGATACCATTGGCGTTTAACGCAATAGAATTAATATGGGCTGGGGCAAAATCATATTACGAAAAACACGTGAACGATGGTCTTACATCAGTTAAAGTGCAAATTGTTTGGCAAAATTCATTAAATTATATCTGGACATCGGAGTACTGGAAGAAATCTGATGTGGAACATACGGAGAAATTAATATGGGATTGGTGGAATCGAGAACGAGTTCTAGACGTCGAAATAGCACCAATGATCATTCCGCCATTTGAGGACGACTCAGAAGATGAGGACTTTTTAAGTGATGATATTTTTTGCTCTATAACATTAAAAAGTTTCTGAATGATTATATTAGTCTTTGATGTGTATAAATCATAAATTGCATTTTTGTATTGTAACTTAAGTCTTTTGCCTTTGAATTTTTTCGTGTACATTTCTTAATCTTCTTCGGAAGTAAATTATGTTTTTTTTTCATGCACAAGTTTCTGTACATTCCTTATACCGATTCTCAGACCTTTTGCCACTGGCCCCTGGATATTAGCCAGTGAAAAATTAATTAAATAATAAAAAATTTTTTTTTATTAGATTTGACACCATTTTTTTGCTTACTTTTTTAGTACATTTGTAATTTTGTAGACAATAAATAAATAATTATAGAATACTTGTTCCAATTTTAAAGCGTGTTTTTTATATATCAAATTAAATTTGATACATAAAAATTGGTAAAATCGCTTTACCAGAAACTCGGGGCTAACGGAAAATACAGGCTATCTATATATATATATATATATATATATATATATATATATATATATATATATATATATATATATGTATATATATATACAGTGTGTATCAGCCAAATGGAATAAATTCGATAATAAATAAATGGGGGCGTGTTCGGAAAAACGCTTGGACCCGTCGATTGGTATTTTTAGTTGCTCATTTTCTCCAATAAAAACTTTTTATACAGGGTGTGTCCTGTAACAGTGGTCAATGCCAACTTTCTTATTTCAAATGCAACACCCCGGATATTATTTAATTTTTGGATTCTTTAGGAGATTCTAAACATATTTTATGTTCAATGTCCTATACCTATCTTCAACTATTTCGGCAATATTAAGTGTTTTCAAATTTATTTTTATTTTATTTATTTCGAATTTATTATTATTCATGAAAGTGGCTCTGATTACTGAACTATTTATTTGATCACAAAAATTCGCTACAACACACTCAATACTTATTTACCATTTAGGTCTTCATATTAAAAATGTAAGCAAAAACCATTTTAGCGTTCCTTTTTATTGATATGGAACAAAAAGAGCCAGTTTTGTTTACTTTTAAGTTTTGTTTACTTTTGTGTAAAATGCCTGTCCTTTCTCTTTGCAAGACAGTAGTTGTCAGTGTCAGTGTCATAGTCTTTTGAATTTCGTTAACTGCATAATACCTAATATCAGAAAAATGGTTCATTTAACAGAAATGCATAAAATAACAATTCTACAAATGATTGGTTATGGAGATAACACACGAACACAAGTGGAGGTTGCTCGCTTATTTCATGAAAAATTTCCAAATTTGCCGCATATATCCCAAGGGACAATTAGTAAAATAGAAAAGCAGTTTCGCGAGCTTGGACATGTGAGGCAGATAAAAAAAGCAGCTGCCAATTCAATAAATGATGATACTAAATTGGATATTATGCTTGAGTTTGAGGAAAACCCACATATTTCTAGTCGACAAGCCGCCTCAATGTTCGAACATTAAAAGAAAATAAAATGCATCCCTATAAAGTGATACCAACTCAGGAGCTCATGGAAGACGATTATGATAGGAGAACTTATTTTTGTGAACAAATGATGGCTATGTTAGATAACAATGTTATTCAATTAGAACATGTTTTGTTTTCGGATGAGTGCACCTTTACACTTCACGGTCATGTAAATCGTCAAAATTGCCGCTATTGGTCTAGGGAAAATCCTCACTGGATCAGCGAAGAACATACTCAATATCCTGAAAAGGTTAATGTTTGGGCAGGAATTGTTAAGGATCATATCATAGGCCCCTTTTTCATTGACGGCAATTTGAATGGCGATAATTATTTAGTACTGCTCCAAAATAATGTCGTGCCAACTTTGACAAATTTGTATCCGGATCCAGCAAACCCACAAGTTCCAGCGAATATGATATGGTTTCAGCAAGATGGAGCACCGCCCCATTACCAAATTAATGTCCGGCAGTACCGCAACGGAATATTTTCAAATCGGTGGATAGGGAGACGAGGATCGATAGAACATATTAAAAATGTTGTATACAAAACTAAACCCCTCGACTTAGCTGACTTAAGAAGACGAATAACGCTTGCGATTAGATCGGTCACGCCTGAGATGCTAAATAACGTTAGAAGAAATTTCTATTTAAGATTAGGAATTTGCCAAGACGTTCGCGGCGAGCATATTCAACAGTTCCTAAATTTACTTTTTACTTTTGTTTATACATTATGAAGAAATAAATAATTTTATTTTTTTAATCTTAATTTTTGCAATAAATCTGAAAACACTTAATATTGCCGAAATAGTTGAAGATAGGTATAGGACATTGAACATAAAATATGTTTAGAATCTCCTAAAGAATCCAAAAATTAAATAATATCCGGGGTGTTGCATTTGAAATAAGAAAGTTGGCATTGACCACTGTTACAAGACACACCCTGTATAAAAAGTTTTTATTGGAGAAAATGAGCAACTAAAAATCGACGGGTCCAAGCGTTTTTCCGAACACGCCCCCATTTATTTATTATCGAATTTATTCCATTTGGCTGATACACACTGTATATATATATATATATATATATATATATATATATATATATATATATATAGCCTGTATTTTTCGCATGCATGGCCCTTAATTTTAGATTGAAATTTCAAGAAATCGGATAAGTAGTTTTTTAGCTATGCCGCGAACAGACAGACAGACCGACGGAATTGAGAAAACATGTTTTCCCGCATCTAGGGACCCTTAAACGTAAAGATCTGAAAAAATCTCACGAGGGAAGTAATAACTAATTATCTTGTGTTTTTAACAAAAGTGTATATTTTTGCAAAATAAAGTTTTTTTGTTATCACAATACAAAAAAAACAAGTTTTCTTTGCAGAGGGGTGGCCCGCATTTAAACAAATGACACTGTATAAGTGGTTAGATTTTTAGGTCAAGCGGGGCTCACAATTTTTGGTGATTGATAAAAAATCATCAAATGGCTGTATAAACAGAACATATCCTGATTGTTCCACTGATTCGAACCGCCTTCCGACTTTATTAAGGCGCTTGCCATTCTGCGTATTTTTGTTTTTGCCAACCAAAAAATTTTAACCAAATACATATTTAGCGAATTTTCGTATTTAGTCCCTCGGCATTTAATATATAAGATAATATTAAGTGGCTATCTTAATAATATTGCGTAATATAATAAAAAAAACTATTTTCTTTCTCCCTGTATATTTGTAAATAGCCCATCGAGATTTAATAGCTCGATAAAAGAATCACACAACATTTTGGTATTCACTGTTTTCCGATTTGATTCATAATGTTGGTGACCTTTGGACTCACATGATAAGACCGCATTCCACTATATCATCAAATCCAGCAGAATTGTTATTTGAAAATTAATTCACTGTATCAATTATTTCATTACTAGTAATAGGTTCAAAAACATTGACTTTAGCAAATGCTTTTTAGTCAAAGTACAATTATGAGAAAAGTTTCCATCAAAATGATTGTTAAGCTTTTCCTCTATCACAATGGCGAGATAACTTCCGAAAATTGAGGCAATTTCACTAGGATTTTTTTGTTAGTTTATTATAATGTGGATCAGAAATTTCTTTTATTTTTTTGGTACTGTTTTTGCCTTGAATATTTATATGTGTAATTGGTGATTCAATTATCATAGTAACGTTGTTTTTCTAGCTGAATTTCTTTGTTTAAATATTTTTTCAAAGATTGATATTCTTCCCAAATCGCTGTCTTATCTATATGGTTTTTCAACCATATTCTAAGTTCCTCCAATTCATTATATAATCCTTGTGAAAAGGTAGTTTTTTTAGTTTTTATCTATAATTTTATTTTTTTTTTCAGTTGCAAGGGTAAACAGACCTCAAACAGCAAAAGCTGTAAAAGAATTCATTAAAGTTTTCATCGATATTGTAACCTTTGAGTTCCTTATAAACTGAAAATAGTACGAAAAATGTTCAACACTACGTAAGAAATAGACATCTGTGTGGTACCAAAATCTTGGATGCATACCTAAAGTTTACCAGTTGATTCCTACATAATACTTAACTTTTGTACAAAATTTGAGATAAACTGGATAAGTAATTTTTTAGTAACATTGTTTTAACGTTTCACTAGTTCGCCATTTTACGAGGAGGTAAAAGTCGCTAAAAAAACTTCTCAATTAGCCTAGCCTTAGAATTTGAAAGAAATTATTATGATTATTCTAGGAGTCAAGTTTACCTCACATTATAAACGCTCTAGTTTCCAGGTTGTCAAATCTAAGTTTTATTTGTATAACCTACTAAGAAAATTATAATCATAATATCAAACTCATATCGATAAATAAAATAAATATTGTTAGGGGCGGCTAGTCAGGTGAAGTAGGTGAACCAGGAAAAATAAACAAGCAAACATCTAACTATATTTATTATATACCTCTTAAAATTTAAGTTTTTACATTCATTTATTCACCTAACTGGCAAAAAATAAACTGTACATTTCGAATAAATATTTTACTTGACCGTTGGCGGCATGTCTTTTTAAAACTTTCAATCGAACTTTATTATAACAACTATAACAGTGGCGCAAACCGCTTCGACTTTGCTGGAAGTGCTATATTTAGTTTACGATTTTCCTACTACGTTATGTAGTAGTCAAATAATACCAAAATTGTTTTGCTGGCCTTGTTTACTAATTTCCAATAAATATTCAGTGTGGAATAAGGAAGGATTTGCAGGTATGTTAAATATATGAAGGTCTTTATATAAACATGAAGACTCGGCGGAGCATTTAAGCAGGGCGCACACTGAATCGGAACAGCCCGGCACAGCGCAGCCAGCACGGTCGGCACAAGTTGCATTATACGTTATTAAACGAGGCAGCGCCCATTGAATCGGAACCGCGCGGACAGCCATCGCGCGCACCGGCCAGCTCGGCATCGTATTCATGGAGGAGCAAAAATTGCCGGTCGTGCCTACGGTTTGGGACTATTTTTAGTATAGAAAAAGAATCTGAGGTGAGAGGTGAGCTATGTCTGACGAAATTTTAATTGAAAGCGTTCGGGCTTATACATGTTTGTATGTCCCGAAGGATAAATTTTATCATGACAATGTTCGTAAGGAAAATGCTTGGGACGAAGTATCAAAAAGAACTGGAAATTCTGGTAAGTAATTTATTTATAAATTCAAAAAGAGCGGCCAGATGATGAATACAAATTTGTAGTGCTTTTATTTACTTCACAAATTAAAAAAAAACAGAATTTTTTGTAGAATCCTATTTAAAAAGTCTAAAATTAAATTACGTACTGCTACTGGTGTTCTAGGAAATAATTTAGCCTAGTAACTTAAGAAATAATGAGCTTTTACTTTATTTTTATTCATATTTTTACATTTATATGAAACAAACCAAGCCAGTGTATGCATAAATTCATAATAAAGAAATATTTTTACTTAAAAGAATAGGCAGATAATTATTTAAATATTTTATTAGAACATAATACAGGGTGGTCCAAATTAAACGCTTTCTTATGAAAATGAACCACGGTGCCTGAGGCTCAAATTTGATGAGAAAATCAGTGGCGCGAAAAAAAATCTTCAATGTTGGTCAATTTCTTAAAAATGCCTGATAATTTTATATTAAAAAAGATAATAAGTTTTAGTGAAACCAATTCTGTGGCACTTTGTGTAACACTTTATTTTAAAATAAAAATATTTTTAATATATGTACATATTTTAAGGAAATACAACATGTAACACATCAAAATAAAGAATATTTTATTACCTTTTTAAAATGCAAAAATATACAGGGTGTTCCATAAGACAAAAATAACATTTGAATGTTGTATAGAAACACTTAGGGTTCTGTATAAAACTACGCAAAAAAGGCCACATAGTTTGTTTTCAATAAAACCCTTTATCTTTTGTAATATGAAAGTTATAGGGCATTTTTAATAAATCGGCCAAATTTGAAAAACGTCCCTTAGCGGCCAAACGATTGAAAGGAACCGTTCAATTTGGACGAAACTTGACTTCTAAATTTCTAGTAATTGATTCAGTTTAAGCTTCCTGCATTTACTTTCTCTAGCTGCCATGGTACACATCCTTCATAGTAATTTTTACATTGCTCTCTAATAGCAAAAGCATCCCGCTGAAAATTACCACCAATATTCTGTAAATCAACTAAGCCTTTGAGTGTTTCTTCCTTCTCCAGTTCCCCAGGCTGCCAAATACTGGCATCGTTTCTTAAAAAATTATGTAAAGCAGTACATGCCAGTGTAATTGTATCAAGATGATCTGGGGAAATATTGAATTTTTTAAAGAAAATTCGAAACTTTTTAGCCATTATGCCGAAAGCATTCTCACTTACACGTCTGGCTCTACTATGACGATAGTTGTACACTTTATTTGCTTGATTATTAGCTGCCTGAGCACCAGGATATGGTCTCATAACATTTGGTAATAGAGGAAATGCCTCATCTCCTAAAATTACATGGGGCAAAATTTTATCTGTTTGGGGTAATGGCTTGTTTTCAGGAATATTTAGCGTTCCTGCTTGAAGTTGCTTTCCTAGTTGAGAGGAACGAAATATGCCTCCATCACTATTGCGACCGTAAGCTCCAACATCGACTGTTATAAATCTACAATCGGCATCTACCAAAGCCATTAAAACTATACTAAACTCTTTTTTATAGTTGTAGTAAAGAGATCCAGAGTTAGGTGGTTTTTCGAATACGACATGTTTTCCGTCTATGGCGCCAATACAGTTTGGATAGTTCCACTTTGTCCGGAAAGCCATTTCGATTTTCTTCCATTGTTCCAACGTTGGCTTGGGCATCACTAAAGGGCCCAAAACCGTCCAGATTAGTTCACAAGTCTCGTAAACAATTTTTCTTACTGTACTTTCGCCTAATCTGTAGCTGAATGATAACGATGAAAAACAATCCCCGAGACCCAAAAATCTGAAAAAAAAACAAGAATGTACCTAATTTATATGACTTTAGTTTAGAAAATAGACTATTTTTTTAATGGATGAGCATGATTCTGAGGACAAGTACAGGGTGTTCCACTTAAGATGCTCCTATACTTTATCTCAATAACTAAGACACTGAAAAAGAAAAGTTAAATACAAAAATTATTTGACCCTAAGTATATTTTTTATTTATAATATTTTTATGTATACAGGGTGTTCCATTGTGCCAGGACAGTAACCAAGTTTTTTCTTTTTAATGAAATGAAATTCTAATTCTACGCTTGATTATGAGTATTTTTGTCATTACATAGCATACGAAATTTTGAGTGGTTTATGTTACATAAGAAATAATAAGAGTCCAGCATTAGCCCTGCGGGAGTATCGGTTGTTGTATCTTCAAGACGGGTACCCACGAAACTACTCAAAATTTCGTATGCTATGTAATGACAAAAAATACTCAAAATCAAGCGTAGAATTCGAATTTCTAAGAATATTTATACCATTTCATTAAAAAGAAAAAAGTTGGTTACAGTCCTGGCACAATGGAAAGCCCTGTATACATAAAAATATTATAAATAAAAAATATACTTATGGTCAAATACTTTTTGTATTTAACATTTTTTTCTCAGTGTCTTAGTTATTGAGGTAAAGTATAGGAGCATCTTAAGTGGACCACCCTGTACAGGGTGTCCCATTTTCGTAGGTTTTACGGGGTTTCCAGCTTATGAGTAGAGATAGAGAGATGCGGTTTTCGCGACACCGTGCTACTTTTCGATGAAACTAAAGAGGCCGCAAACAGATTTGCCCTAACCATTTTAGTTTCCGTGCTACAGGGTGATTTTGAAAATTTGTCATTTTCGGACACCCCCTGTAACTCAGCTATCGTAAAATATATTTAAAATGTTTCAACTGGTATTTATAGATTTTTTCACGTAGAATTCAGTGGCGTACTCAGATTTTTGCTGAGAGCCATAGTTTTTGACTTATTGGCATAACCTACTATTTTTTAAATGGGACACCCTATATATTATTTTTTCATCTTATTCTTCGTGTCGAGAGCTTTTCAAAAACATACCATAAGTCATATTTATTTTCATAAATAACATGAAAAAATGCATTTTTCTTTAAACGGATTTATGGCATAGCAGATCAATCGAAATAAGAGAAGGTGGCTGTGGAGCCATGGAAAAAGTTAACAAATATTTATTAACGAAATAACAAAGTAACAGCATCAGAAAAAATTAGGAAGTAGGTAAAAGCTAATAATTATAATTTCATTAAAACTACAAATATTGTTCAAATTGTAGACCATTATGTGTCCTACAAGTGTGACAAACTTTAAAAATTCTTTTTAATGCATTTTCTATTGTAAATGACTGTCTTTGTAACTCTGCAAAAGCGTTTTCGGTGGCCATTCTTAGTTGTTCTAAGTTTTCGTATCGCCTTACATAAACCTTGTTTTCTAAATAACCCCACAAAAAGAAATCTAAAACTGAGAGGTCAGGGGATCGTGGTGGCCATCGAACAGGTCCGTGTGTTCCTATCCATCTTCCAGGAAAATGGTCGTTAAGCCAGTTTTGACTTATTCTGGCATTGTGGGCTGGAGCTCCGTCTTGCTGGAAATAAATCTATTTAGTTGAGCCAAGGGAACATCATCCAAAATTCCTAATGCGTCTTCTAGGATTCGCACGTAACCAATCGAATTCAGATTTTCTTCATATATTTGGTAAACTATTTTTCGGTTGAAAATAAAACAGGAGACATTGAATCCAAATCTGCCCTGACGCTCCCTAGGAAAAATAACATGGTTGTTTTCTTGACTCCAAAATCGCGTGTTGTGTCTATTTAAAATCCCTGAACTAGTAAAATGTGCCTCGTCTGACCAAATAATCTTTTTTTCAAAATCGATATCTTCTGCCTTCATATTTATAAACCAATTGCAGAACTCCAATCTGCGCTCTGCATCACCAGGATGCAGATGATGCACAAGTTTGTATTTATAGGGTTTGAATTTGTGCTTTTTCAAAATTTTCTGCACTTAGGTTTTCGGTACACCCGCCTCTTCGTCTATTTTCCTGCAAGATGTTTCAGGAGCTGTCTGAACGAGGGCTAAAACGTTGACCTCAGATTCTTCGTTGTCTTTATTGTAAGTTCGCGATCGAGGCTTGTTAAAAGATCCATATTGGCAAAGATTATTTTTAATTTTTTGAAAAATTCTTTTTTCTGGTTGTCTTCTCTCGGGATATCTAAGATAAAATAAAGCGAACCAATAAAGTCAAAATGCAGGAAGATAAAAAAGAACTAACCTGTTCAGATAAAGCTCTGCCGCCTGATCTGCATCTTCATTAGACAATATAAAACACGCGTTCATATCATATTTCTCAAAATATTCAAATTTTTGATTCTGAGCCATATTAAAAACAATAATTATAATAGACGTCAAGAAAAATTTAAACGCAATAATGCCAAAAATGACAGCAGTAATGTCTGCCTGATCATATTTTTGTTGGCGTTGCCATGGCTACCACAGCCACCTTCTCTTATTTCGATTGTTCTGCTATGCCATAAATCCGTTTAAAGAAAAATGCATTTTTTCATGTTATTTATGAAAATAAATATGACTTATGGTATGTTTTTGAAAAGCTCTCGACACGAAGAATAAGATGAAAAAATAATATATAGGGTCTCCCATTTAAAAAATAGTAGGTTATGCCAATATGTCAAAAACTATGACTCTCAGCAAAAATCTGAGTATGCCACTGAATTCTACGTGAAAAAATCTATAAACACCAGTTGAAACATTTTAAATATATTTTACGATAGCTGAGTTACAGGGGGTGTCCGAAAATGACAAATTTTCAAAATCACCCTGTAGCACGGAAACTAAAATGGTTAGGGCAAATCTGTTTGCGGCCTCTTTAGTTTCATCGAAAAGTAGCATGGTGTCGCGAAAACCGCATCTCTCTATCTCTACTCATAAGCTGGAAACCCCGTAAAACCTACGAAAATGGGACACCCTGTACATACGAAAAATTAAACCTTTCTATTTTAGTTACAGATTGTAAAAAAAAATGGAGCCTGTTAAGAGACGCATATCGGAAAGCGCTAAAAAAAAGACAAACAAAGAGTGGCCAACCATATATTCCAATAAAAAAATGGAAATTTGAGGATATTATGTCTTTTATGGTCAATATTTTCGCAGAGCGGAATCAAAAATCCAACCTACCAGAACAATCACAGGATTTTATTGACGACATCGACATAGATACCGACACTGAAAATACACAACTTTCTAATACTGAACCTAATGATCTCTCCAGTAGCGTCTCTTCCCCGCAATCTGCTTTATCCCCGTCAGTTACTGCAGAACCACCATCAATATCTACGCCTTCTTTAGCACGGAATTATCAAAAACATGCAACACCAGCTGTATCACAGGTGCTCCAACAGGATTTGGGCGAGAAAAAATTAAGACTTGATGAAAAGAAAGCTGATCATTTAAAGAAGTTCTTTGCAAGTATTGAAGAAACAGTACGGACATTTTCTCCCTATCTACAAATTGAAGTAAAATCAAAAATATACAACTTAGTGTCAGAATATGAATACAAAAATTTAACGATGAATGACAACTCGCAACAATGGCAAACTAATGAGCCTTCCCAACATCATGCATCATCATCAACATGGCACTCTAGCAGTACTACGAATTTTCAGTCCAATATGCAAGCTCAAGCTACACCGACCTGGCAATCTTCAGAGGATAGAGTAACCGAACCAAACAAACTCATCCAGACACAAGAACCTAATATTATTCGTAATTATGGTTCTTACCCGCCTTCATAATTTTGTAAAGATGGATTTCATTTATTTCTAATAAAAACTACTTGTTTGTGTATATTTTCATTATTTTCTTTAACCTATGTGTTTCAAGTTGTTAAAATTGGCTGTTTTTTTAATAAAAAAAGTTTACATACGTTTTAAAGTTAATAACAATTATTGTGCTTATTTGTATTTGTATAACTTAAGTTTAAATATATTTTAGAAATTATTAAAAATTATTCATGAAAAGGTTTATATCAGAAAATTTATCTGAATTTAATATATACAGGGTGTTAATTAAGTACGTAGCCAAACTTTAAGGGCTGATTGCTGAGATCATTTTAAGAAAAAATGTTCCATTTATTGTTTTAGTAAGTTCGCTGTACGCCACTGCCTATTTTTAAAACTGATTGTATTTTCGCAATTATTAATCGAAGGTACTTAAAATTCTTCTTTTGCGTTTTTTTGATATAATATACGGTTTTCGAGAAAGGCGAAACAAATTGATTACGTTATCCTATTAGATTTTTTCTAAAAAATAAGATATTTTATTAATATTTGCAAAATCACTTAAGAAATTGTAGTCAGTCTCCAAATAAACGCCCATAGAAAGAAAGCGTTGTTTCATTTTAGTCGTAACACATTAGTAGTAATGCACACCAAGATTCAATAAAATTTCTGCAATATTAATAAAATATCTTACTTTTTTGAAAAAGTCTAATGGGATAACGCAATCAATTTTTTTTGTTTTTCTCGAAAACGGTAAATTATATCAAAAAAACACAAAAGACGATTTTTAAGTGTTTCGGATTAATAATTGCGAAAATACAATCAGTTTCAAAAATAGACAGTGGCGTACATCAAACTTACTAAAACAAAAATTGGAATGATTGCCCATGCGCACGCCAGTGGTCCATGCGTCTTTATTTAGTCAGAAAAATAGCACTTTAAACATTTATTTAGCTCACCTATTTTCAATAAAATATCTTAAGGAGTCTTGCAAATATTACTAAAATACCTTATTTTTTAAATAGTTTAATAGGATAACGTTCTCAGAAATTTTGATTTTCTCGAGAACGGTCCATTAAATCAAAAATACACAAAAGACAACTTATAAGTAGTTTGAATAGCCCATTACAAAAACACAACCATTTTTGAAGATAGACAGTGGCACACCATAAATTTATTAAAATAACAAATGGAATGCCTGCCCATGCGCACGCCTATGGCTGCGTCGAAACTTTTCCACTTTGGGAAAGTTGCATCTCAAACATGTACTTTACCTACCAAGTTTCAATAAAATCCGTTAAGGGGTTTTACAAATATTGAAGTTTGGCTACGTACTTAATTAACACCCTGTATATATTAAAATATTTCTAATTTAAATCATTTTCTTACTAAAAAGATTTATCATTTAAATATTTTTGCGATATTTAAGTAATTTATGATTTAAATCTTCTTAAAAATTATTTATTTCAGCTCTATTATTGATATAAATGATTAGGAGCGGTCAACCGATTATTACCTATTCTAATGGATTTAAAAATCAAATATCTGGAATTTATGAATATTTTTAGAATCTGTCAACAATGCAAATATCCAAAATATACATTGTCAATGTTCAAAACCGGTTGACCTCCCGAAATCGGTGTAAGCATCAAAATATTCATGCTAAACTTACTTCAAAGTAACTGCTAAGCGTTCTTCAGGTGAAATAGCCTTTCGCCAGTTAGTATTTTGTTTTCTTAATGGTAGCAATTCCAAAAGTTCATAGAACTTCGGACTCGACATCCTGAAGTACTTGAAAAATTTTTTATCATCAGCCAACAGATCGGGAAATAAATGATGAAACTCGCCGTTTTTTTCTCTCTTTAAATTTATCTTGTGGACCCAATATCTCCTTTTAGATCTTTCTTCTTCTTCTGCCTCAGCACACACTCCAGCCAATATAATAATTTCCTCCTCTGAATCAGATGAGCTGCTCATTTTTACTTATTTTTGTTTTTCAATATTTCGCCTTTTGCTACTAATAATTTTACTCCTGCACGTTGATGGTCGAACACGTATATGCGGATCTAGAACGCCGAATGAATGTGCGGTAGCTACCGATATGCCGGCCGTGCTGCTCCGGGCTGTTCCGATTCAGTGTGCGCCCTGCCTTAAAATGCGAATTAATGCTAAAAACATTTGTAAAAAATCAAAGCACTATAGCTGACCCTTTAAAAGAAAATGCTAAACTATATAAAATACATTTTACCGAAAACGTCCGATTAAATAGACTATTTATGTGCTTTGTAATTGATACAGTTTTGTACCTTACAAAACAAGAGTTAGTTTTTCGCGGCCATGGTGAGAACAGCGAGTCAATAAACAGGGGGAATTTTAAAAAGCTTTTCGGTTTATTAATATCGAGAGGTTCCCAAGAACTAAAAGATCATCACGAAAAAATTCTGGAAAAAAAATTATTGCGATATTTTCTTGTTTCATTTGCACTTCACTTACTTTTTCACCCGCGAGCCGTCACTGAATATTGTGGCAAAAGATACCATAATTATGTATTTCGTTTATGTTATGTGTGCTTCTAAAAAAAAAAAGACGAGAATCAAATTTTAAAAATTAAGGATTTGTTAGTAAAGATCCACAACAAAGAATTCATAAGACGAAATATGGCAATGCCGCCCAATGAGTAGTGCGTGTCAAATTTCTCGACATCTATCAGAGAAGTATCGTTTTTAGCGCACTTTAATGTTGTTATAGTTAATACAGGCTTTATTTTTTGTGACTAAACGAAGCCACTTTAAAATTTACTTTGAACAAAGTGCGAAAATTTAATTAAAGCTACTGCATACTATTTATGAATGTTAATGAGAGGGGAACGTTTAGGACTGCCGGCATTATATTTTTTGCTATTCATCTAAAGTATCCAACCTTTTAATCTTACCGTTCGATTTTCCCTAGAATGCGTCATGAAATTGTAGATAGGAACCTCGACTTTCCGGCCCTCCTTCAAGCGTTGCAGAGTGGAAGCCAAAAGGTCCCAGTCGAACGCGTCAGGATGATCGAAATTGTACTCGTTGTTTTCGGCGATTTCGTGTTGTTTTTCCGTCAGAACTTTGTAGAACGAGTCCATGCTCAACAGCGTGACCCAGGGTACTCCCAGAGATTTAATTATCTTTTCGGCTACTGTTGTTTTGCCAGAGGCGCTGCCTCCGCATATCCCTAAAAAAGATAAGAAGCTGAAAGCCATCGAAAGCCCTCTTACTCAGTGCTAGTAAACTCCGTTTCAAAATTATTCATTGATTTCTTGGATGCAATAAAATAGATGTTGGCTACCTGTATACAGGTCTGTGTTTGTCAATCTGTGCATTTAGTAAAATATCTGTTAATTTTTCAAATTTAGAGCTGTATTATTGTGTTATCAAGTTATAAAATGTGGCTTCCATGGACAAATGATAGTAAACACAAACAAAAATATTGGGGCTGTAGTAATTGGAAAAATAAAATAAATAAACATACATTATAAACTAAGTAACTACATGTTATACAAAAACACACAAATATTTAAAATTTTTGCCTCCAAGCTACATTTTACTTTTTTCTTAAACAATTTAAGACATTTTATATTTCTAAATATTTGTGGGAGGTGATTGTACATTTTTTACTCTCCTATAAAATTGAATGTTTTTCTAAGGTTGTTCTGGGGATAGGAAGTGGGAGGTTCAAATTCTGTCTAGTATTAAAGGCCCTCTCAGTTATTAAATGTCCATGTTTTTTATGTATGAGAGATACAGACTCAAACTCAAAATGCTTTAGTATCAGAAGAAAATTTCTTGTTGACAAAGTTGATAAATGTCAATAAAAAAAAAGAGAAAACAATCAGATATAAGAACAACAATGATATCAATAACAATACACAACATAATGAACAACATAATACCAAAGACAAGGAAATATCAAAATTTATTTAGACATTACAACATCAAACTCGGTTTTAATATTAAAAATAAAAATTGAAGCAAAAGAGAGCATCTCAATAAAAAGCTGATTGTAAAAAGTAATTAAAACAAACACACTCTCTTAGAATATTGTTAAAACTTAAAACAAAACATTTACAAGTCTAAGTCGAATTTTTTCACTGAAACATTCTCCCACGTCAGAGTAGGCTGCCAAAAACATACAAACTCCTAGAATATTGCTAAACATTTATAAACACAAGTGCAAGTCAGTATCTATCACTGAGATACTCTCCCAGGTCATAGTAGGCTTTCACAACAAGCAGTTTTTTTATCTCAAACTTAAACCTATTTCCGACATATATCTGTGTAATAATTCATGGCAAATGGTTAAATAATAGGCGACTACTATAAATAAAAGAGTCCTTTATCTGTGCAGATGACGGTATCGGGAGAAGTATATTATATGATTGACGCATATTGTAATTGGTTTGCCTAACAAGAACAACGTCTCTATATTTCCTATGCATCAGGCAAACAGTTTCCAGAATAAACAAAGATACCAATGTTAAAATATTTTCTTTCAAAAACAAGGGCTTACATGAGTCCCTTGGGTTTGCCCCACAGACATACCTTAATGCCCTTTTCTGCAGCAAAAAAAACCGTCTGAAAAAGTTGTTTTGAACATGTACCCCCAAAAACATATACCATACCGCAAGTGCGATTCAATTAAGGCAACGTATGAATGTCTACTTGTTTGGTTGTCTAACTCTTTTGATATTATTCTTAATGCATAACAATTTGATGATACCTTATTAGTCAGTGTTGTAACATTTTAATTTCGTCACTACATTTTAATGCATAAAAATCCGTATATCCGGTACTGTAAGTCTCCTATCGATGTAGTAAGGTGCTCGCGGTCTCTGCTTAGCGAAATCTTCCGCTTCATATTGAGGCAATTCACTAGTCTTCGTGTAGATGGCGCCTTAGTTTTGCTCAATTAGTAATTTTGCTTTCTTCTTCTTTAAATATTTTTTCTTTCCTGTGATCCAGCTCAGGGATTGGCTAATCTATTGTCCAGATTTAGTCAGTTTGATTTTAGTAAAGTGGCACCACTGACGGGTTGTCATCCTCTACTGCTGCCTTGACCTGTTGGTGAGGTAGGTGAAGCTTCTTGTCTCTCTGGAAGGTGAAGGTTAAGTGTGAAAGTTTGTCGGCGAAGTAATCCTTTTTTAATCCAGGCCATCTTTCGGGATTTATGTCGGCAACTTAGTGAAAAAGGCTCCTATGTGTATTTAATTACGTTGGACCTTAATATTTTTGGTTGAGGAACCTTTTATTACTCTCTTGTGAGGATTTAACTGCACTTGACCACCTACCATATTTTTTTGATGGGACAAACTTTATGAAGTGACTAATAAGAAACCCTTTACCATCAAATAAGGGTTTTTTTTCTTCTTCTCCCTCCTCTTCTACTTCTTGTTCCTGTTCTCCTAACCAGGGTTGGAACCTGGATGTGTCATTGTAAGTGGAGCAGAAGTCTGTTACCTAGTACTTAGGTGTGTACGTACTCAGTTTTCCTGCTGGAAATGTCTTCGATGACACTTACATCATAGACTGCTGATCTAAGTCACCGATGCTGATAGATACTTAGATAAGTATCTTAATTTTCACATCCCTGGTGCTGAATTGACTTTATTGTTTATTGCTGATCAACTTTATTACTTTTTCTATTTGTTTTGAGTGTAGAGTATACTTTTGATATAAAGTTCTAACTACTGCTGGTGTGCATAAACCATGACTATTGGTGTTGTCAGTAAGATTATTTTTACTTTATAACTCATGCTGATACTCAAATATCACATTATAAGTTTAGGACACAATAATCTATAGGTTTTTGTCAACATTTGACTGTATAGTAGGCTTTAAGATACAGAACATCACAGTATGAGTTTATGACACAATAGTCTATAGGTTTCTGCTAACATTTGATAGTATAATATACTTTAAGATACAGTGTTGTTGTAAAGTGTGACCACATCTTGAAATTTTAACTTATAAGATCTAGTTAGTTTATACAAGGTATATAATAAGTGTTATAGACAGGTAACACTACTGGAATATGTGATAATATTTATGATTTATTGTATTTACTTGCTTTAGAAAGGTATTTTGATATAAAACAATGGTGTCAATTTGTTAGGTAATATTGGTGATTGGATTTGAAACTTATAATATAAATTTTTCTTGTTATTTGCTTGCTCTTAGATTCACATAATACTCTTTTTTTATTCTATTATTGTTAATTGTATTTGAATGAATAAAGTTAATTAATTGCTTGATTATTTTGCATCTGTTGATAAATTTTTACTGTTAGATCAAATTGTTCAGTAAATTAAAACAACTTAAAGATTTTCTTTATAAACATTTATAGATTTTGGAGTCTATTACTTTTAACTGTCATTAGCTGATTGAAAATTTCTTTTCTCATCCGTATTACTTCATTTTCAGGTTTTATTGAACATTTAGTTTGTTGTTTTGTGGTTCTTTAGCTATTTTCATAAAACATTTTACACAGCATCTAATATTTGGATAGTGATCTTTATTTGAATATACTTTAGATTTTTCTCTCAGCATATGAGGTATGAAAACTGATTAACATGGGATCATTACTTAAAAACTTCAATTAAGGCCAACTTCTTTCATATGTTATATAAAATAACCTACAGGAGATACATATTTCTGGAAATATTTTGGGGAGCACTGAATTTGTTAATAAATGTTATTTGTTGAATATGCTTCGTTTTTTTTTTTTTAATATTAACTTAATTAATTTTATCTTAGTGGTCTTGAAGAGTGGTACTCATAACATCTAGAGAGGTTAACAGTCAACTGGTATAGAACTGTTGGCGCCCTTATAAATAGAAAACGAACCAATCTCACTGAGCAATCGGTGATTTGCACACTTTACTGCCTCTCTTTCAATCAACCACTTAGTGTAAATTTATATTATCTTAAAACAAATACATACTATCTGTTATCAAATAGAGAAAGAGTGTGGCAGTGTTTTAATATGAGATTCAAATTTTAGTTTTCTGTCAATAAGGAGACCCAAAATTTTATTTTCGGGCAATTCTTTTACTAATTATTCTCCAAATAAACATTGTTTATATTAGATTTAAAAGACGCTAGTTTTTGACACGTTAAAACACAATTTATTAGAGTCACACCATTCCTTAATCTTTTTTAAGTCACAATTAACAATATCACACAGAGTATGTTGATCAGCATGGTTCCACAGAATTGTTGCGTTATCGGCAAACAAAGTTATTTTTCCATTTATATCCAGATCTGAGAGGATATTTATATATAACAAGAATAGAATTGGTTCCAGTACCGAGCCTTGTAGGTCACCATAGTCCAGCCAGTCGAGACATTTACCCCGAAATCCATACTTCACGCAGTCAAACGCATTCGACAAGTCACAGAAAGCTGCCGCTGCAGCCTCTCCCTCATTAAGGGTTGAATATAACAACAAAGATTGCATTATTCGTTCCCGTTTTGGGTTGGAAACTAAACTGTGTTGATCTCAGAATACTATGTTTTTCTAAAAAACTAACAGTTCTTTTCTTCGCAAGCTTTTCCACTATTTTGGAAAGTGTCGGCAACAACGCTACAGGCCGATATTTACTAGGGTCATTCTGATCACCTCCCTTAAACAATGGTACTATATTTGCAACCTTGAAACGTCTGGAAAGACACTTAAAATAAATTTATCGCCTGTACTAGTACCTTCAGAGCGTTGTCAGGAAGCTTTAGAAATATTTTTTTATATATTTCATCATATCCGGGAGACACATTATTTATTATTTCTGAAAGGGTTGCTCGGATTTCCAAAATATATGTGGGGGCAAAGAAAAAGGATTCCTGTATTGATATATGGTTTATAAAATACGAAAAGTCAACAACAAGAATTATTTGCTCTAGTTTTATCTCTTAAGTTCATTAACAATTCTCCATGTTTCCTTTTGTTTATTATCAGGAAACGAAATACGCTTTTTTTTTTTTAATTTCTCTGTAGATATTTCTGTATTTCTGATAGTATGTAAGAAAAAAGATATTTTGAAAATAAAACTTTCTTATATAATGAAGGCTTCGCATATTTCTAGCAGCCACCTTTAACCCTCTAGTTATCGAAGGCTTTTTAACTCTATTCTTTACAAATGTAATAGGAAACACTCAAAATTATCATATAGAATGGAGTGAAATAACTTCAACTGGTTACCTTCAACCCTGCTTATACTCTGCCAATCTGTATCAACACAAATTTGCGAAAACCTACAATAATTGCTCCTTGAAAACAGCCTACCACTCCTTCCACCTCTCCTGCGCCTTTCTTGAACTGAAATTATACAAAAAACTGCCTCATGGTCTGACAGGCCTGCATTTATAACCCCACTATGTATGACATTTTCACTTAAATTGCCACATAAGTAATCTATTAGAGTAGAAAAATGAGGTGTTTCTTGTTGGATTGTGGATATACATGGTTAAATTAAATGTGGTTAGTAGACATTTTAGTAAAATGCTGTTAAAGTACGTGACACGAAAGAAAACCGTGCGGTCCTCAAAATAAAGGTTCATAGTCTTAAGCAAGTGGAAAAGTAAAATTTGTGTACGCAAATAAATTTTATGTTATTTTATTTGTTGTAATAGTTTGCCGCTTCATCTATAAAGTGCGCCAGCTAAGCGGTACGGAAAATTAATCGAGGATTTAGTAAATTTCGCACCGGTTCACTTGTAATTGGGATGTGCCTAGAGTCTCCAGGCACTTGCCGCTAGAAGGTTTTAGCTATTTCCAGTGGCGCCTATACATTTCGAGCATTTGTTTTCATTTCTATATAAATGCGTTGCGTCGAATTTGAATTATTAATTCGAAATAACGATGGCGAGCAAAAGAGGAAAAACAATTCGAAGCGGTGCACGTGAAGTTATTGCGTATTATAATAGTTTGACTATTCCAATTCAAAATCGAACAGAACGTGCTGCATTTTACACTGGTGTTCCGGAAAGTAGTGTAAGAAAAATTCAACGAGAACATATTGATCGCTCATGTTATTACATTACAGGGGTGTTTCCTTACTGCCTGTCATGTCTAAGGTCTTCGAATCAATCTGATGAGCTCTCCAATAACTTTAAACATCATATATCATCAGAACAGCATGGTTTTTTTAAAGGCAGATCAACGGCTACCAACCTGGCAGTGTTTTAAGACTATGTATGGAGTAGTGTGGAAAATGGTTCTCAAGTGGACGTCATTTACACGGACCTGTCAAAGGCCTTTGACAGAGTCGATCATGGGTTACTTGTCCGGAAGCTCTCAGCGCTAGGAATCAAATCATCCTACATCAACTGGATCGAGTCCTACTTGACGGATCGTCGGCAGTGTGTCAAGTTGGGAAGTGTAGTGTCGCACGAAATAACGGTTTCTTCGGGAGTTCCGCAGGGCTCACACTAGGGTCCAATATTGTTTAATTTGTTTGTGAATAGTGTACCGTCTGTTTTAAAAAAAGGGAGATGTCTGTTATACGCGGCCGACCTCAAGCTGTTTTGCTGTGTGAACTCTTTGTCAGATTGTTTGGAGATTCAAAAGGACTTAGATAGTCTGGTACATTGGTTTGAACAAAACTCTCTTCAAATTAATGTAACAAAATGTAAAGTCATGTGCTTTTCCAAATGTAGGAATCCTGTGAAGTACCAGTATTCTGTAAAGGGTTCTCCATTGCAAAGTGTACATAGTTTTAACGATTTAGGTGTTATTTTTAGCAGCGACCTCAGTTTCAATGAGCACATAAAAACATATGTTTAAAAGCCACAAGAATACTAGGTTTTTTGAGACGCACATGTTCAAATATCTAAAGCCATTAAATGTTTATATAACTGTTTAGTTCGTAGTATTTTAGAGTACTGTAGTGTCATATGGAGTCCAGTCTATAACTGTCATATTCAACGTTTTGACCGCGTTCAGAATAAGTTTGTCAAATTCTTGTTGTTCAAGTTAAGATTTCCATACAAAAATGTGGCATATGTGACTCGCATTCAATTGGCTGGGATGGACAGTCTTGACAGACGACGAAAGGTTGCAATGGTATTGTTTCTACACAAATTAGTCAACGGCCAGATGGACTGCAGTGAGATACTTTCCTATATTCAACTGCACATACCTCATAGACAAACCCGAAGTAGACAACTTTTTCCCACTCAACATCACCGTACTAACTATAGCATTCAGTGTTTCTCACATAGACTGATGAAAAATTATAATGACCATTTTGTAAATTTAGACCTTTTCCGCTTTAAATTGTGTACATTTAAGGGTTGACTTACAAATAGATTAGAACAAGTAGCAGCTTAATTTTTTAGGTAGATATTAAAGATCTGTATTTGCAACTTATGTAGTACTTAGTATTAATGTTTAATTATGTATAAGTTTGTACTATTTGGGGTTAATAACTCTGTAAGTATAAGTATTAAATAAATAAATAAATGTTTTACTTCACCTTTAAAATCTCCTGGTAAAAAAAAGACCCCGATTATCATACAAAGATAAAATTGACGATGGTGATTTTCAAGTAATTCGACGAACCATAGAGGATTTTTATATAAACTTGGAGAAGGTTCCGACCTGCAAACCCCTACTTCGTGCTGTAAAGAACAAAATAGATTTTCCGTACGGGTATAAAACCTTAAATCGGCTTTTACTATCAAATGGTTTTGTTTGGCGCAAGTGCCAAAATAAACAAAAATTGCTCATTGAGAGACCAAATATTTTTCACTGGCGGGTGAAATATCTATCAACTGTAAGGCAATATAGGCAAGAAGGACGCAATATTGTGTATCTAGACGAAACCTGGGTAGATAATGATATGACAGTGAACAAATGCTGGCAAAGTGAAAGTGTTACAGGTGTTGTTCAGGGAATCTGCTCTAGTAGTCACTTTATTATAGTTCATGCTGGTTCAGAAACCGGATTTGTTCAAGGTGCTGCTTTAGTTTTTAGCTCGGGACTAACAACTGGAGACTATCATGGACAAATGAATAGAGATAATTTTGAAAAGTGGTTGCTCGAGAAGCTTCTACCTAACATTCCTCCCAAATCAGTTGTGGTAATGGAAAGCTCATATGATATCGTAGATGGCAAAATTGAAATGGTTATTGATGATTTAGTAATCACACTGGGATCTTCAAGTAGTCACGACGAAACCTCATCATTTTCAGAGGAAGACAACGATTTAGAAGGAATCGAACCATTAGAATCACAGCCGTCAACCTCAAAAATGGCTTATTTTTTTCATATATTTTGTAAAATTGTTCATAAAGTAGCTGTCAATAAACTGCTTCAAAATAATTAATTTTCTGTTCAATACTGGGTGGCAAAAATATCTAATATTGCAATTAATATTTGAAAAACTACAGAACCCATATTTTTCCAAAATTAACACTTCAATATAGTTATAGTAGGGGAACCAGCACTGATTCCAGTGAACAAGATTTATCAAAATTTTAACTTATGCAGTTCGACTTTGGGCTATTCGGGTATGCCAAAAGTGACCGTTTGTCTCCGTCTTATTACTTTGTACTGGGGGCGTCATTGTGAAGTATTATACAGGGCGTTTCTAATTTCGTGCTAATGTTAAAGGGGGGTGATTCTTGGACCTTTTTAAGAAAAAAGTTTAATATGAACCTAAAAGTCTTAACTTTGGAGATACAGGGTTTTAAAAAAACATTTTTTTAAAATCCTAATTCTGATGCTATTATAGATAAATAACTGTGTGAAATTTGATACACGTCTTTTATGCATAAAAGGGCATTTTTTATTAACAATCAATTTTTGAAATTTCTACCAGTGGCGTGAATATTTAATTAACCTGGGGAAATCCGTAAGCTCCTTAATGCATAGAAGACGTATATCAAATTTCATGCAGTTATCTACAATAGCATCAGAATTGGGATGAAAAAAAAAATGTTTTCTTTTTAAACTTTACCGTCCTGTATCTCAAAAGTTAAGACTTTTAGGAAATAAAAACACCCCCTTTAACATCAGCACGCAATTAGGAAATGCCCTGTATAGTACTTCATAATGACAGCCCTTGTATAAAGTAATATGACAAACGGAGACAGACGGCCACTTTTGGCTTACCCGAGTAGCCCAAAGTCGAACTGCATAAATTAAAATTTTGATAAATCTCGTTTACTGGATCTGATGATGACTGCCCTTGTAAAATTTGGACTTGTAAATCGTGTATCACTATACTGGGTGGTCCAATAATAGTGGACGTAGGCAGTCGCCCGGGGACCGTTAATGACAGAACTCAAGAAAAAAAAAAAACATTTATAAGTAAATCGATCAAGAAAAATCAAAGTTAAATCATTTTAAAATTCGAAAGTTCGCCGTTTTTGCAACACAAAAGAGATGTAGAAGTGCGGTACACGAAAGAAAACAGACAAATATAGATAAAGGTTCATTAAGCATAGTTACATTTTTTAATTATCCGAAGTGCGTATAGTCAAAAAGGAGTGTCATATTATTTAAAGAACGACGGGGCACCACTGGTTTAAAGAGATTTCTTGGCCGACCTTCCTAAACCGATGGACTCCGCTCGGTTTCCTTTCGTGCCCCCACTATATGATCGGATGTGCCTAAAAAATGTATATTAAAATCACCAGCCAAGACCACAAGAGACTTAGAAGGAAGTTGAGTCAGGACACTCTCCAACTTCAGAAAAAAGTCATTAACACTACCAATCAGAGCTCTGTACACACACAAAATATAAAAATGTATTTGTTTACAGTAGATCGCCGACAATTCAAATGCTCTTTCTTCTGACTGATCTTCAAACATCGTCCAGTGTCAAAACTATAATACTCAAAAAACTTATCATAAACTAGAATAGCAGTACCTCCGTGCAGCATCTCTGAATGACAGAATTTATTAATAACAATATAATTTGGCACATGCAATGGCTCTCCCGGCTTTAGCCAGTGCTCACACAACATTACTATGTCAGGATAATTTAAGCTAACCATAAAAATACTTAATTCATTAATTTTATTTCTTATAGATTGAATATTCAGGGATACTAAGGAGATATGATCTTTGGCATTATTTGTCCTAAAAAAAAATTATTACTCCAGTACCTAACCTGCAAATCGAAGTATTTTCATTATTTTCCACAGAAGGGATGCTATTTACATTTTTCTCTGCATTCGTGAAATGCAAAGCCAGAGCAGGATCCAGATTACATACATTCTGTAGATTATTGCTAAACACTCCATAACCAACATTACTTTATACACCTCAGTTATTATTATTATTATCGCAAGTAGGTGTTATGAGGACAATATTTTTACAACTATGAATGACATTCGTAATATATAAAACTAGTAAATGACACAATTTATTTATGCTTAACCTATAGGCATGACCATTGCGTGCATTTTCTATAATCCTAATTGAAGCATTATTATTCCTCTTATACAATCTATAAAATGAGTTGACTCTATTTAGCAAGTTATAATTTAAGTATTTCTTCATATAGCCATATTTAAAATATAAAATCAAATTAGTAAATTTACCCAGAGCTAATATTTGTTTCAAGTACTAAAAGGTAAGTGTTAAAATTTTATATCTCACAAAAAGTGGTTTGCAATGGTCTGGGGCCCCAGCTTTGCACTTTGCAGATAAGCAGAGGTTGCCCATACCTGATGTAGATGATAATAGCCTGAGTTTAGTTACTCACTTTTTGGAAATAAGCCAATATTTTAACGATGCAAAATCAAAACATTCACAAACCTATTAACAATAATTCCATTTAAATATCTTTCTTTTACCTATAACAAAGGGCTCCACTTTTTGACCTTCACTATTATACCAAGGTGGCCTGCCAGCAGTATATATTGTCCTTTGTGGAGTCCTAAAATATCCAGAAAAAAATCAAATATTAATAAAGCTTACTTTTCAACAGTTGATTTAGAGTGCCAATAAAACATGAACGGAAAATTAAAGAAAAAATTTATACGGACGTGGACTAGAAATGACATCCAAGAAATATTTTACATTTTTTTATTATATTAATTTTTTTTGTTATTAAAGTTATATTTTGTATAAACATTTGCATCATTCATTTTCCAGTTTTAAAACTAAGAACAATTTTATTTATATTTAGGCGTTTTTCACAAATCACCTTGTATCTCAGAACCTAACAGAAATTTGGCAACCCGGTAAAACGATCTTGAATGGGCAACAAAACAGGCAACTTTTCTCTAATTTAACCGACCTCGTAGCGTTTACCGTTTCGGAGATAGCAATAGGGACAACACTAAAGTGTACAAAATTGTTTAAAAAAAGTTAATAACTTAAATTTCAATT
>JAUTXW010004815.1:600000-869009 GCA_030620095.1 Kuschelorhynchus macadamiae
AAAAATATTAACTGAGAACGCTTTTGTTCGAGAAACATTTTCTCATACATATTTTAGGTTACCAAGAATAGTCACATATCTCTAAAAAAGTAACAGAACCAAATGCAATATAGTGAAAGTTTAATAATAACGAAAAGTGATACTTTGCCGAACAGGTACTTTCCAGAACGAGTTAGCGGCGAAGCCTAAAAGTTTGTACACTACTATGGATAGTAATTCCAATTTGACACGGTCTAATCCCAAGAACCATGATTTCTACGACTATTAAATAATTTCTTTATTACAAAACCGATTTTAGTTAGATAATGTGATTGATTACCTATGCCTTGGAAAATAGACATCATACACGTGAGTACTGATTTCTTTACTCACGGGCTGCAACTAATCACAAAACACTTCCATAGTTTAACTGTTTGTATTGCCCAATACAGTATCTAATACCGCGGTTAAAACAATTCACCACGAATGCCATGGAAAAAAAAAACAAAAGAGCATAATCGGCACGTCAGGCGACGCCACAATTTTATATGCTGTCACACTTATATTGAAAATTAATTGCTTTGCCTAAATTTCTTTCTTAAAAGTTACCTATTTTCCCTTAAAATGAATTTAAGCGATCAAAGTGAGATTGATAGTACACCGCCAAATATTATTGAAGCAGCTAAAACCACTAAGACGAATTATTACCAGAAATGTCAAGGAAGTGGAGTGGTGACAGGGGCGTGCAGTCCATGGAAACAAGGGAAGCAGTGCTTCCCCAAAAAAAATTACAAAACATCTACTAAAATGTAATTTTTTAAATACGAAACCATTAATTTAGTTTATATTAAAAATGCTAAAATATTATCTTAATTATCAAGCCCATAATAAATGCGGCTTTGACTCCGACCCAGACACAATAGAAAATCGAATAAAACCTATGCGGGCCGCTAGCTTCTCTGCAGCCAAGTCCTGTATGCTTGATTTCCTGTGAATCGAGCCAGAGGTTATTGAACTTTCCACCGGCTGTTTGCAATTTTTGCATTTCAGTGGCGTGCTTTAAGTGGGGGCGGAAGCTATCGTTGGAGTAGGTTCTTTGAACGGCTATCCGTGTTTTGTGTGATACGTACGTCGCGTCGTGCATGGTGCGATATGGAAAACAATAATACGGACGTAGATATGCAAATACCGTCAACTTCGGCTGTCGGTAATAACGTTAAAAATGTTGGAGAATTTAGTAAGAAGAGTGTGTGTGAATGTGTGTTAATAATAAAGGGATTTTCAAAATTAAACTTCGCTGATAAGGTTCAAATAAATTCCCAAGGAAGGGCAAAACTGCCTATGAAAAATTTAACCACAAAAATGAAAAAAAAAAAAATTAGACATTTTTCTGGACGAAACAACTGATATCACAAATTTTAGCCAATTATCTATAGTAATACGCTACATTAAAACAGACGAAAGTATTCAAAAGCGATTTTTAGGTTTTAAGAATGTGTCCGAAAATCGTACAGCAGATGCGTTATATACCGTAGTTTATAACGTTACTAAACAAATTAATGGAGAGAAAAAATTAGTTGCTCAAAGCTATGATGGAGCTGCAGTGATGGTAGGACAATTAGGGGGTCTGCAAGCTAAAGTGCTGTGTTTGTCCATTGTTTTGCTCATAAATTAAATTTAGTTTTATCCCAGTCCATCAATTACATTAAAGAGTGTAAAGTATTTTTCGTTACTTTAAGTGGCATCCTCAAACGATTGCCCAAAGTAGCTCCTACTAGGTGGAACTATAATGGAAGACTTGTGTTAACAGTATCTGAAAATCGAGAATCACTGATTGAACTATTTGAGAATATAATAGAAAATAATGAAACGTGGGACTCAGAAGCAATAAATAGTTCTAGAGGGTTTTTGAACTGTTTCAAACGAGATTTTAATTTTAAATATTTGTTGAATATATTTTCAGTAATATTTCCACTCTCGGACATATTATAAACTAAAACAAATGATATTGCTTTTTACCTAAAAAAAGTGGATAATTTTAAGTCCATGTTAAGCCAAAAGAGGGATGACTTTGACCTATTTTGGGAGAAAACGATGACGTTAAATGTAGAGCCACAAGCCAAGCGTCTTCGAACAGAAAAAGTGGAAGATGTTCATACATCATACAGACGCCTCTTTTATGAAATAATCGATCAAATTCAGCATTAAATAAATAAACTATAGATTTAACGGTTTAAATGATTTTAAATTCCTCGAGCTCTGCAATTTTGATGAATTTAAAGGAAAAAGTTTTCCAGATGATGCGTTTAAATCTCTTCTTCTTAATTATGGCCACTTCTTTGACCGAGTGTTACTGCAATCTGAACTAAAAGTGATTTACGAAACTGATGACATTAGCGCAAAAAATAACGGTAAGGAACTAATGTAATTTTTAAAAGACAAGGAGCTGGAAGATGCCTACACCGAAGTGTCGAAATTGTGTGAATTAGTATTGAGAATACCTGACACAAGTTCATCAGTAGAACGCAATTTTTCAACACTTAAACGTATACAAAATTTCGTGAGAAATTCAACGGGGCAGGAGAGACTTTCGCATACATCGCTGTTGTCCATTGAAGATAAACTTCTCCAAAATATGTCGCAGCATCGACGTTTTTATGATGACGTCATTGACAAATTTGCAAAAAATGATCGAAGAATCGAATTACATTACAAATAGGTAAGTTTCTAAAAATTGCTTCCCTTTCTTAAAATTTCAACGCACGCCCCTGAGTGGTGAAGTCAAAATCATATGTTATTTTATTTTCGGAAAATGTCCTTCTGGACTACTTTGGAGAGTTGTTAGAAATGTCCAAATCTTCCTCATTGTTAACTTAACTCTTACTATTAAAGAAAATATTAGTATTGAAACCTATCATAAATTTACGAAAATCGGGAGGTTACAGAGGAAAAAGGTCCAAAACGTTCACCCCAATGGAAATTAACAAATTTATAAAAGAAGCACCGGATAATATTTAGATGGCAAGAAAGGTATGAAATTTATACATTTTATAAGTGAACCTTCTTAGTTATTTCAAAATTTAATAACAAGTAAAAAATAAAAAAAAACTGAAGATATCCTGTATGTGTATGGCATTAGCATTTTATATTTATAAACTACATACTTTAAAAAACAATACATTTTCATTCTATACTGATGCAAGCTCTGCAGCAATGCCGCGCCGCACTAAGGATAGTGAGTTAGTTATGGATCAGTTCAGAGAACTTTAAATGAAAACGAATACCCCCATTTTAAAATTAGGCCAGTTCAGCATTTAATTGACGAATAAAAAAGGAGACATAATGTGTTCAAATTATCATCATCATAGCCTTAATCAAGTTCCCGATTATTTCGATACAATTTTATGTGGGATGGCGATGAGGCGATATTTACCACCGCCGGTATTTATAATTGGAAAAACTGCCATATTTGGTCCAATGAAAATCCATAAGTTGTCGAGCCAGTTGCTTTTCAAGGATGATTCTCAATAAAAGTTTCGTGCAACAGTTTGGGGCATAAGGTATTAGGTCCGGTTTTTATCCGTGGCAACTTAAATGGGTTAAAATATCTGGAACTTTTGGAACATCAAATTGAGCACTTTCTCGATGAACTATCACTGCAAACTGGGCAAAATATAATTTGGCAACAAGACAGGGTACCACCCCATAATATTGTGGCAGTAAGAGACTTTTTTCAAAATAATTATGTGTGGATAGGAAGGTATGGAACAATCAACCTAGGTTTAACCTATGGATACCTTCCTTTGTGGCTAATTGAAATATACTGTTTGTAGAGAAAGAAATAATAATATTAAAGAAATTTAAAGAAAAATTGTTGAAGAAATAAGACATTTGAATGAAAATAAGTCCGTAGAATTTATAAATGCACTGGAACGCCAAAAAAGAATTTACAATAAATATAACGAGGTTGAGGTTAATGGAGGATGGAGGACATGCAGAGAGAGCATTTCATTTAGGCTAGAAATTGTACGTCTTATTTATCTTCTTGTTTATGGTTGATTATAGGTATGAATTTGTACCATGTTATTTCCAAATTTAGTAAACAGAATTTAAAAACTATATAAAATATTTTATCTCATTTCGTAAATATTTTGTAGAATATTACCACAAAATAAATGAGACAAGCAGTAAATCAGACTTCAAACATCAATGTCATGACATTTGAAAAATAAACTTCTTCTAAATCTTCAGGTAGTAGCAGGTACGTATCTAACCTCCATATTTCGAAAACCGTTAATTTTTGAAACATGGTAAATTATTGAAAAAATATGCAGAATTTAATATAAAATTTATCAAAAAAGTGGTATATTATATCTAAAAAATCAAAGTTGGTATTTGCTTTGCTTTTTTAAACCACCCTGTATAGAGTAAAATATAAGCATATGAAAAAGCAAATCGAATCAAACCACTTTTGTTTGGAATTATTTTTTAATTTTAAAAATATCGAAGTTATATTTCCATTTAAAGAATTATCTGGATCACCCTGTACAATATTTTAAAAAAATAAAAAGTAAAATAATCATCATCATCCGAAATTATTCATATCAATAAAATTACAGGAATAATATTTGAAGCATCAATCATTCTTTCTTGTTACCAGGCCTCGTTTATTAAAGTGTTAGTACAGGGTCGGCAATAGGATTGAACGGTTGTCAAAGGTTGCCATGAAAATACTGTTTATTGAACAAACGTCAGATACTGATAAAACTGAAGTTAGTTGTTGAAAATTTTGTGTTACAATGGTAAATTGGCCAAATAATCAAGGGATCTTTGCTCTAAAATCGTTTATCCTGATTCATTCTATTGTGCAAACGCAGAGAAATTTTCGACGTGAATTTAATTTGCCAGTGCATGCTAAAGTTCCAACAACAAATTCGATTTTGAGATGGGTAAGAAATTTCAATAAAAGAGGAAGTGTAATCTTCAAATTTGCCGGTCGTACCCATACAGTTCGTACACAAGAAAATATTAATAGGGCAGCTGTTGAACAGAGTCCACAATGTTCTGCAATTCGGCAATCAGCTGCACTGCACATTGCAGAGCGAAGTTTGCGACGAATCTTACATAAGGATTTGAAACCCCACCCGTACAAGATACAGATAGTCCAGAGGCTGACTTCTGTTGATAAAGTGAATCGTCTCAATTTTTGCCGGTATTTCTTGGGAATATTGAACAACAATAAAGACATTTTTGATAAACTGATCATGTCTGACAAAGTTCACTTTCACCTCATGTAACAAAAAAAAAATTTTCGCTACTGGGCAGAACACAATACAAGAGAGGTGCATGAAAAGCGACTTCATGACCAAAAGATAACGGTGTGGTGTGGAGTTTCCGTATTTGGTGTGATCGGGCTATATAACTTTGAAGAAAACGGCCAGTTACTGGTTCAGCTCGGTATGTTGGGATGCTGGAAACATTTGTAGCTCCGGAGCTCCAAAGAAGGGATTAAGGTGAAGTCTGATTCCAAGAGAATGGCGCAATAGCACATACCGCACGAAGGGCCATGGTTGTTTTGCAGCGCATTTTTCCAAATTGCCTAATTTCAAGGTTTGGCGACATTACACAGCCCGCAAGGTCGCCGGATATAACGGTCCCCGATTTCTTTTGTAGGGATATCTAAATCGTAAAATATTCTCTACTTGTCCCCATACACATTCGATTCGAACATGTAATTACTTAGACGCGTTATACTCCATTTCTACTCCCATTTGCAGCAATGCATAGAAGAAGACGGCAACTAGAAGTGGAATTTCCGGAATTGTATTTTTAGTGTAAGTAATAATATGTCCAAATATATTCTTTGTAATCGTATATTGGCCTATTAAAAATCCTGCTATTGCCGGACCTTGTATGTCTGACGTAGTTCTTCCATTTTTATCTGGGGTTCTGACACTATTTGTTTGTTAAAACATATGTGATGTTAAAATAGCTTAGTTTATACATTTTGAAGTGGTTCATTCTAGAGACGCAATACCTCATCGCTTGTAGTATGATGAATAGTACTAATCTGTGCATCGTAGTAACGCTTACACTCTGACCATACCGTCTCGATAGGATTGCATTGGCAATGATATAGTCGATATGGAGAATGTCTCAAAACACAATTTTCATGCTGCAGGGCTATTTCGTAAAGTCTGTGAAAAGAACACAATAGAAAAAATCGGTAAATTTCTTTACTCGGAACATAGCTCGTTATGAGTTATTACTTTTATTAGGAAGAGTGGAGTGTAATCCAAGTCAGTTCAGGACATAGTCACAGTATATATGTGTTACAGATACTGTCTCTTCATTATTATTGGGCGCCATTTTGTTCCATCGTAGTAGATTGCCACCAATATGTTTACGATTTTGTTTCAAACTATGCCACACTTGACTTTTTAAAATTAATTGAACAAGATTTTTACGTTGATTTTTTAAAAATGTTATTTGGCCGTCATTTTGTTTCGCCATTTTAAATTGGAACCCATATTATCAGTCTTTACCTATTCCGTTGGTCCGCAGATATCCCAGAGATTAAATTTGTGAATGGTTTTCATTAACGATCCTCTTGTTGTTATGTTAGACTTGCGTATTATTTTGGGTTATGATTCAGTAAAAGAAACAAAGACCCTTTTTTAAATTGTCGACGTTTCGCCAATTTATTGTTTCATCCTCAGGACACCACATCCCACCATATTAGTCTTTACTAATAACCAACTCCGTTGGTCCGCAGATATTTCCTGACCCCAAATAATTTACCACTTTAACATAACAACAAGAAAATCGTTAACGAAAACCATTTCGAAATTTAATATCTGGGAAATATCTGCGAACCAACGGAATAGGTGAAGACTGAAAATATGGGTTTCATGCAGAATATTGAATTTATGTATGTATCCTGAGGACGCAACAATAAAGTTTCGAAACGTCGACAATTTAAAAAAGTCATTTGTTTTTTCACTGGATCCTAACCCCAAATAATACACCACTCTAACATAACAACAAGAGGATCGTTAACGAAAACCATTTAGAGAGTTAATATCTGCGAAATATCTGCGGTCAAACGGAATACGTAACGACTGATAATATAGGTTTCATGCTGGATATAGAATCTACATATGCATCCTGAAGATGCAAAAAAACTTGCAAAACGTCGACTATTTAAAAATAGACTTTTTTTTTCTGGATCCCAACTCCCAATAATACACCACTCTAACATAACAACAAGAGGATTTTAACGAAAACCATTTAGAAACGTAATATCTGGGAAATATATGCGGAACAACGGAGTAAAAGTACTGATAATATAGGTTTCATGCAGGATATAAGATCTATATGTGTCCTGAGGATGTAACAATTAAGTTGCGAAACGTCGACAATTTAAAAAATACTTGTTTTTTTTACTGGATCTTAACCCCAAATAATACATTACTCTAACAACAATTTTTTAACATTGTTCTGCCATATTGGATTTTTAACAAAATATTATCAGGCCATCCCCATGTGACCCTTAATTTTCGGTTAAAATTTGTCTTGAATTAGTAACACAGTTTTACTTTAAGACTTCACTAGGTTGCCATTTTGTTTCGCCATATTGGATTTTTACCAAAATGGTGCCAGGTCGTCTCAATAAGACTCTTAATTTTTGACCGAAATTTGAACGCGAACTGACAGACAGACCGACAGACGGACCTACGGAATTGATAACACATATTTTTTGGTACCTAGCGACGCTAAAACATAAAGATGTGTAAAACCTGAGAGTGTGATTTTTTCACGATTACCAACATTTTATTTGGCCGCCATTTTGTTCGGCTATACTGATTTAGTGCCACTATTTTACTAGTTGCACCCTATACCACAATCAGTTATGGCACACAATTTGAAATCAAACCATTAAGTAGTTTTTTCAGGCTGAATTTTTAAATATTTTATTATGCCACCATTTTGTTCCGCAATCTTGGATTCGTACCAAAATGTTATCACTTAATTTCGTTATGTTTTTGCAAAATTTGAGATAAATTGAATGAGTAGTTTTTTAATAATAATTTGTTTAACAATTCACTAGGCCTCCATTTTGTTTCGCCCCATCCCATCCCATATGACGCTGAATTTTTGACCAAAATTTGAAGTCAATCGGATAAGTAGTTTTTTAACTACGCCGCGAACAGACAGACAGACCGACGGAATTGAGAAAATATGTTTTTCGTCAACTAAGGACCCTGAAACTTGAAGATCTGGAGAAATATCGGAGAGTGATTTTTTGATTAGGTGGTTAACTTTATACAAATATATGATTTGTACGTACTCGTATGACTTGGGTGGCATGGTCTTCACTATATTCCAAATTCCATCTCTCAGAGGTGGGTATATATATCCAAAAAATGGATGAGGGATTGCTTAGTCCAACTTTGATTTGGAATTTTCTCTACAAATTTAGAATGATATGATGCACTGTCCATTATTATCAAAGAGGGCTCGCCTAAATTTGGTAGCAGCTGCTCTGTGGTAATCACCCGATTGAACGCCTGATTTAAAAATTAAACTTCCATTTTCCAGAAATCCATCTTCTGACCCCGAATTCACTGGAATGTACTTTAAAAAAACATATTTGTGTTTACGCAGGAAGTAAATAGACCTTTCAATTTAAAATACAATAAAATATTGAACTTAAAAGTAAAAAATAATATTTAGTGTATGAAGTAAAGCTACAGAAAATCTCACCCTAACTGAGAACTTTTAAAAATTTGAACATTTTCTTAAAAGCTTGAGGCTTTAAAAAATTAATTAATTAAAATTTAATTTTTAAAAGTTCCGTGTGAGGGTCGTGTTTTTCTCCAACTTTATTATTAATTTAAACATACACTAAAATGTTATAATACCTTGCTTTTAAAAAGATTTTCTATGCACCCTGCATAAGATATGCACGATTTTTTTTCACCAAGCAAAATTTTTTATAAAGAATAACTTTTTCTGCTAAAATGGTATAAGATGTCATGATGCCAGCAAGTGCTTGAAAAATGGATTACAAATTTTGAACTCGAAAGACAGACACACGAACCAGGAAAACAACCATATACGAACAAAACAAGTTAAATAAGAGCTTGTAAAAATAATAATTCACCTAGCCTATTCCTTCTCCGGATTTTTTTCGGACTATTTCTAGAGTATCATATAGCCCGGTTTATCTAAATGCGTCTTTATTGTATATTCAGGTTTCATCTAGAAAGGTGGTGTTATAGATAAAGCTGATCTATTATTGCATTTATATCCTCCTAAAAATTGTAGTCTCTTTCTTGTACATAGGGGAATTCATTTAAGTATTTGATATTGTACATGTTTGTCACTTAAAGTGCAAATATTTTAAACATTTAGCTAAGGTAGTAATTATAGATATTTGCACACCATCAATGTTTTGAAGCTTTATTTGCAAAGCTCGTAATGTTTTCCTACAACCAGAATAAAAGTTGTGTTGTATTTATTCTGATATTCAACAATTAATGGAGTACCTGCCGCATAAATTGCATAAACGGGCTACTTTGCAGCATACATTGCATAAATGCACGACCTTATAATGTGTTGATGGATTTTGTAGCTATCAACTCCACGAGAACAAGATATAGTTTGACTTATCGCGGCTTTGTGGTTTTTACCTTTCTCAACTTCATTGGAACACAGTTTTTTAACTGCAGAGAGTGATATTCCCAAACGTCAGATTATCTCTATGAGGCAGGTAAACACTTCCAATTTAGTCATAAAATATTATTTTCCAGTTTGAGCTCGCTACTTCCATCATATACATAGGTTATGTTACCATCTCCGCTCCTACCATAACTTTTGCTGTTGATTATAAATATTTATAAAAAATATATTTCACAGTTTAAAAACAAACTGATAAAATATTTCTATTCAAAATTTGGCTTATACGGGCATAACGTAAAAAATTACCTAATATGAACGATACCTAATAGCAATGTCAGATTTGACGTCCAGTCAAGAACGGTTAAAATATTTGGCAGGATCAACAATGGTTACGATACTGATGGATTTGAATATGTACAAGTTCTAACGAATTGCTTATCAGTGGTACGATAGCGCAATTGGTTGGAGCAATGGACTAGTGAGCCAGAGGTGCGGGTTCGATCCCCGCTCGTACCATAACTTTTGCTGTTGTTTATAAAAATTTCTAAAAAAATATATTTCACAGTTGAAAAACTAACTGATAAAATTCATAACTAATAACTAAAAATGATAATTGAGATATGCGAAAGTTGAAAGTAATGCTTTTTTATAAACTACATTTTTAGTCAGCTTTTTTCACTGAACATTTCACCCATTTGATTTTGATTTCAGATTTTTTAAAAAATGTGTTAAAGAATTATTTAGTTGAAAATATATTGAAAAAAGGAAAAACAGAATTTATAAAATATTTTTCAAAGCCATTGGAGAAGCAACTGTTTGAAAAACTCAAACTCGTTTAGTTAAAGAAATATTGGGAAAAAATAAAAACGCATTTAACCCTTTTCACCTTCTCAAGGGTGGAATTTTGAAAAACGCAGGAATTAATTTTATGAGAAAAAAAAATAAATATATATATATATATATATATATATATATATATATATATATATATTCGTGTGTATGTGTGTTATATGAGTTTTCACCCAATGTCATCTTCAAGCGTCTTAAGATGACCTTATTTATCAAGATATCATGTTACATTCCCAGAAGAGAGCCATAGAACCGCACCTCTAGTAGACTCAGCAGAGATGATGCAGTAAACAACACCTGACACTTAATTAGCGGATTCATGTAGAAGATTCTCGTGATTCTGATTCAGCAAGCCAGAAACATCACGCTCTATATAGTCCCCCTGTAATGCAATAACCTTATTCCAACGGTTTTGGGGATGTAATCCTTCATCAACTAGAACAAAAGTTGTGTATAAGAACTGGCAGTTACTGTACTACCATGTGGGACCATGTGCGTATACACCTGTGTATACTTGTGATCTTTGTGATCAAAAAATGTTATGATCATAGCTTTAACGGCAGATTTTTGCGCACGTGCTTGTTCTGGAGGTGGTCCTCCTTTTTCTACCTACTGCATACTCTGTTGCTTCATCTCCGAATCATAACAATACACCCAAGTTTCATCCGCAGTAATAATGGTCTTCCACCATTCTTCGCCTTCTTCTTCAACGCATTGTTTCCAGTATTCACAAACCGCTGCCCTATTCGCTTTTTGATCTGGTGTCAGTATACGCGGAATTCAGCGAGAACAAACTCTAGACATGTTTGACTGTTGTGTAAAAGAGTAAGAACACTTCCAACAGATGTTTTAAGAATATTTGAGAGTTGTGGGATAGTCAGACGTGAATCTGTGCGAATAATTACTGCTCCGGTATTGATGGTTTCCTCAGTTGACTGCCTTGCAACTCCCAACTTTCCCTGCCAATACTAAACTCTTTATGCCGTCGAAAACAAGCAGATCTTGCCATAGACAATTCCCCAAAAGCCGTATTAATCATCGAAAAAGTTTCCGTTGCTGTTTTTCCAACAAACACAAAATTTGATCGCATATCTTTGTTCTTTCAATTCATCCATCACGATTCTTAGAAGCGCGGTAACAATATCTCAAATTTAGACAGGGTCAAAATTGAAATAAATAGTTTTGGCGGTATGTACCTCGTTGCACTGGGCCGTAAAAAATTCAGTCCTAGTCTTTGTTGAAAGGCCCTCTATATCATAATAATAAAAGAGACATAATCATTATGAGTTTTATTTAGTTTTTGATTTCAGGAGAATGCATCGCACAATTAGGTAATTGTTAATAGGTACATTTAAATATTATGGATATACATATACAAAAAAATAGGTTAAGATAGTTGGACGATTCACAAACACATTAAAATTGTTAAGATATTTAAGTCTGTTTGGATACATATATACATACATGTGACCAGGATTTTTTCTCATTTTTTTATTTTGCTTATTTTATTATATTTCAAAACATAAAACGAGGTGTCTTACATCGAGGGAATGTAAATTTATCATTTTCATTGATAAGATTCGACAACATTTTTGCAATGGGCATGGCAGCATACAGGACATCGCTCTTGTCTGGGGACTTAAAGGTCTCCGGATCCAATCCCGATGTTGCGAAGACTTTTATTTTATATATAATTGCGCTTTATTAATATATTTTTTATTATTAATATTAATGTTAATTTTTTTTATTATACTTAATTAAAAATATTTGTTATAAAATGTTGTTGTAAATTTTACTTCAATTTTCCCGTTTTGGAATTTATCGCGAGTGGATTCTTTTTGATGCCATTAATTTCTAAAACTCCTCTTTTTTATGTTTATATATATATATATATATATATATATATATATATATATATATATATAAATTGTGGTTGTTTTGAGATACATGTTTCGAATGTGCAGTTTGATTATTTTTATCGTAACGATGCCTGTTTAGACAATTATGTAAATGTTGAATGGCTTGACCAATATACGCTGTTGCAGTTAGAGCAAGGGATTTCGTATACAGTGTGGGTTTTCTTATTTTTAGGCGTTTTAGATTTTAGACTACTGTTTTTATTAAGTAGATTATTTGTGACTTACTGAAACATTGTGTTGTTTAAAATATGAATGAAGTTTTTTGGATAATTTGTTTACGTAGGGCAGTATTAAGAATTAGGTTTTGTCTTTTTTAGTTTGATTGTTGGTGTTTTGTGTAGTGTTATTGTATTTATTAATTCGTCATTGTAAAAATTTGTTGCCTAATTTCGGTGGGTAGCTGTTTTGTATTAAGATGTTCTTAGCTTTTTTAATTGCGTTTTGCTGATAGTCATACTTTTTTAGGTTTTTTAAAATGCCATGACTCTTTTAGGTAAGAGTCAGTTTTGTAAATAATATTCTTGAGATATTTTGGCACAAAAATTAAATAGCATTGCCTGATTTACATGCATAAGTTCATCCAGTATAAAATTAACACCTCCCCGTTTTTTAGCTAGAACAACGATTTAAAAAAATGATTCGGTGTATATGAACATAGTATAGCACAGTAAAGATATCATAGTCATTTATATAAATAACATAACCACCAGTTTTATTTTAATGTAATTCAAATAAAATGTTAAGGTGTGCAAGTCACAATTATACAGGATTTTTAATAAGGTGATTGTAGGATAGGGTTTATTTCGTTTTCAGCACACTTATAAAAGGAAATCATAACTTCCAAACGTTTTTCTAAAGACATATTCATATTTAATAAGCACGGAACGGTTTTAAAAGTAAAGGTATATTTGTAAAATATATCTTTTAATCAACATGACAAAGATGTCACTTAATGAGATTCTAATAAAACTGGCAATAATGTTATTTATACCTGATTATAATATGATTAATAGATTTACCATGATATTTTTCGGCATCTCGTATTTGGAATGGAAAAAAATAGGATTTAAAAAAAAAATATTTAGATGTAGGTTATTTCATTAAAAAGATCAATTGAAAAAGAATTTTCAAACTGTTCAGAAAAAATACACCAAATGGTTATCTAATTTAAAAAAAATGTGTGTTTAGGCTAAAAGAAAGGGGAATAGGATGTTCACTTTATGCTGTTGTTGACTCTGTACTTCAATACTTTGTTGTTACAAATTAGAAGAAAACTACTACTTTTTTTTTACTTACAGTGGTATAGCCGGATTACCTACTCAATATGGTCTATACGGATCTTTCCTTGGGGCAATAGTGTATATATTTTTCGGCAGCTGCAAAGACGTTCCAATGGGACCAACTGCCATTTCAGCACTTTTAACATTTCAAGCAGTGAAGGGGTTAGGAGCTGAGCATGCCATCTTATTATGTTTCTTCACCGGTGTTGTTCAACTATTTATGGGAATCTTTGGATTAGGTAAGTTCACTTGTTTACTGCTTATAATGGTAAATATTATACACCGGTAATTTTAATTTTTTTCAACGATAAAATGTTATTAGACTGACAATCATTTGGCCTAAAATGTTTCAGAATTATTATGTCACAATACTTACTTAAAAAAAATCGGTAAATTGGCGGAATTTTCCTCGTTTTGAAAGCTTTCTGGCTAAAGCTAAAGTGAAATATGACCTAAGTTGGTTTCGCACATAGTGATTTAGTTAAACAGAGTTATATACAAATGGGTTTAAGTTCATTTTCTTTCATAAAATAAGTTATTTCTTACGAAGCAAAAAAACATAACGAATAATAATCCATTCCTATTTTAATTAATGAGAACTCATCTCACAAAATTGAGAACATCAAAATGAAAAAAATTACAAAGTAAAAAAAACATTTTTTATAATTTTTAAATAAATAAATAAATGTTAAGAATAAATATTATTCAGGACTGAAACATTTAGGCAAAAAGTATTTTTTGACGTTTACTGTATTTTTATAGAAAAGCTTTTCAAAACTTTTTCATAGGTTTTGAGTACCGCTAATTTAATTTGATCTGACCATTTTTTTTAATAGGTATAGGCTGAAAACTGAAAGTTAGTTTTTGATCTATAACTGCCGAACGGACCAATGTATCTTTAAGTTGTAAAATTGCGCGGATTTATCGCGCCCCGTCTGTATATTAACGGGTTATCTTTTTCCCGCTTTTCCGCGCGGTTTTCGAGTTATCAATGATTTTCTATTTTTTGAAATTTTTGAAACTACCTGTGGGGAAAATTTTTACTTAAATTTTGAATGAATCTAAAACTATGAAAAATTGATTAAGCGGGTTGATAAAAGCTCATTCGGGATCTTCTAAAAATTAGGTCTGAAACGAACGGTTTGGCGAAAAAAATTTGAAGGTATATCATAAATAGTCATGGGATATGCATAAGCCAGAAGTCGACAGCTCTGTTATAGCGAAAAGTATACACCAACATCTAGTGGTCGCAGTTTATTGTTGCAGTGAGTCGGAAAAGTCACCCCATTTAACTTAGCCAAGTTATACCTTCAATAGATAGATGGCTTCATTGGTTGTCGAAAATTAGAAAGGTTGGATTTTAATTGAAAAATTTGTTTGTCTAATAAATTGCATACTTTCAACGAATAATTGGCTGTTTATCCAACCTGACGTTGATGCAAGTCCAAAACTTCCAAGACGTGCATTACGCTATTACGAAGCAAATGCGGTTTAAAATGTATCCTTGGAATATAATAGCACGTGGAATTTTATTGCCTATTGTATTAGCATGCTGCTACAAAAAACCCTCGCTCGCCACTGATTGATTGGCTCACTTGCTTGATTCCTTTGCCAGCAATAACTATCTTTGGTTTCTGGACGATGCTGGTTTCAGTTTCTTCAAGATTCCAAATCCTAAAACCATTAGCAAAATATGTGTCTTTTTAAAACGCGTTTTAATTTCTTAAAAAATATTCCGACATTATGTCGATTAAAGGATGTTGCACGTGAGAGGCTACAACTAGCTAGCTGTCTGATGCTTATGTCGGATTTATTTTTAAAAAAACATCCATTCCAGACCAGCGGTTCTATTTTCTGACCAGTTTTTTGAAATCTTGATATTACTTTTTATAGCTGTTTCGTATGCTAAACGACAACACCCAAGAGTTGTTAAGTCATAATTCATTTTTGAATATATTTCAAGGTACTTTACAATTTCTTGTTATTTCGTCATAATTGATCGGCATTTGCCTTTGTTAATTTTTTTGTTTTCGAACATGTCTAATAAATTGGGACGCGGTTTCCAAAGCAAACCAGACTTAACTTGGTCTCAACGACCTCCCCATAAACATCAGTGGTCTGCTCAAACCTGAAGTAGCCCAAGCCTGATGAATCAATGGCGTCTTCAATCCTGTAGTCGTTATGTCTAAATTGTGTTAAGTAAATTATGCAAGTCAGGATGATAAGTCTTATCTTAACGTAATCACAATGTTAGTTCTACGATAAAGTTAATATTTTTATTTTTAATTATCAGTAAGTTTAATCATAACCTCAAAATCCCATGAAGATGTGCGACACCTAAAATCTAAGCCAGTAGATGGCTCTACCTTGTATGATTTACTAGCCAATACGAATCATACCTATGTTTTGGAATTGTGAGTGTTTTTACCCGAAAACCACACGAGCTACGCAACCGCAAAGTACGGAAGAGGGAACCCTCTGCGATACGTGGTGGAGGCTGCCGACTTTCCTGGTCTAACGAAGTAAGAAAACAAAAATTAGACGTACAAGAAGAATTTGATCATTATTATGGGCTCCAGTCAATCCAAAGAAGAAATTCTGATAAACCAAGCCGGAAACAGTGGTGGTACATCTGCAAACACAAGTGAATCTGGGGTGTCGACAAGTGAAATCTTAGGACTTATTCGTTTTAGCAATTCCATTCTGTTTTTGACAATCTATCTTCACAGAATAACAAAAAGGCAATGCAGAGAAGAATTCGAAAAGAAATCGCCAGAAGTCAAGAAGCTGTGTATTAAAAAGAAAAGAAAAAAAAACTACATTACACAAAAAAAAACAGGCAAAAATTGTTTTCGTTTCTTCTGATTGACCACTTCACGCTGGCAGGAAAAAGGGAAAGAACATATTTTGTAGAATCTAATGAATTAACCTGTGTCCGTTAACTCTGGCGAGTTAAAGCAGTTTGTTCTGCCGCACCAACAGACATTTAGGACAAATATCCTTTTTTGGGTGACCAGTTAACTCTAGCCGGAAAAGTATATTTTTCTATAGAATTAATACATTGACCTGTGCCCTGGCGGGTGTGTGTAGTTCAGCCTAAATAACCACATGACACGGGAAAAAACTAAACAGAAACCAAAGAAGGCAGAAGAGGTTTATTCTTCACACACTTCAAAAATCAGATTTTAGTATTGTTCTCCATATATATTTTACAAGTATATCAAATAATTCCTTAGCATGAAGAAGAAATATTTAACATTGGGGTGAAGAAGCAGTAAGCAAGGGAAATTATGGACAAAAAGGCGAACGCCAAAAAAAAATAGAACTATCTGCGGGTCTAAGAAATATAGAAAGAAATTAAAATAACCTTAAGATCCAAGTAAAATGAAACGAAAAGTTCAAGGGAGGAAAACCAAGTCAAGTTCTTCAAGTACGAAAGACAAAGACATCTCAATACTTGTAAAACAATAAAGAACAACAAGATTTAATTTAAACTTAAAATCAAGAAGAACAAAGGTCAGGATAGCACAGTATGAAGAAACCAGAAAAAGCCTTGAAATAGAAAGAAGAAATATCAGTTAGATGTTTAGAGAAGTAAAGAATTGGAAATTTTATGTGAAAAATGAGTATAAGGAAGTATATGTTATAGTAGTCAAGAAATACAGATCTAAAGTATACAAGGTGTACCATCGCAAAAGCACAGTTTGATTAAGGAATCAGCCGAAAAAACAAGGTGTTTTGCTGATGAAGAAAATGGTAATTATCGGCAGGGCCGGATTAGCGTTTGAAGAGGCCCTAGGCTAAAAATTACCTAGGGCCCCTAATCAGAACATTTAGAATATTTTATGGTAGAATTACTTAAATAAATGCTCGTTTTCGTGATTTTTGGGTTGCAAAACTTTCAATAATATTTTCGTTTGGAATTTTATTGAGGAGATCGTGTTCTATCGCCAATAAAGAAAGTTGATTAGTTTTTTCATCACCTAATGAATTTCTCTTTTGACTTTTTACCCTTTCTAATGTAGAGAATGATCTCTCCCCACTGCAGTTAGTTACTGCCATGGATAAAAATATCCTTAATGCAATATCTACGTTTGGAAAACTACACGTTAATTTCTCTTGTCTTATAAATTTTAACATTTCCCTTGGATTGGTAATTCCCGAATTAATTTCGGAGATAAAATATTTAAAGCGAATACATTCGGCTCCTAAACTTTGATCTAAATCGTTTGGATAGTGCTCCTGGAGTAAATTTGCCTGTATTATAATATTCTCTTCTGAATAATTTTCTAGATATAAAAACCCAAACATATTTGAAACGTTAAGATAAGCAGTTTGTCGACCCCTGAGTTCCGCAAGAATGTTATCGATTATAACATAGAAAGTATTTATGAGCATATTATCTCTACCACTGAATTCAACTTCACCCTCTTTATGTTCGTCAAATTGTAGTTTTCTGTTTTTTTTTCTTTTATTATCGTATTTGTATATGGAACAGTTTGTAAGTTTTTTGCCACACTCTTCGTAATATGCAAAACGTTCGCGTTGTTGTAAAACATGTTTAATTAATGAATCATACAAATTGACTGCTAAGGAAACATCGAGTTCAGTAGCTTGTAATGATTTACTAACCTTATTAAACTCTGTTAAAATATCGTCCCATAATTTTAACAAAATCCCAACTTCCAATTCTTCGAACCGATTTTTAATTCCTTTTGCTTGAACTTTTGAATTATTTGGTTGTGTAATATCATTTTCGATAACTTCTAATGACTTTTTAAACCCAGAAAATCCTAAAATAATTGCCCTACTAGAATCCGCGCGAGCAGACCATCGAGTAACAGATAATTTTTTTGGAACGAGAGCATTGGGAATTTTATTGAGTTCTTCTGTCATTATTTGCCACCTATGTGTGGAAGCTGAAAAAAAATTATAAATTTCTTCTAAAAACATAAAAAATGAAGTAGCCATATTACAACACTCAGCTGCACATGTTCCTACCAAGCTAAGAGAGTGTGCCGCACAGGGGACAAATAATGCTAGAGGATTCCTTTTTTTAATGAGAGCTTGCAATCCTGATATTGACCGGACATATTATTGGCGTTATCATAAGACTGGCCCCTACAGTCTTGAATATTTTAGTGTAGCTGGTCTAATATTTTAAGAACTGCAGTTTCCATGTCAACTGCCTTATGGCCAGTATTACTAATAAAGGTAACAAAACGTTCTATAGGAGAGCCATCACATATTACGTATCTAAGAATAAAAGTAAGCTGGTCCGAATGACTAACATCAGGCGTTGAATCCACGCAAATGGAAAAATATTTCGCCGATCTGGCTTCACTACTAATAAAATCACGAACATGCTTTGATACAACTTCAATAAACTCGTTACAAATAGAAGATGATAAATATGAAACATTACCGCGTCCTGGATTTCCATATTTTTGTAAGTGGTTATTCAAAAATGGATCAAATTGAGCTATTAACTCCAAAAGTCCCAAATAATTGCCGTTGTCATTTCTTCCAAACTTCTTGTAGACAAAACGCGATGGAGAATTTTTATCCAGTAGTTTTTTTCCTCTAAATATTGTTTTTCAATTTCTGTATCTATTTTGCCTAAAGTACTGGAACGAGTTAAAAATATTTTTGTGTTATTTAAATGTTCTTGCGAAGCTTCATGTTTTTCAATTCTAATAATATTTTTCCAATCGTTAAATCCTTTAACAAAAGATTTTTCACGATCCCTACTAAACAACGTACACGGTAAACAGAAAACAGAATTCGTAGACACAGAATATAAGAGCCACTCCCGCCGAACTTCTTCACCATTTCGAAGTTTTGAAAAAAACATTTTTTTAGATGCGTAACGTGATTGTAAGCCTTCATACACTCTTTTTGAGTTTTCAAAATCAAAGCTGTTTAAGTCCTGTACTATCGGATTTTTTATAATAAAGTTAATGGTGTCTGAGTTAACTGTGATTTTTGCAGGATCGCCAAAATTGCTTGTGTCAACTTCGTCAGTGTCATTCTCATTGTTTTCAATTTTATTAGCGGTGAGCCGGAGCGAAGAATCTAAAAAAAAATATGCGCTTGCTTTTGTTTTAAAACATAGAATAAATAAAGGATTTCAGAATTTTTTACGAAAAACAAAGAAGCCTATGGTTGGTTTAGAATAGAAAAAATCCTGTATGTTACACATAATAAATTATAAATACCTTCCAAATTTGTTCTTGAAGTTCCTGGTAAATCATCATATGGCAAATGAATAAAATTAGACTTATGTGATTGCTCACTATCAATATGTGGTTTTTTAAAAAAAGTGTTTATTTTTGGAACATTTTCTATAGCTTCCGCATGCCTTGCAGCCTTTTCTTTAGCTATTTTACGCTTTTTGGCTCCACTTGGATAGTTACTCATTTTAGTCAATGATATACAGATATATACTGTATCACATCACGTATAATTTACACTATGCACTAATCAACTAACTGTGTTTTTTAATACATTTAGTAGTATGTACAAAGTATTACCTTAATATTAAATATGAAATTCGTGTGGATTTTATTAGACCGAAACCGCTAAACGTCTATCATCGTACCACACGGATTGAAATTCTGGGATTCACACGAGTTTTATTTAGTGTTGCCACCACTTCGACAGTCGAGCGCGTCATTCCAGCCAAGAAAATGCGCTAATTTGCAGCTAGAAGCGCTTTCTTTTATTGACAGCATAAAAATAATAGTCCCTATCAGTTTGACAACGCCGTTGAAGGCTTTCAAATTCAAAGCTATTTTGTTTTTCGATATGATTTAAAAGCAAAACTCAAACTTTGTGGCATTTTTTTTTAGACCACACATAATAATAATAAGCACGGCAGCTTTCCGTCAGGCGAGCAGGGCAATGGATGGATAATCCCTTTTTCTCTATTATACCTACCAATCTTCCCTTGAGCGCCACTTAATTTTAAGTTTTTTAAATTAAAAAATTAAAGGTAATTAAATGTATTAATTAGTAATTAATTAAAATTAAGAAAAGTTAATTACTGAAAATAGTTGATAGTTAATCCTGAAAATAGAACAGCTTTGTCTGATGCCAACTTCAAGTAACACAACAAGATTCCCAATATAGTAATATTTATTATTGAAACAAATGGCAAAATTGACACTAATGACACATGGATGCACGGCGTGACACTGTTGTCAAGTCGAAAATAGCGATTTTGTTTGTTTTGTTTGTCTGTTGGCCACACTGGTTTTATTTCAGAGAAGAGTACAGAAGCGTTCGTCGGCGTCGGCCGGTCTATCTTAATCGCAATAAAAACTGACATTAGCGGTTCGTGAGGGCCGCCCCGCGGCTAGATTTAGTATAAATAATGATAATTATTTTCGTTATTATTATTATTTTTATTATTTTTATATCATGGTCAACATATATTAAATATGTATTTTTTCAGATTTTCTTTCCCCCATTAATTCAAAATTTTTCAAGGGCCCCCGCAAGTCAAGGGCCCCTAGGCTATAGCCTACTTAGCCTATTGGATAATCCGGCCCTGATTATCGGTATAATTCAACACCGGTCGTGATATATAACCAGCTGATTTTCAGTTTTAATTTTTTTATATATATAAGAAGTAAAGAAAAGAAAATAATTAGTTTACGGGTTTTGAAGCACAGAAGAAAGAAAAATAAAAGATTTAGAAAAGAAACAATTTGCGTTACTAAATAAAACAATACCTGACAAATCGCCTTCTGTAGAAGTTGATTCCAATAATCCATTACGTAAGCGATATTAAATAATTACATATTATAAATGCACATTTATTGCTAGTTTCTACTGGGTAAAATTGGTTGCGACAAACTACCTTGCTAAAGTTTGAAATGAAAGACCCTCTAATACCGTTACTTGACGAAGTGACAAGCCCTCTTTCTAAAACCAATTTAATAGCAAATATTATTGAGTTTTCCGAAAATGATCCTATGCTGGTCTTCCGCTTTCGATTTCTTGCCATTTTCCTCAAAAAGAAATCAATATAAACGTATAAAATTTAAATTATTTGCAGAATGGGGCACAGTGAGACGTCTTACTGAACCTCACCTAGATATATCTTATTTTTCCCCAGAGGAGACATATTAGCAAGTCATGTATTTTTTTCTAAATCCGATGCAAATTAAATATTATTTAAGCTAAAATACAGTAATGCATACATAACCTTTACTTACCAATAGATACAGAATTATATCTAAAATTACTTCAGCACATTAACCAATATTACGTGTAAAATATTTACGTTTGGCCAAAAATGTATCAAAAATCTTCTTACAAGGACAAAGGCAAACTAAACCACCGACAACGAGTTTTAGAGAGAAAGAGCGCATAAAGCAGGGTTGCAAAGCAGTGAAATAAATCCAATGTCTCACTGTGGAACATGTCACACTGTGGACCACTCTCCCTACATTTACCCTAGCTCTATTTTCAATTTGACTGTTATCGGCTTGTGCGTTTTCAAAATATGATTTCTTTACGTTTTTTTGAAATCTGAATTAAATCGGATGGATTGTTTTCCAGTTATCGTGGTGCAAATTTTGTTAAGGTACACAGGCACATACATACACATCTTTACAAACATCATAATCTTTTTCAAAAAATATTATTTTCGTATTTTTAGATATTCGATTAAACTGAACATATATTTTTCGAAAATTTTTGAGTTGTATAATAATACAATATTGAATGAAAAAGTGAAAATGCATAGGGTGGAATTGAAAACCCCTTTTTTTTTGATGTCGGTTAAAAATACAATTTTAGACAAACTATAACTTAAAAACTCTGTACTGAATCAACCTTGGCAATATAATACGAAACACTTGAGAGGTACATATATATTTTTATAACTGGTAGTAATGTTTAAATTTCAGTATTATCTTATTATAGACTAAAAATACTGTCTTATTTGCGACCGAGCTATACTATATTACCCCTAAGTAATCAAAATCAAAATGGCAAATAGTGCATTTTTTTAATATTTTCCAGCGGAAATCTTTAGTTGAAAAATTAGACTGAGAATACAAGAAGTGCTTCGTTTACGACGGCACCTTCTGATTACAGCGAACCCTAGCGAAGGCAGCCGAACATTGGCATCTAAGGATTCCATAACGTGAAGATATTAAAACCTGGTGATATTTAAGTCTTTTATTATGCCGCCATTTTTTTTGCCATCTTGAATTTGTTCCAAAATTTTACCAGTTGATTTTCTCATAAAACTTGATTTTTGTGCAAAATTTAAGGTAAATTGGATAAGCAGTTTTTTTAGTAATATATTATTTTACATTTTACTAGGCCCTCATTCTGTTTCGGTATATTCGATTTTTACCAAAATATTGCCAGGTAATTCCATATGACCTCTAATTTTTGACCAAAATTTGAAGTCGGACTAGTAGCTATTTAGCTATGCTGCGAACAGACAGACCGAGAGATCGACGGATTTGAGAAATATATATATATATATATATATATATATATATATATATATATATATATATATATATATATATATATATATATATATATATATATATATATATATATATATATATATATATATATATATATATATATATATATATATATTATATATATAATATATATATATATAGTAAAGAGAAGTGAATGGATAGAACTTCAGTTAAGTGAAAAATTACGGGAGAATTTGGATCGAAACTAATATGCCTAATGTTTATAATGTACCATTTTTACTCGGCAGTAGTGTATTATTGTGTATTTTTTTAAATATTACTAGCCAGAACCAAGAAGTCATTTTCTTAATTACAGAATAGGTATGTATCTAAAATAAATTAGTATAGTAAATACTTGGTTTGCTAAATATAATTTTAATATGATATACGATTGAGATGTTTGGCGACGTAATAGTTTGTTTTTGAAACAATTTAATGAAAATATTCCTAGTAAGTTTGCAGTAATCCAAGTGTGCGATTATTTTTTGTTTGTGAAATTTTAATTAGACACACAAATCAAATTAACAACAGTTAATTTTTAATGCTCGGCTAATATAACGGTCTAGTGCTGTTTATTTTTTGTTATAAACTGAACAAATAATTGATGTTATAACAGTAGAAATATATATATATATATATATATATATATATATATATATATATATATATATATATGTATGATAGTATGTTTTCATTCCACGTACACCAACGTCATAACAAGAAAATGATCCTTGTTTGGAACATGTTCTGCATCACAGCAGACACAATGATCCATTTTAGTCCAACGACGATCGCGATTTCGCTCTTATTAGAGCTCATCAGGCCGCCATAGACTAGCGAGCCCCGTGTAGGGCAAAGGCACAAAATGGAATCACAAAAACAACTACTCCGCTGGCTAATACCACGACCGGCATTGAATTACATTGTGAATCCTGGCTTCCGTTGGGAGCATTAAATGATAGTATGTTTGCATTCCACGTACACCAACGTCATAACAAGAAAATGATCCTTGTTTGGAACATGTTCTGCATCACAGCAGACACAATAATCCATTTTAGTCAAACGACGATCGCGATTTCGCTCTTATTAGAGCTCATCAGGCCGCCATAGACTAGCGAGCCCCGTGTAGGGCAAAGGCACAAAATGGAATCACAAAAACAACTACTCCGCTGGCTAATACCACGACCGGCATTGAATTACATTGTGAATCCTGGCTTTCGTTGGGAGCATTAAATGATAGTATGTTTTCATTCCACGTTCACCAACGTCATAACAAGAAAATGATCCTTGTTTGGAACATGTTCTGCATCACAGCAGACACAATGATCCATTTTAGTCAAACGACGATCGCGATTTCGCTCTTATTAGAGCTCATCAGGCCGCCATAGACTAGCGAGCCCCGTGTAGGGCAAAGGCACAAAATGGAATCACAAACATATATATATATATATATATATCTATATACATATATATATATATATATATATATATATATATATACAATGCAATATTCTCAACCATAACAATTACAAATTACGTCAGAAGACTATTCAAACTTTAAAAAAATTAATTTTAGGTCTCAATATTTCGTCAACGTTTATTAAATTCCTCAAGAGACAAAATGTAAGAGTTAGTCGTACATACTAAAAATGAAATTCAATAAAAGCAACATTTTGCACATTCGGAACACAATTATCTTAAGAATTAACACACATACCAAACAAATACAAAACGATACCCACACGTTTCTTTATGTAGGTATTCGATTCGCCTAAAATCAACCGTTCAGGGCCTACAGGGCTACAGGGCCAAACATAAAACACTAATAGAGTGGAAATTTATTTCTAAATCTCGCACCCTGTATAAACCGTAGAGTAACTTTGGCGACTTTTTTTTAATTCTTCGCTGTGTTTTTTAATTTGGCGTAGGGATCCAAAAAGAAAAGTCAAATATTCAAAAAGTCTACGTTTCGCAGTTTTTTTTAAGCCACCGGAAGAATTTTGGGATCTCATAAACAATTCCCGTCCATCATTACTTTTCTCAAAAAAAAACAGCGAAATGTATGGAAATTATAAGAGCAGAATTTTTTTTTTAATTTAGACCGCTTTCTCGGCCTGTGAGATATAGGCATCATATAATAATTTTGAATCTCTTTCATATTCCTCATTGAACTCTATTTTTACTTTCACAATCGACCCTATAGAAGCAGGTTTCCCGACGTACCGTTACCGAGCTCGAGCACTTCGAAGGTAAAAAAATACTAATTTCAAAAATTTCAGTTTGGTCCAGAAAGAGAAATGCGCGTGCCTCTATTGTAACAAGTGATATAGATATCCCTCATGGGCAGGATGGAAACAAGAGTCGGTAGAATATGAATTATATAGATTTGACATGTTTCGCCGTTTGTTTTTTTTTAACTAACCGCTATAAAACACATAAAAAAGATGTTGGTGGCTGTTTCATATTACTAGGGCTACCCTGTATAACAGAAGAAAATGTATTTAAAAATAGAAGACATTTGACGTACTTCACCTTTTTTGTATTGTGAATCTTATTTCGATTTTGAATCTCCTTTATAATCCCTATCGAACCGCCGTCTTAGCTTTGTCGGGTTTCAGCTCTGCAAAATGTCTCCAAAGTTACCCTGTGTTATACCCCTTTTTATTTTTTTAAGCGACATCCCGCGCTTCGGTGTCGTTCTTTAGCGAACTTCTCCCAGATTTTTGGTCAAGAAATCCGAAAAAAATGCACCTCGTAAAACTTAACATAGGGACCTTTTAATAATTGGGATATAAAAGAGCTGCTATCGGACGCTGCTACTAAGTTATTATGGACTCCATCGAAATTTAATTCTTACCAAATTACCAAAAATACCAAAAACCTCTACGATTGGTCTTCCAGCTTATTTCTTTTCAGACGTACCGTTACCGAACTGGAGTGTGCCAAATGTTAAAAAACATGAATTTCTAAAAATGTTCGGTCCAAGAACCGAGGAACCGAGTCTATTAACAACTCTTGTTAAGAAGTTGGTGAATCTATGATTATATATGCTAAGACTTTAACTCTCAGATACCTACCGAAGTAAGAGCACTCTCTCCGTGATAGCAGATGGTGGCACAAAAATGTTTGTTCCAAGAGAGTAAGCACACACCTTTTTTTTGAGCAATACCAAGATAACCAATGGTCGGGAGTGGAGTGAGTTAAACAGTTTTAAGAAGTTTTTTTTTATTATTTAATTCCTCTTTTTTTTTTGTTCTTTTATGAATCAAATATAACAAATACAATAAGACAATATTAACAATTGGTATAATAAAAAAAAAGATAACTTGTTGCTTAAATTACAATTGAGATTTAACTTTACAACTGATCAATATCCAGGTTTTTGCCCCCATGAACTGGAAAACTAAATTATTGACTTGCTATAAAATAAATTTAATGCCAAAAGAAAATTGTCTAAACGGTTAAATGAGTTCTTAATTTCAAGTGAATATGATTAGATAGGTAAGTTATACCAATTCATATTAGCAAATGGGTAACTGAAATTTTAAATTTTATACTGCTTTCGCATCTCCCAAAAATTATATATGCATGCATCAGATGAACAAAAAAAATAGACTTCAACTAGACTGTAACATAAAATAAATACGTTACACATGCCTTCATGAATAAGATATACTGAACTAGGCATATGCTTTAGAGGGGTAAGTATTTATATGCTACAATATGCTGTAAAATGCTATATACTAACAAAAATTTGCTTGAGTCATGTACAAAAAATATATTTATATTTATAAATAAGTCTACAACCAGAGTCTATATAAGCCCTTATATGTCTACCACGCAAAATATACCCTTGATTTTTGATTTTGTTGACAGCGTAATTAGAAATATTTAAATAAATTTATTGTATTGAAAGGTTTAAATAAAGTAGTTTAAATTAAAAGTAATACCTAGCACATCTGACTATTGATTCTGTTCTCTGGCTGGTTTACAATTGCTATTCATACATGCCAAGTTGTATACTAGTTCTCTCTGGATTAGAAGGACATGGTTTTCAGCTTCAGAAGTTTTTTATAAAAAACACATGAACGTAGGCTAGGTGTAGGTCATACCATATTGTACAGGACCGTTATATGATTCAGTGGAAAATTACTTATAAAGGCTTTATTCACAGCTCCATAAAGGATTAACAAAACTCAAACAGTTTTCATCCCAGCAGCGCACTAGCAGTTTCTTAATTGTTGAAATGAAAAATATTCAAAAGAAAAAGGCCTGTAATAAGAAAATTCCACCAGTAAGAAAAAGATAATGTGACTGTTTGAATTTAAAAACCTTCGAATACTGAAAAACAAATTGGCAAGAAATGGAACTTTCCACGTGGTGTTGGACGGCCCCACATTAAATATTCCTTTTTATAAAGAATTTTAGGTCACTAAAATTCGTGACAGCCCTTTTGTAGGTCACTGTCAAGATTGAACTATGGAATACCAACATAACAAAGGAAAAAGGTGATGTCTAATATATAGTCCTCGTTCACAAGACCTTGATTTTTTTACCTTCACAACGGCTTACGTGAATAAGTAAGATAAGTGATACACTTGGAAGTAAAATCTCGAAAATAGACTAAATTCAATAACAAACCACCTTGAAAGCCTAATAATTAAATTTACCCAACATTTGGATTAAAAGTGCTTTTCGAACCTGGTTAAGTGAAAGCCAAGGGTAAGAGTATAACAGCAAACACACGTCACAAGACCTCACAATAACCTTCAGTCTAAATTATATTAATTTTTAAAGGTACAAATGCATAATGAGGCATAATGCATTATCAGTCGCAATTAGCAAATTATTCCACCGTGCTGACTGTACCTTAAGATAAGCCAATATATTTTTAGAGCGTATCAATGTTAATATGCAGTATATTATTAAACAAAAACAATTAAAAGTACTTTATGTATCTATAAAAAAATAGCATCAGGAAATATTTGAAATTATTAAGGCAATAATTTTGAATGATAGACGGTTAAAAATGTTAACTTAATGGCGGCCAAATAATTTTTAGTTCCCTCGTAAAATGAAATGTCCCGGCATAGCTAAAAAACTATTTCTCGATTGACTTCAAATTTTGGCCAAAAATTAAGGGTCATATAGGGATGACCTGGTAACATTTTGGTAAGAATCCAATATGGCAAAACAAAATGGCGGCCTAGTGAAAAGTTAAACAAATTATTACTTATTACTTATTCAATTTATCTCAAATTTTGCACAAAAATCAATTATTATGTAAAAATCCAGTGGTAAAATATGGTACGAATCCAAGATGGTAGAACAAAATGGCGGCTTAATAAAATATTTAAAAATTCAGCCTGAGAAAACTACGAAATGAATTGATTTCAAATTATGTGCTCTAACTAATTCTGGTATAGGGATGAACTAGTAAAATTGTGGTAGTAATTCAAAATGGCGACCAAATAAAATATTTATAATCGAAAAAAAAATCACCCTTTCAGGTTATACATATATTCACGTTTTACATATATTCACGTTTTAACGTCTAGACGCCAGAAAATATGTTTTATCAATTCCGTCTGTCCGTCTGTCGATCTGTCTGTCTGTTAAACTACCTACCAGATTGACTTCGAATTTTAGACAAAAATTTAGGATCGTATGGGAATAATCTCGTAATATTTTCGTAAAAATTCAATGTCGGAACAAAATGGCGGCCTAATGAAACGGTTAAAAATTATTACTAAAAAAACTAATTATCCAATTTACCTCAAATTTTGCACAAAAATCGAGTGCTACATAGAAATGAACTGGAAACATTTTGGTACGAACCGAACGTAACAAAACAAAATGGCGGCCTAATAAAATATTTTAAAAATCCGCTTGAAAAAACTACTTAGATTATTTTCAAATGTGTGCAAGTATTAAGTGTGTTAGAGAGGGAAACTGGTAAAGTTATGGCACGAATTCAAGATGGCGACCTAATAACATATTTAAAAAACAGCTTGAAAAAACTACGTATTAGAATAATTTTAAATTTCGTGCAAGCATTAAGTGTGTTGTAGAGATAACCTGGTAAAGTTGTGGTACTAATTCAAAGTGATATACATATAAACTTAATACGAATTCAACATGACGTAATAAAATGCCGAAGTGTGTCTATGTAAAAACTACTTATTGAATTTATTTTCAATTATGCTCAAAAATCAAGTGGGGCATAGGTAGAAACTGGTAATATATTGGCAGAAATCCAGTATGATGGAACAAAATGGAGCTCAAAAAAATGGTTAAAAATATGGTATACGTATGTGTTACTAAATGATTATGTACTGAACTAAATTTGATCACACTTCACTATTCCTAATAAAACGAAAGATTTATAAGCGCGGAAAAGGAAATTTTCAAATTGTTTATACTGATTTTCAGAAAAATTAATAGTTTATGGTTTCTTTGCACCTTCTTGTAAAATCTCACGGAGATACCTTTTAACACCCACGTGAATAGTTTTTATGACAAAAAACATTAAAAGTGGGTTAATGTAACGTTTCTTTTTCCTCTTCAATTTCTTTAATTTTAAGGGTTAAAACTATACTCATGCTCATAGCTATTTGATATTTTTAGGTGTGACAAATTTGCTTACACTTAACACAACTTTTTTGGTTTCAACAAAATAATTTTTTTTCTACAAATTAATTTGTTTGTTTTTCTGCAAGATGGGAACTGTAAAATATTTAAAAAAATTTTACCCTAAATTTTATATTTTAATTTTACAAATCAAGCAGTCATAGTCAATTTTAAAAATAAAAATAGTTATTAGTCAGTAAGTACGTGAACACGGTAAGGCATTGCGTAAAAAGTTATTACTAAAATAACGGATAAAACTACAGAAAAAGAACGAAAAGTTACATGAACCCACCTTTAGATTTTATTACCTACCCTTTGTAACGTTAAATTTTATTTTATTAACAATATGTAATTCTATGCAGATGCCTAATTAGGATAAATTAGTCAAGTCAAGAACATAAAGTTTTGTAATTGATTTAAAATTTGCAGATTTTTTTATTTTATTTGCTCAACATTTGGATTTTCTTAAAAATATTTTCAATTAATTTTGTACTAGCACGTTATTTACATTTCTGATGTTGGATAATATATTATGAAAATCAATTTTCGGCGTATTAATTCCTTAAAATTAGGTATTAGATATATATCTATACAAGTTCTAAGAAGAAAAAAGAAAGGAAATTAGATGGTTTAAATACACGTACGTATCTCACTTATTTGCTCTTATAGCTGAAGTGTTGGCGCGAGCAATAATGTGAGGTTATAATTGTCATTAATGGTACAGGGATTATGAAAAATAAATTTTAGAAAGACATTGGTAATATTTGAAATGTATTTATATTGTGATGTCATATAGAAATCCTTTAAAAATCTCATCTCGTAAGTTATCGGCAAATTCAAGAAATTTCCTTATGGATACCTCAATAAAAAGTCACCTTGTGGAATCCCTTTGTTACAGACAAATGATACCAAAGCTTGAGCTTCACAAAAATGAAAAAAATCCGTTTTTTCCTACTCAAAAAACCATAAATACGAAGCCAATTAAAACGGGCTATCTGTTCGAGAAAATTTGCAACTTGTCTTTCTATAAAAAAATCGTATCTCTGAAATAGTTTAAACCTCGGATCTGAAATGTTTAGGCATTTTAGTCAAAATATCTCCCCATATCGTATCAAAGTCCGATCTATCTATCAAGTACAGGTCCGGATTTTTTAATCGATAAGTGCAGAAAATAGGTGAAAACTCTGAAAATAAAAGAGAGTTTAACTTAGGATTTCGCTCCCAGTATGAAAATAAATTCTTATAAAATAATTTTAACGTAGATTAAGGCAAAAAAGTCACGTTTCAACGAGACGTTTCGTCTACTACAAAAACGAAAACATTTTCCATATTACAATAAACGTACCAAAATTCCTGCAATCGTTTCAAAACACTACTATGCAAAGGTAAAAAACAAGCTTTCGAGCTAAATTTCTCTCAACTTTGACGACGCGATTATAATAATAGCCCGTTCCTGTCTCTTATAACAAGTATACTTATTTCTTTCAAAACCGTTAAATTTGGCAACATGGCCTATTGGTCTATAATATTTATCATCGGAAAATCCTTCAGTTCCTTAAGGTTTTTGGTGCATTTTACGAAAAACGTTGCGTGGTCATAGCTTGAAGAAGTGGAAGAGATATTTGATTATATGAGACTACAACAATGTTGGCAGAAGTAATCGTGAGCAATAAAAGTTGATATAGATTACAATACAAAAAACGGTCAATGGTCAGTTTGGCGACAATTATCAAAATCGGCGAATTTGACAACATTGTCATTGTAATCATCGCAGTGTGCTTTGTTGACAAAATTATAGATCAATCAGGTTTTTGTGTGTTTTAGCGGTTATTTAGTGCAATAATAATGATTCCGTGTGTCGGCGGAATTGACATCACGGGCACATAAAACTACCGGCAGACATCTAGCCACTTCGAAGAATGTCTTAGAAAAAAATTCCTGTGGTTCCGCTAGTACATTTTCAATAAACTTTGGAATCTGTTTTTGCAGAAAAATAAGATAATGTTTTGCGTTTAAACGTTCCTCAAAAAAGATGTATCCTACTACATATTTTATATTTTTTTATTACATGATAAAGGCTGTTTTTTATTTTAAATTACAAAAATATAATAATAAAAATTAAAACATATTAAAATCAAAATTAAAAAATGGTTTATACTAGAGTATCGAAGCAATATTTTTATTTGGGTATAGTGTGTATATGTGTGATTGAGATTTATTAGTTCTAAACTTGTAAATGTCGAATAAATGTTATGTAGTCGAAAATGTATACACTTTCCAAGTTAATTGTTAGAGATGCAATTGGAAAACTCATATTGCGATAAATTCTTATTAGCGCATGCTCAAAATGATTATTTTAGAAAGCTTTAACAAATACAACATAAAAAATTAAATAACGGCATATCAATAAGATTTAATTGGTTGCCCAATCTTTAGGGCTGTGAATGTATAACCTAAAAAATCCCTCATGTCGTCAAAGTAACCCTTTGTGATTCTTTAACTGAGGGGATTTTATTACTAGCGTGCAGAGTTTCATTCCCACTTATACAAAAATTTATATTGTAACTAAAATTAAATTAATAGGAATACTGTAGGAATTTGAAGAAAGTTGTGATTATGTTAGACACGGTCAAGGAGAAAATAAACAAGCTTCTGTATAATTGGTTGTAAATGTAAAGCAAAACCAAAAATACTGTGATATAACGAAAAAAAAACTGTTTTTAAAGCCGTTGAATGTATTGTGCCACCCCGTTTTAAAGCTCAAAGAAAAAAAATGGTATGCAATAGAAAGTTTAAAGCATTTTTTTTATTTTCTAGGATTCTTGATAGATTTTATATCTGGACCAGTATCTTCTGGTTTTACATCAGCCGTAGCGCTTATTATTCTGACATCGCAGGTCAAAGATATTTTGGGAATACATGCTCCAGGATCTGTATTCACTGACATATGGAGAAATATCTTTAATGAGATTCATAACACCAACGTTTGGGATACGGTTCTAGGAATTTCATGTATTGCTGTACTTTTAATTATGAGAGTAAGTTGAAAATAGGTACATTATTTGTAAATATATTTTATGTATATTGTTATTAAATTTTAGTCATCCTTTTTATAATCACAATAGCTTCGGAAATATCGCTTTATTGTACAAATTATTATACAGTGTTAGTTAACATATTTTGACACCCACTAAAAGGTTTACTCTAGACTTTTTATCATATTAAGTAAATGAGCATCGTAAAATAAAGAAAAGACCTTTTTTATATGGAACAGTCTATATTTTCTATAAAATCGCAAGGGATTCTCTGAAGTCAGCTATATATTATAATGTCTATATTTTCGTAAAAGCTTGTATTACATGACATGTTTGCTAAACTTAGCCATCACATGAAACGTTAAGTTGCTTTTGCCCATTAGAGTTTTTTCACACTCAAGAATATCGTTGTATCGGCACGGGAGATGTTCGAAAAACATTAAAACCGTGCATAAGACTAGTTGTTGACATTATGCTAATGATATTTTAGTTTCCTGGATCCTGCCAACATATAATAAAAGCCCTTACTTAAATCATTTTTATTTCTTATTTTAATATTCTTCGTGGGTTTTGTCGTAAAAACATGACTTACTTTCCACAAGTCAATAAATATTACTCTACCATATTTCAATACCATCTTGACAACATTTTACCTGATAAAGTTACATGGAACTGTGAAAACCGTATCTAGAAATGTTAGGCAATTCAAAAGTTACGGGGAAAAGCATTTTTTGTACAGATGTCAAAATTATTTTTTAAATTACCTCAATAAAACTACCTTGAATTATGAAAAATGTATTTTAAAATTTAAGACGGTTCAGAAATTATGAATGAAAAATATTTTTATTGACAGGTCAAAATATTTTTTTTATTAAATTACGCCTCTAAACGTTACATGAAACTGTGAACACCGTATTTAAAAATTTTAAACAGCTTAACAATTTTGGTGAAAAACCGTTCTGCCGAGCCAGCTAGTTACCGATAAATGTGTTACAAGGAAAAAGATACTGCTTTCAAACCAGAATACATACACAATACTGCCATGGAAATTGTATTAAATACTACTACACCCTGTATGTTAAATATATTACCAGAGCCTTAATTAGCCCTGGACTTTATATATCTATCTGTACTGGCACAAAAACACGCAACATTTTAACAATTTGCGCCTGTATATGAGAAATATATTACAACAAGTAAATATCCCTATATTTACTTAATAACGTGAAAACCCGTATAATTTAAAAAACCATATCGCTCGAAACCATACAGTGAGGAGATAAAGTCCGTAGCCTCCCGTCTAACTTTTGAACCGCTCCGTATGTTGCAATGAAATTTGGAACGATAATATATGAGCTTTAAATGTCAAGACAGCTGGGGCAGTTTCGAAACTTTTTTTATGGAAGGAGGGTCGAGTGATATATATTTTATTCTTAACTCAACCCTCAATTTTTTAAACATTTGATTCAGCAGTTCTCAAATGATGACCAATAAAAATTTTAAATTTGATTTATTGATACCTGGTTTCGTGCTGCACTCTTTTGTGCAACAATTAATTGTCGTGGCCTTGGTTTTCTAATATTAGACATTTTGCTATTTGCATGTGCTTTTCAAGTGTTCTAAAAGTTTTCGAAAATATAATTTAATTGAAATGACTCGTTTGTTAGAAGATAAAATCAAAGCAGTGGTCATCTTTGAAGTGGCTAACCGGAATTATTACGCTGAAATTCGTATCTCCAATGAACGTTTTCCAGAACGGCCAATGTGAAGGAAATACTTCATGCAAGGCATGCAATATTTCGCGGTCGTCCATTAAGAACATTTTAAAATTCTTATAAAATGAGAATTGTCTAATTGACTAGAGTTTTGCAAGATTATGGCAGAAAGGATCACAACAAATCTTAATTATCTGCGCCATATTTGTTTTAGTGATTAAAGCACCGTTTTTCTGAATGGAAAAGTCAACAGTCAAAATTGTAGATATGGATTGATGAAAATCCGCATTTGTTAAGCGAAGAATATACCCATAATTTTCTCAAAAATATATTTTTGGGTGGGTATTTTCGGTGACCATATCATAGGTCCCAGATTTTTTTAAGGAAATTTAAACGGCCCCACATATCTTTGAATGCTGCAGGATACCATCAATCCATTTATTAATGATGTTGTTGCTCAAAACCCACGTTGGCATTACGTTTCAACAGGACGGTGCCTGCCACATTATTTTAGAGACACTAGAAATGACTGATGAGATGAGATGCAACCTATCCAGATAAATGGATGGTTACAGAGGTCCGACAGACTGGCCAGCTCGCTCGTCAGGTCTTACACCCCTTGAATATTTTCTATGGGACTATGCGAGGTCTGACGTTTTCAAAATTGCGTTTTTCTTTTTCTTGTTGTTTTAGTTTTATAATATTCGTTTTATCAGTTTTTTGTTCATTATTATATTGTTTTAATAAAATATGTACCGTTTCATTTTTGTGTTTTACTTAGTATGGAGTACTGACATTGGTAACCTCAAGAATATATCCCAAAAGTATAATAATGATTATATTACGAAACATTGTTATATTATTTATATATTATAAAAATTGCTGAATCAAAGTTTCGAAACTGCACCAAGTCTTCTTGACATTTAAAGATGTCATTTTTGGTTCAAAAATTGGAGAATTTGCTCTTATATTTCCAAATTTCGTTACAATATACCAAGCGACCGAAATGAGATATCCTTTCTTTTATAAACATCCTCGTCTAATTCACAAATTCTGGTTTGTTTGTGTATTTTTTTAAATAAAGAAAATATAAAGAACTTAAAACAGAATTAGAAATTATCACAAACCATCGCAGAAATACCAACGTCCATAAATAACAAAACAGATTATGTGGTCGTTTCGCCAACCAAATTTAAATTCAATACGCATGTTTAACACGTGATTATTCGGATGGTTTTTACGAATTTAACTCGAACGGCAGCAGCAGCAAAACTTAAAATTTGACTAAAGTCCTAACGTATATGAATAGTTATATTAAAACCCGTATATTTAACTTCAAAACGGCAACTTCAGCATCAATAACAACCTCAACTTTATAAATCCAGCTTTACCTGTTTTTATTATTTCTATTTTAATTACGTTCATTTGGTGAACAAAATGGAGTTTCTAACATAGATGGAATGTCATACAATTTCTGCCGGATGATATATATATATATATATATATATATATATATATATATATATATATATATATATATATATATATATATATATATATATATATATATATATATATATATATATATATATATATATATATATATATATATATATATATATATATATATATATATATATATATATATATATATATATATATATATATATATATATATATATATATATATATATATATATATATATATATATATATATATATATATATATATATATATATATATATATATATATATATATATATATATATATATATATATATATATATAATATATATATATATATATATATATATATATATATATATATATATATATATATATATATATATATCATCCGGCAGAAATTGTATGACATTCCATCTATGTTAGAAACTCAATTTTGTTCACCAAATGAACGTAATTAAAATAGAAATAATAAAAACAGGTAAAGCTGGATTTATAAAGTTGAGGTTGTTATTGATGCTGAAGTTGCCGTTTTGAAGTTAAATATACGGGTTTTAATGTAACTATTCATATACGTTAGGACTTTAGTCAAATTTTAAGTTTTGCTGCTGCTGCCGTTCGCGTTAAATTCGTAGATGACAAATGAAAACGATCCGAATAATCACGTATTAAACATGCGTATTGAATTTAAATTTGGTTGGTTTTGTTATTTATGGACGTTGGTATTTCTGTGATGGTTTGTGATAATTTCTAATTCTGTTTTAAGTTCTTTATATTTTCTTTATTTAAAAAAATACACAAACAAACCAGAATTTGTGAATTAGACGAGGATATTTATAAATGAGATATCCTATCTCATTTCGGTCGCTTAGTATATTGTAACGAAATTTGGAAATATAAGAGCAAATTCTCCAATTTTTGAACCAAAAATGACATCTTTAAATGTCAAGAAGACTTGGTGCAGTTTCGAAACTTTTTTTTCTGGAATAGAGGGTCGAATAACACATCGTTTTAAAGGTCTTAATTCCGCCCCCGATTTTGAAAATCTTTGATTCAGCAATTTTTAAATGATGACCAATAACAATGTTTCGTAATATAAACATTATTATACTTTTGGGATATATTCTTGAGGTTACCAATGTCAGTACTCCATACTAAGTAAAACACAAAAATGAAACGGTACATATTTTATTAAAACAATATAATAATGAACAAAACAACAAGAAAAAGAAAAACGCAATTTTGAAAACGTCAGACCTCGCATAGTTCCATAGAAAATAATCAAGGGGTGTAAGACCTGACGAGCGAGCTGGCCAGTCTGTCGGACCTCTGTAACCATCCATTTATCTGGATAGGTTGCATCTCATCTCATCAGTCATTTCTAGTGTCTCTAAAATAATGTGGCAGGCACCGTCCTGTTGAAACGTAATGCCAACGTGGGTTTTGAGCAACAACATCATTAATAAATGGATTGATGGTATCCTGCAGCATTCAAAGATATGTGGGGCCGTTTAAATTTCCTTAAAAAAATCTGGGACCTATGATATGGTCACCGAAAATACCCACCCAAAAATATATTTTTGAGAAAATTATGGGTATATTCTTCGCTTAACAAATGCGGATTTTCATCAATCCATATCTACAATTTTGAGTGTTAACTTTTCCATTCAGAAAAACGGTGCTTTTATCACTAAAACAAATATGGCGCAGATATACATATATATATATATATATATATATATATATATATATATATATATATATATATATATATATATATATATATATATATATATATATATATATATATATATATATATATATATATACAAACATTATAATAGTATTTTCTTGAACAATTTATGAAAGAAATGCCGAAACTCTATAAAAAACAGGAAAATGGAAAAAAATATGATTGTGGTATAAAATTCAGTATATTATGTACAATTACCAGTTCATATGCATATTTAAAAAAAAATACGAAAATATATTTTGTTATTGATTTACTACGTGTGCCGGATTGCATTAAAATTAAGCTTTCAGTGTAAATTTTAGTTATGTTTTAGCGTCTCTCATCTCTAGTATCTCTAATGTTTGATTTTGTGGATAACTTGGTAACATTAACTTAAATTTGCACAAAAATCAAGTATTAGGTAGGAATAAATTGGTAAAATTTTGGTACGAATCTCACATGGCGAAACAAAATGGCGGCTCAATAAAATTACTTGTGATATAAAAATGAACTGGTAAAATTATTGTAGTACGAATCAAAGAACAAAATGGCAATCAAATAAAATGTTTTCAATCGTGAAAAAACAGTCATCGTTTAAGAAAACTTTGAGGAAATCGCAAGGTTACATAACACTCTGTAGAACAGATTTTTGATACATTTAGGCTTCTGGGCCATAAACTCTGTACCTAGTGCTCGATAAGGCGGAAAGCCGGAACTTAATATCTTAGTTCTTATAGAAAATATATATTTTGATGCGTCAGCGGTTTACTTAGGTACTTTACCAAATAAACTTACCACTCTGAAGTGCTTTAAATTTTTAAATATGGGATTCATAGTTTATGTCTGTTTTATTGAGGTAATTTTGACATCTGTCAAAAAATGGTTTTTCCTCGTACTTTTGAATTGCTTATGATTTTTAGATAAGATTTTGACAGTCCTGTATTGTCTACAAAAATAGAAAAATAATATAAGAAAGTCGGGCATAACATCACTTGACTTGACATATAGCGTGTTGTATTACAGAACGTATTTACCTAATGTTGTGAAAGCTATTGACCTATACGCCGTATGGGCATAAACGAAAGAACTCTGTGTTTGTCAAAACAGTTTTTTATTAGTATTTTTATTTACAGATTATCGGGCAACTAAAGCTTGGACCTTCCAAAGGAGAGCCATCTACGTTACAAAATATTTTTAATAAATTTTTATGGCTATTTTCCACTGCCAGAAATGCTCTAATTGTAATAGTGTGTGGTTTCATCGGATACTCATTTTACTTGAATGGTATGTATTAATTAATGAGCAATAATTCATAACTATAATAATGACTATTCTTTAATTAAAAAAAAAAACATATATATGATCATATTCGTCAGTGGAAAGGCAAAAGGTCTAAAGAGGTATTTTGAGCAAATATAAGTTATATATACCTCTAAAGAATACTTATTTTTCTGCGTCGGTCTATCCAGGTTTTATTATAAACTGACCTCTTTTAGTCGTCTAATAAAATTGTAAAATAATGTATGTATATATATATATATATATATATATATATATATATATATATATATATATATATATATATATATATATATGTTATTTTTTTGATATGATATAAATCTACCTAACTCAGAAGAAAAATTAAAAAATTAAGTATTTTACTTTTATATCCCTATAAGTCGCGTCGAAGGCACATAAGTCGCTTAGATCATCTTAGGCTAAACACGTATCCCTTTCAAATCGTAACAGGAATAAAAGATTTAGTCGTTCTCAGTACGTTTTAAACAATGGTTAGTAGTGTGCAGGGGCGTGACGTTTGCCTGTTAAAACAAATTTATTTATACGTTCAGAAATTTGCTAGCTAAGCTGGATTTCAGGTAAGTTCAAAATAGTTGCTTTTTCTAATGCTTATACGACAGAATCGATGTAACCGTCTAAGGTTTTTTTAACTTCTTTTTATTCCCTTTTATTTTTTTTTCTATTTTTATATTGCGAATTTAGAGTTACAAGATGCTTTGATTTATAATTTAATAATTTATGTTTTATTAATTGTGAGCTAAAATAAGTTAAATAATGAATAACGTTGATTTAGGTGTTTTATTCTCTTATTCTAAATATTGAAAATACGTGTATTTATTTATGTTAGTATTTAGAAATGATGCGTTCTACTCTAATCTTCTTAGAAAGACCGAGACAAGAACAATTAATGTTTGGGATGTGCTTTTCCTAAATTTTAAATTATTTTTGATAGGTGAATTTATTGAAACCTCTTTTAAAAGTCCAGTATACGAGTCCGATATAATGTTTCTAATTTTTTAAAATTCCTTTTGGAATAGGTGTCTAAGAGAGTACATACAATGAGGTTCATCTAAAGATGAGTTTATTATTGTAACATACTATAACCTAAAGCGAAGTAAAATTATTTACTTTTTAGAAGATCTCATTACAATGATATAGCACTGAAAATGTTGATTTAAATGTATTTTTAAGCAAAAAACAAACAGATTAGTTGTTAAAGGTAACAAATTTGTATATTAAAGGAAACACATAAAAGTTAACTTTACACATATATAATTTTGAGTTTACTTTAAGTTATGTTATTGTAGTAGTTAAATATAAAAACACAAAAAATTAAAATGTGTTGTTATTTTTGGCGGTTGTATTAGTTAATAAATTATAAGTGAAGTTACTATTTTAAAAACGTATTTTAGTACTTAAGGAAAGTGTGCCTTTATTTTTCTTTGCAGGAGCAAAATGAACTCTTAAAGGAGATTATTTTTTTCAAAATTATAGCTATCCGTTCTGGATTCTGGATGAAAGTGTTCAAGTTAACTCCAGCCCTCAAAATAAAACAGATCAAGGTATTCAAGGTGAACATCAAACTGTATTGTCACCGCAGCCAATGATGCGACCTTAAACATAAATTCTGGAATATGATTCTACCGATAGCCTATCGGTAAACCTATCGAACATCAAAACAAATAATGCTTAAAATTGTAGGAAATAATAGTGCATGTTACACAAACGAGTCTTATCAAAAACTATAGGGACTTTCTTACAATATAGCTGATAATCCATTAGATCCCCAGAATAAAACATATTTTAGCAGTCTACATTAAGCTTCAATTTTGTAGATTATCCTGAAAGCTCTTCTAATCAAAATTCAAAAACCTTTGTTTTAGATAGGTATCACAACATAAAAATGCATCAAGTTATTGTTCTGTTATTATTATTGTTCTGTCATCAAACACTCTATAGGAGTCAACATCAGACTGCATCTTCTGATTCTAAAAATCAATATTCAGAAAGTTGACTAGTACATGAACACGACATACAAGTTCATCAAATGCTTGTTTTCTCTCCACTAAAACCTCCTTCCATGAAAATCAATATATCGATAATGAAGAACTACAAATAAAACCTGTAACTCATAACGAAAGTAATAAATTTCCTCAACAAAATTTATCTTCTCATAATCAGGCCAATATCGGGTCTAGAAAACATAGCAGAAATCAGGGCTTATAAAGATAAACCAGTGCTAAGAAAACAAGATGTGAAGAAGCACACAGACTTTTTGTCCAGTGATACTTTTCACGTAAGTTCAAGCTCTTGGGAAGATCTGAATCGGATGTGGGTAATGACGAAAAGTAAACGAGGATACAGGAAAAAAAGAAACATACAAACAAAAACGAGGAATCTATTTTTCGGTTTTGTATTGAATTGTCGAAAAGAGTACACAACTAAAAAATGAAAGAAAAATCTTGTTTTTCCAAAGAAAGACGAAAAAATATATGATTATTTTTGGGTTTAAAAGATACCGACCGACGGCGACGACGTGACTGGCTGGTAGGTAATAGTAAGAAAGACTGCGTGAAACGTAAAATAACAAAAAGTATGTGTCGTTGAAATGCAACTTATAAATATTATATTAATGAAGGGGAAAGTCGTCGGCAAGGGTGTTTAAGTTTCTTATTAAATTCCTTTGACGTGAACAAAAATTTGTCCACGACTACAACTTGCCTGTAGTACTCTCCACTATTGCAGATAAAGTAGTACGAAATTGCATTCGCCTCAAGAATTTAAAAATCTTACAGGTATACAGACAGTGTGAGAGAAAAGTTTTTTAAAAGTATTTTTCCCCCAATTTTAATACTAGCTGTCACGGGCCCCGAAATGATAAATGCGTAAAATATATAAAGTATCAAAATAATGACAGAGGAAAGTCTATAGGTTTAAAAAGATGTACATCTCAAACACAAAGAAGAAACACTGACCCGCTTAGAGATTCATACTAAAAATTTATCAGTCTTTTACACATCATTTTATTTTCAAAAGGTATTAATGCCACCTACGGTGACAATATCTCATACCACTAAAAGTACATGGAACTGTGAAAACGGTATTTAAAAATTTTGAATAGTTTAACAGGTACGTGAAAAATTTTTTTACACCTGTCAAAAATGTTTTTCTCATAAAGTACGCCACTAAAAGTGACATGAAAACTATAAAAACCTTTTTAAAAATTTTAAGAGGTTCAAAAGTTATGGGGAAAAACAATTATTTTTGACATCGGTCAAAATATTTTTTTTATTATACTGCTCCTCTAAAAGTTAAATGAAACTGTGAAAACCGCATTTAAAAATTTTAAATAGTTCAAGTTACGGAGAGAAAACAATTTCTATTGACAGGTGTCAAAATATTTTTCTAAATAAATTACTCAATTAAAAGTTACATGGAACTATAGAAACTGTATTTAAAATTTTAAGCAGTTTAAAAGTCACAAGCGAAAAACGATTTTTTTGACAGCTGTCAAATTATTAAAAACAAAAAAATATATACCACTAGAAGCCACATAAATCTGTATAAACAGTATTTAATAATTTTAAGCAGTTCAGAAGTCACGGGGAAAAAACAATTTTGTTTGCAGCTGTTAAACATTTTTTTTTCCAGTAAATTACACCCCTAAAAGTTACATGAAATATCCTATTACCGAAAACCCCAAATCGATACTTTGATTCCTATAAGAATTTCGGTAAAAAAAATGAAACATTGAGCGCTGCGAAACAAAATTTCGACAATTTTACCCAAACCTCCTGATGTCTTTTACAGCTCTTAAACCAAAATTTCTAAAAAAAAGTACCTATTTCCTCATCAAATAGTGAAACCCGTTTTTCATTTTTTTTTCTTTTTCAGGGGGCTGCCTCATCTATTTTGGGTTACCCTGTATAACGAACAAACATTATTTGTATGCAAAAAATTATATAAATTTGACGTGTTTCATCGATTCTCGAAATATTATTTCAGATTTATTATTAAATACACAATAATCGAAAAAAAATTAAAAATCTACGCCAATAACTTCCACTATTTTAGAATGTTAGAACATTTACCCCAACTATTTCTGTTTTCAATTTGAGTATTATCGGTTTTGCGTTTTTACAATATGACTTACGCTTTTATACTCCTTAAGCTAAGCCCATGACACCCAAGGTCTATATCCCTGAGACACTGACCTAGTCTAAAACTAATCAGTTTGGTCGATCTCAAGTTATTGTTTTTACAACACACATTGGTACAGATATATTTTTGAAATATGTTTCTTCGTAACTTAAAAACACTAAAATTTCGAGAAAAGCCAACTTATTTTTTTCAACAATTTTTGCGATTACATTCCTGATTAACATAATATATGCTTTATTACTACTTATCCGCCCATTATAAATAAAATCCGTATTAAGTACTATTAGAGCCCGTATATGTATGAACGCTGAAAATTAATTTACATGCTGACATAAATAGTATAAATATCCGCATGGTATATCCAAGGTCGGCAATAAATTAAGGAAATTCTATTTATTGCCTAAATCTCCTGAATCGATGTCTTATACCGAGATATTTCAAATTCAAAAATACTGCTTCTAAACCAATTTTATATGCTTTCCTACTTATCCGAACAGTATTATAATGAAATCTTATTTACTGTTATACTCCCTAGGTTAAACCTATTATACTACCATAAAAGCACATAAAATTTAGAACATTTGAGCCCGTATATTGAAAACCTGTCTATGTGGCAAAAAATCCCGGCCTATGTGCTAAAGAATCCCTCTATCATGTGCCTACACACAAGCATTTCGCTGCTCTAACCCATCCAAAGAAGATAATCGAATAGCACTTGTATGATATGAATATCGACTTTTAGCCTATAACAGGAAAAAAATAGCTAATCTTAAAGATATTTTACATCTAGGAAAATACTGTACCTCAAATTGTGGCTACATCCTTAAAAACAGTCAAATTTTGCTCTGCTATACTCAAAAATATCAAAACAATCATGTTTTATTGAAAATCAGGGCAACTTGATATGCTTTGCCCTTGTGTAACTCGTATATTATGTATCGCGGGCGTTTTACAAATTATAATAAAAATATGTGCGAATAATATATGAATATAAATGCACTTCCTCATTTAAGCCTGCTACTCGTTGATTAGTCCATTCGTCCTCATAATTCGATTCGTTGCGAGGCGATACCATCTGTTGGGCGACTAATCAAGTAGGCTTTAACCTCAGAGAACGATTCGTCCGAATCTAATCTTTTGTTTTTTGTGAATTGACCTTTGGAATACAGGAAATTCGACGAACGAATTATTGATTCACCCATTCGTTCATTCGTACGAACTGACGAATCGAATCGAATAGTGAATAGAGACCTTAACTCTCATAATTTTCTAGATATCAAAAAAAGTTAAATTCAAAAGTGTCTTTAAATGTAAGGAATTATAGGGAGTTTACAGGTAGTCCCTAGTTTTTCTGAAACCAAAATCAACTTTGAACTTTTAAACATATCACCCTTTATATTATGCTTGATCAAATAGGCGTCTTCTTACTGATTATAAATATACCAGGTTTAATACCTTTATCTTTAAAGGCACCTCAGAAATTTGGGAAAAACCCAGCCATAAGAAGCAATGCATTCCCATTGACTCCACTAGTCTTGTTAATGTTCGGTGCCACTATGTAAAAGAACGTTTTTCGTCTCTCTCTAACACATTGTCTCTTATGGCAGGGTTTTTTTCAAATTTATCGGGAGTCTCTAAAGATAAAGGTATCAAACCTGGTATATTTATAACAAGCAAGAATAGATCATTTGATGGACGTATAATATATAGCAGCGGTCGGCAACCCGCGGCCCGCGGGCCGCATGCGGCCCTCGAACCATCTTCATTTTAAGTTAAAGTTAATATGAATAACGCATTAGAAATATATGAAACTATTTATATTAAGATTTTTAAAAAATGTATTGGACTTTTAAGGGAAATAAAATGTTGTGGAATCGCTGTTTTGTACCGCGCACGCAGCATGCTCGCTTACTCTCTTCAGTCTTTTCTTTCATTCGTCTTCTGGCCGTTGCTACATTCACACGCCGCCACTCGCGCCTTTCCTGCTACGTAGCTTTCTGTCGCCGTTAGCGAGAATATGTATGTGAATCTCTCCAGATTGCTAAGTAAGTTTTTAACTCTTCTTAGGTGCTTGACATTGGAAATTCGCCTAGTCACTATCATCCTTATTTGTATCTTTGGTCTCCCTGTATACGTATTTCATTCCGTTCAGTGGCGGCATCTCAGAATTTCTTGGGTGTGCCAAAGTTAGGTTATGATTGTTACGATTATTTTATAAATATTCCTAAATTCAAACTATAATAATTATTGTTTTTGTTGTTTTCTAATTTGTGATAGGGAAAATTTACGTGGATGTATAATGGTAATTGTCTGATTATGGCTACATAAAAGGTAATCTTCTCTTTTCCATGCACGTTCGCGGATTTTAACACGATTTTAAGTTTTTATTAAAGTATATCTCGATTATTTCATAAGTAGTTTATTGTTAATGGATTCAAGGCCATGGAAAGACTGTAAATTCGCGCAGGATCTCGAGGCTACAAAAAATGAAAAGTGTTTTAACTGCCTGCGAATCATAAATATTAGAATTTCATATCCATTTAGATTTAGATCGTAAATTATGTAAATAAATTCATGTCAGTGTAAACAAAAACAAAAAAAGATCGAATAGGAATCGGCACCCCACACTCCACACATCACAACTGCTGAATCCCGCCACTGATTCCGTTTGTCGTTAAAAAGTTCTGCGAATATTGTAGTTTTTAAATATACTGCTTGGCAATAGGTTTGAATTATGCAATTTTTGGCCCCAATTTTGGATTGCTGTAATTTTTAAAACAATTGATCTTCTCTTTCATAAAAATTTACCTTCCTTGGTTTTCCTTTAAAAAACGAAAATTCAATGAAAGGGGAAAAATAGAAAATCTCCATTAAAAAACAAAAAATTAAATTTCCGACAAATTAGTCTGGAGATATGATAATAAGCTCTAATAAACCATGCTTGGATCTTATGGATCTATTCTTATATCAAAATTATGACCAAGTGCCAATTTCCGATGCTTTGCACCGTTTGCTGATCCCTCCTGTACATCACGTAAATTAAAATATTATCAGAATTTTGTTCAATGCTATCAGTTGGAAAGAAATGAGCTTTCTATTGCGGCCAAGCTCACGAAAATCGATTAATTATTTTAAAAATTACAGCGATACAAAATTGTGGCTAAAGATTGCATGAACCAAATCTACTGCAGTTTAGTTTTAAGTAGGTATTTATTTCATATTTTCGTTGTTACAGTTTTAAACATTGTGAGAGTTGGAGACTGAGAAACATGGCTTCAAAGAAAAGAAAATTACCTGACGAACATAGATCTTTCAATGAAGCATGGACCAATTTATATTTTTTTATCGAGTTCAGAGGAAAACATTGTGCCTGATTTGCCAAAAATCCGTATCCGTGCTAAAGGAGTTTAACCTCAGGAGGCATTATGAAAGTGAACACAAAGACAAATTCTTTAGTCTTCAAGGAGATTTGCGAAAAAACAAAATAAATTTGCTAAAATCCTCGTTAAGGAGTCAACAGAGCATTTTTAAGGTTCAATCAGATAATAGTCAAGCCAGTATTCGTGCCAGTTTCAAAGTAGCGGAAATACTCTCAAAATTTGGTCGCGCATTCACCGATAGTGAACTCGTAAAAGAGTGTGCCTTAGCTATAGCAGAAGAAGTATGCCCAGATCAGAAAAAAAAATTTGAAGAAATCAGTCTGTCTGCTAGGACTTGCACTCGACGTACAGAAAACATAGGAAGTAATTTTTGTGAGCAGCTCAGAGAGAAAGCGAAGTCTTTTGACTGTTTTTCTCTAGCGATGGATGAAAGTACTGACGCGTCAGATACTGCACAGTTCCTTATATTTGTTCGAGGCATTGACGAAAACTTCAATGTATATGAAGAACTTGTACAAATGCAGTCTGAAGGGAACTACCACTGGTGAAGATTTATTTCAGCATTTGGAACAAGCGCTAGAATCGTTGCAATTAGACTGGAAAAAGCTGATCAGTGTAACCACTGATGGAGGAAGAAACATGAGCGGCCACAATAAAGGAGTCGTTGGTCGAATTCAAACCAAACTAGAAAGCAGGGTCGAAAGATGTGTTGGTATTTCACTGCATTATTCATCAGGAGGCATTGTGCTGCAAAGTCTTGGCATGGAAGGAAATAATGGACACTGTGATATCCACGGTAAATTTTATAATAAAAAATTGACTAACCCACCGCCAATTCCAAAAGTTTTTGGAAGATGTGGATGCGGATTATGGCGATGTCGTCTACTACTGTGAGGTTAGATGGCTCAGTAGGGGTGCAGTACTTCAAAGATTTTTTAGTTTGAGAAAAGAAATTTGTGACTTCATGGAAACGAAAGGAAAGCCTGTGCACGAACTTAACAACAAACAGTGGGTCGTAGAGCTTGGTTTCTTGGCTGATCTAACTTCCGAACTAAACAAACTAAACGCTCGCCTGCAAGGGAAAAACAAATTAATATGCGAAATGTATGGCCATGTAATTGCATTCGAGACAAAATTGAAACTATTTGCAAAACACATGGAGGAAAAAAATTAGATCATTTTCCTACCTGTAAACAAGTCGTTGAAGACGCCGGGGTTGGTTTTCAATTGGAAAATACAAGACTGAAAAATGTACTAATGACACTCCAAAATGAGTTTGCAAATCGATTCGCGGACTTAAGAAAAGTTTCTTCAAATCTATGCATATTCCAAAACCCATTTGCCGTTGAAATTGATGAAGTTCCAAGCGATCTGCAAATGAATGTCATAGATTTGCAAAGTAATAACTCCCTAAAAACAGCCTTCAAGGAGACTAACCAGCTGGCCGAATTTTATAGAAGTTTACCAGAGAATTTCGCTGAAATAAAAAAAATTGCTCAACGGATGATGTCAATGTTCGGTAGTACATACTTGTGTGAGCAGACGTTTTCAATTCTAAATTATAGAAAAAATAAATATTGCTTTTGCTTAACTGATGAACACCTAGATTCAATTCTTCGAATTTCTACAACTAAAATGTAAGCCGACATACAGAAACTTTCGAGTCAAGTTCAACCACAAAGATCTCATTAGATTTCATCACAAGTAAATGATTTTGATTGAAGTTATTTAATAGGTAAATTTATATACATAATTTATTTTATGTGTAGTATTTTTATATTCAAAAATGTTTGTGTTGTACCTTCATAAATAGTAGTGTTATTAATATTTTATAGATGTTGTTTGACCAACAATTTCTGAATACCTATGTATTTATAAAGTTTTTCACATTTATATAATACATTTAGTTTTACCTACACATTAAAAAGTAAAAAATTGAAGACAATAGTTTATTTGTAATAATTTGTATGATTATCCATCTTCAAGACAACTTGTGGCCCGCGGTAAATTTATCAGTCGCAAAGTGACCCGCCGATGTCAAAAGGTTGCCGACCCGTGATATATAGGGTTATTACATTTAAGAAAGTTGATATTGATTGACAAAGAAACGTTATAACCAAAAACCCTGTACGTCGTAAAAACAAATAGTAAATTTGAAAGGTGTAGAAAATAGACTGAAGTTTCTGAATCCGCATTGGTTTTTTATGAAAAAAGTAAATAGCTTTGGTTAAATTCGGCTTTAAAGTAAATATACCCTTTGGAATTAAGTTCAACTTTAAAAAATCATAACTTGTTTAGTTAATCTGATAGGATCAGTTTTCTGGCAGGATCTCGAGGCCTCGATGTGCTTTTAGAAAAAAATTTAATATTGTTCCGTGGCGGACGAATACCACCAAACGGGAAAAAGCATTTAATTGTATTTTTGGTTACCTCAATAATTTTGCTATATGGGAATTTTTATTAAAACCAATTTTTAGCGAACGATTCGAAAATTAAGAAAATTCAGTTTTTTTTAGATAAGCGGCGATAAATGTAATTTGCTTATAACTTTTTGAAAAAATCGTTCTTTAGGTATTTTTTTCTCCTATCTATGCTCTTTCAGAGTATTTTTTGGTTTTGTCAAAAATTTGAACCGTTTGGCTACCAGGGGCCGTTCAATGAACCCTTGTTTTTGACTGAAAATGGGGTTTAAAAATAAAAAAAATATAATACTTCTCAAACTTCGATCGCGCTTCATGAGACCATAAAAAGGAACGTTTTCTAAAAATTTGAAATCGATATTTCAATTTTTACTTCCCTCACAAAAGGGAAGTAAAAGTGTAATAGTCGAAAAATCTCCCTCCGAGATTTTTTCAGATCTTTACGTTTCAGGGTCCTTAAATGACGAAAAACATGTTGTGTCGATTTCGTCGGTCTGTCTGTCTCTCTGTTCGCGGCTTAGCTAACAAATTACTTACCCGATTGACCTCAAATTTTGATCAAGAATTAAGGGTTATATGGGGTGACCTGGTAACATTTTGGTAAAAATCCAATATGGCAAAACAAAATGTAGTATAGAGATAAACTAGTATAAGAGTGGTACTAATTCAAGACGGCGGAACAAAATGGCGGCCAAATAAAATGTTTGTAATCTGAGAAAATCACCCGTTCAGATTTTACATATCTTCGTGTTTTAGCGTCCCTAGATGCCAAAAAATATGTTTTATCAAGTCCGTCGGTCCATCTGTCAGTCTGTGTGCCTGACTGACTTAAAAACTGTTCATTCAAATTTTAGTCAAAAATTAAGGCTCAATTGTGGAATATTTTGGTAAAAATCCAATATACCGGTAACAAAATCGCAGTGTGTATCACTGTAAAAACTACTTATTGATTTTATGTTAAATTATGCCCAAAAATCAAGTGTGGCGTAGGTAGAAAATGGTAAAATATTGGAAGGGATCCAATATGTTGGAACAAAATGGCGTTCAATAAAAATATTTGAAATGATAGTATATATGTGTTCCTAAATAACCATGTACTGAACTAAATTGGGTCACACTTCACTATTACTAATAAAAAGAAATATTTATAACGAGGGAAATTCCGGGTAAAGGAAATTTACCGATGTTTTCGACAGATATCGCGTATCGTAGGAACTTCTCAAAAAAAAGCAGGTTTTATTTCATTAATAGACAAAAAATGATAGGAAGATCCGTTTGGTACCGTTCGAGAGGCTTCAAGTGTGCGCTAAACGTACAAAATTTACTAGTGTAGTAGCGACCGAAAAGTAAAAATGTACCAAAAGTACCTTCTGACACGACAACGCCGACGACGAATACAGACATTTTCAAGATAACACGCGCCTAATTAATAAAGCCTCGTGAAGAGTTCATGACAAGCTATATGTGATGTTTTATCTACATTTACGATATTTTTTTATATTTTTTGTAGACCATAACCGTACGGCTATTACTTTCTCATTATCCGACTTTATAATATGGTTTTTCCATGTTTTATAGACTATTACCGTACTGCTAAGAAACGCGATAAGAAATAGTTGCTGCAGTGGCAAGTTTATTTGGTAGAGTAACTAAATAAACCCCTAGACAGACAAACTTACACATGCAAAATTTTTGACAAAATTCAATTTTTTGTATTTTCAATAAGAACTAGTTGCGGTTTTGCGATAACGGGATCTGTTTTGTACATTTTAACAATATTTTTTAGGCACCCTGTATAAAACATTCACAACTGGACACCATAATATTATATTGTCATAGGGTTTATGTATGTATACCAAATTTCAGTCAATTCCGATAACGTGAATTGTTTTGTATATTATTTTTACGCGTCCTGTATAAGACATTCACAATGGACACCATGATATAGTATTCTCATCGGCTTTATATATGTTTACCAAATTACAATCAATTTCTGTAATGGAAACTGCTTCAAAAATTACTTGCAAGATTTGACCCAAACATACATATTAACTAATGTACTACAAGTCAAGTTAAATAAAAGCTTGTAATAATAAAAGATGTAGGGTCACCTATCTACATAGTGATTTAGTAACACAATATACTGTCTTTTCAAATATTTGTAATCGGTGCCATTTTGTTGCACCATATGGGATTCCAACCAAAATGTTACAGTTTCTTTCTATGCCAGAGTTGATTTTTGGACCTTACTGAAAATAAATTGAATAAGTTATTTTTTACACTGATTTTTCAAAAATTTCATTAGATTACCAATTTGCTTTTGCTTTCAGTTCAAATTCAATTTAATTTTAATTTTATCTTCTAATATTCTTAATTTTTAAGAGCAGATGTTAACGCCATAACACTAACAAGCTTATATGGTAAATTCTCTATACTTAACGTCTGTATGGGATACAATTTTTCTAAATATCTTAAAATTGGATCGGGATTCCATCTGAACGCATATTTAGGGTTTGGTGGACGAATATTGAAAACACCTTAAAAAAAGCTATTTATTATTTTTACATCACTAGGGTCTATAGAAGTAAATATCAAATTCAAACTTGATCTATAGGAATTTAATACTAAGAAGGAATTTTCATTGTTTAAAATTTCCATTAAAAAAATAAGGTATGTTTGCAAATTGTATTCATAAAGATTTACTTGCCAACATATACAAAAGTCCCAGAATTTTTTAAGGTAGGCCGATTATTGTTTCAGGGTTCCTTCTGCTAGGAAAGATATTATTACATTGATGACAGTTTCTGGTACACCTTTTCTTAAAAGAGACCACCGAACAACTTTCCTACCACCAGGGGAATCTCCTTGTAGAGTGGATGACTCTCCCTCTCTCTTCACACCATTGCCCCAATTCCTTTGTGGCCTTTAGATATGGATATTAGTGTGTATGTAGATTGTGTGTTGAGGTTATATTAGGAGTGTTTGTAGATTGTGTGTTGAGGTTCAAGTGTCACGTTTCCTACATGCTCCAAAAAAGTTATGGTAAGTTAAGGACTCTTTATCTATTTAAAAATGTCTTATCAACTTAGGTTAAATTAAGGTTATGTGATTCGTTGATTTTATCCCTGTTATCATACTGTGATGTGTTATTCTGGCCTGCTTTGTTACAGGAGGATAAAGCGAGTTTGCAAAGACTGCAGAATGCATGTCTGAGATTTTGCTACGGGTTACGAAAGTACGAGCATATTACACCATGTTATATTGATTCTGCTTGGCTTAAGTTGGATCAAAGATTCCGGTTGCATTTATGTACACTGGTTTTCCAAATTAACATATTGCAGATACCTACATATTTATTCGAGAAGTTTGTCAAACATTCTGATATCCATAATCGGGATACACGCCACAATGCTCTGTATTGCGTCCCTCGGCACAAAAGCTCTTTATTTCAGCGCTCATTTAGTTTTAACGCTGCCAAGTTTTTCAATGCTTTGCCGGCCGACATAAAAAATTGCTCAGCTGTTGACACATTTAAGAAAAAACTTAAGTTTCATCTAAATTCGGAAAATCGATAATATATTCTTACTTTTCTACTTTCTCTTTTTCCCTTGTGTCTGGCTAGACCGAACGCTCGGCTGGACACAGTGATCGCACATCATAATTATTGGTTGCTATTAGTGACTATTGTTCCTTATATTAGAATCATAGTACCTTAAACTACTTGTTCTTTTTTTTTTGTCAATTAAAAGGATTTGTTCTTCTCTTCACTCTCTTTCCTGTATAGGTAACATTTCTTGTTTTTGTTTGTTTGTTAATTATTTTTGAACTTTTCATTATTTCATTTTATTTTACTTTTAGGGTTATTTTTATGTGTTTGTTAACTACTAACATTACCTCTAATAATTGTTACATTGGGTGGTTAGGTGAGTAGCTATGCTAGATCTCGCCACCCTAGTACAATGTTTGTTTATATTATTATTAACACTGTTTAAATAAAGGCTATTTATTATTATTATTATTATTATTATTATTATTATATTTAACGCTTCCTCTTCCATTTATAAAGGAAATGACTGCTTGATTGTTTATTATTAGATTTGCAAATGATTTTAATAGTATGCAACTCTGAACTTTGGTCCCAAAAATCTATAAAGATATTTTTTATATTTTTTCTTTATCGCTACTAAAAGGTATGCATCTTTAAGATCTATTTTTAAGTTTAATATGAAGCGATCTGTCCCATTTGGTATATGTAATAATATATATAAGAAAAAACCTACCTGAAGAATCTTGTGTTGAACAATGGGAAGAATAAGATAAATCAATGAAATTTAATTTAATTGTTATTGCATTTCACGCATTTTCTAACAAAGTAAAATTGTTATTGTTGTCAGCGAATTTGATTCAATGCCGACGAGCACGAAAACGGAATGACGCAAGCGATTGGCAGTCGAGAATATCAGACGAGAAGATGAATCATTGTGATTGTAAATTTTAAAAAGATTCGTGCTGATGGGTAGATTTTAGGAAACTACACTGTAATAATTATATCAAGGACAAGCGACGGAAAATTTAAAGTCAGTCGGATCAGTAGTTTTTTAGCTATGCCCACAACAGACAGACATATCGACAGAAAGACCGATAGTATTAAGAAAACATGTTTTTTGCACAATATTTGAAATCTGTTTTTCTGCCTGAATTTATAATGACTTTATTAGGCCGCCATTTTGTTTTGCCATCTTGGATTCATACAAACATTTTATTAGTTTATTCCTATGTAACATTTCACTTTTGTTCAAAATTTGAGGTAAATTGAATAATTCGTTTTTAGTAATATTTTTTTTTATAATTCACTACAGACAGGCAGACGGACAGATATATCGAGAAAATATGTTTTTTGCGTCTAGAAACCTTAAAACGTAAGGACATATAAAAACCTGGAAGGGATTTCTCCATGATTACAAACATTTTATTTGACCGCCTCGCCCAGAGATAAAACAACTTTATATAAAATCGGCCAAAAAAATCGCGTATTGTTTCAAATATATATTTTTTTAACATATTATTTGAATACGACACATCTGTATGTTCTTTTCGTGAATTAATATTAAAAAAAGAAAAAAGTTCATATTGGCAGTGGGATTCGAGCCCATGCAATATTTGACGCTTTCTGAAAAGCCAATTATTTAACACCTCACACAACTTAGATACTAAACATAAAATTACAGGAAGTCCTAAAACCTTTAGTGAAAGCACTAAAAGAATCGTCTCGTGTTTTAAATATAATAGGTTTTTATACCGGGAAGTAAATATCATATCAAAATGTAAATAAACAATAATTTAGCGCCTATACCCCATAATCTGTCGAGAACATTGGGTAGGTATAGGATTTTTTCAAACAATATTTGTACGAAAAAACACGTATTTATTTAACTCAAAATCATGACTAAGCGTTAAAAAAATCCAAATTATATGTATAGACACCTTTTTTTAAGTATTATGCTGTATTATTTAAAAAACTAAGTATATTAACTTAGCATATATATTTATCATACCTACAAAATGAGGTCCAATTTTCTTATATTAAAATATCATTAAATTCATACGGGTTGGACGAAATTTATTCTAATTTAATATCTAAGTCTATTTTTTCCGCATTTGGGGAGATTATTGCCAATTTTTAAATCCATTTCGTATTGAAAAGTCCAACTTGTCAAAATAAAATCACAACGGACAAACCCCAGAAGAGGTGTTTCAAGAAGTATGTGATTTAAAGTGACGAAATTTCTTAGATATTAATTTTTTTTAAGTTAAATTTTCTGGTATTTCAATACCTTTATATTGTGGTTTTAAAATGTTTTTTGCTAATGTGTAAATGGTAAATAGCTTCGTTTATATTCACGTTTAAAGTAAGAATATCATTTCATCAAATTTTTAAAAAATCCAATAAATTGTAAATATTTAGGTCTTGTTGGTCCAATTGGTTCGTTTTTTTGGCAGGTCCTCGAGGCATCGATGTACCTTTATAAAAATACTACCCCAAAACTTCAGGAGATAAGGCTGATTTATAACAAATTTAATTGTTAATCAGTGCAGATAAAGAAGCACCAAACGGCAAGAACATATACTGCTTTAGACGCAAGTAGTTTTTCTCCTATAGCATTTAGTTGCAAACTTGAAACGCAGTTTTGTACCTTTTTCCCTCCTTATGACAAATTTATTTTTAGCTCCAAATCAAATAATGTTAATTGAAAAACACTGAATGTGTTTCATAAAATTCAGAGTGGTTGATGCTTAAAAAGACACAGAGGGTGTGGTAAACAATGGTTGTAATATTATTTGCGCGAACATGCAGAAGACCGTTTTACGTTCAAACATTTTCAATTCCTAAGGCTTCTAATCAATTTTTCCTATTTTATTCCTCTTTTTAGTTAGATTTTCTCTTTTGGTTTCTTTTAACAGTCGTTATTTGTAAAAAATCAACTTTGTTTAGTCTATTTGAAAGGAATTTTATTAAAATTGATTTGATTTTTCTGTCTGTCTTCTCTCCACTGCGATGGCAATAATCAATTTCGGTAATATATACCTCGGCATCTAGTTTAGTTTTAAAACACATTCCTATAAACTTTCATTGGGCTTTTCATCGACTCCAAAAAACCTTAAAGTGATCTTACGGATGTATTGTTCAATGCTGTTCATTCATGTCTTAATTCCTTCATTTCGGATATCAGTTCTTGTACATCTTTTTCAAAATTTTCTATTTTATTTTCATGTTGAGCAAAGAGAAATTCCACTTTATTCTGGACTTGTTTCAGTATTTTATTCAATAAGGTACCATCCATCTTTATGGAATTTTTGAGGTAACTGCTTCTTCGATCTTATCTTCGTGTCCGGTAAATCGGATCAATCTTAATAGATATTTATATTTATCGCCGCAATTCAAACAAGAAGTAACTCTTTTTGAAATCTTATTTTTTTCGTGAATTCTGATGTTATTATTTTTTTCTAAAATTGATGTTTTTTACATTTTTTACCAAAAAAGTCATCATTAATATCAATAAATCTAAGATTATCATACTGTGCATTTGACCTTATTATACTCCACGTGTAATGGTTGGAGATTGTAATAATGTACAAAACTGTGTTCGTTTCGGAGTGCGGAGTCTATGGGAAATATCAAGTACGCCCAGATTTTCGATTACGTTTCGGTTTTTTGTCTCGTGAAATAGTTTTGGAAAGAATGAGCTTTCTTCTTTTTTGATCTTTTAATATTTGAAGCGTGAATTTTAAATATTTTATCACCGTGAGTACTAGTTTTGGCAGTTTTATTATTTAGGTCTACCGAGGTAATATGTTCCAGTTTGTATTTATTTTTTGTTTTGCTTTGTTTTGGGTGTTTTTACATATACTCTTTCGGGAAATTTTGGAAATTTCTAGCGTTTGTTTGCTTTGTTTATCGAGCTATTTTTTTTAATTTGAATGTCCTCATTCATTTTTTGAGATAATAGTCGGACTTTTTCTTTCTGATTTTCTACACAGTTATTAACTGACTTTCTAATTCAGTGTTAAAACGAAATTTGGTGTTTAAATGCTCGGTTATTTCATACATGTGATTCTCTGACTAATTTAAGTATAAAAGTTTTTCAAGAGGAAACAATAACATAAAGCATCATTTAAGCTCCGAAATGCATAAAAAATGCTGAATAACACTGCTTTAATTAGAAAAGTCACGACATTTTTTGAGGCTAGCAGAAACTATAATGACTTACTACATTGTTAATCACCGACTATCACACAAAGTCATGGAATATACCAGCCCGTTAGTCTAACAAATGTTTAGTGACTTTGCGGTGGCAAAAGTGTTTAAATGTTCACGCAAAAAGTGAAGCAACAATAAATAATGTAATTGTTCCTCGCACAATGGAAATTACTTTAGATTATTTAACTTCTACCGATCCTGGCAACCATAGCGCCGAGAAATTGTTTCGAGTAATCGTACAATATTTTAAGTATTAAGGAGAAATTGTTTACAAAATTTTGGAATTTAATTTACCTCTAAATTATTAATTAATAGTCAAGAACTGTAGTGTTTAATAACGACTCTGGAAAAATATTCACTTAAATATAAATGCATTGCATATGAGGGAGATAGCACAAATTCCAATTTCGGTTGGATAAGGAGAGTTGAAGGAAACAATCTAATTACATTTTTGAAAAATGAGGTAAAAGGTAGTTTGGTTGGGGTGGGATTGCTAGCGCAAACTCTTCTCTTCATAACAAGACCTGGAAACTATTGTTATGAAAATCTGTAAACATGTTTTGACTTATGTCACATAGCAGAACTAGGTAGTTGTCCTTGTTAGTTGAAGCCTAAATTACTGGAATAACGAATTACTCAAAATTTTTCGTGTGTAGGGATTAACATCCTTCTACAAAAAAAAATGAAATGGTCGCGATACATCTTTTTGCATAGAAATGAAGTCTGTCTATCAGTGTTGCCTAGATTACTTAACAATATGGATGCAAACGTATACGAAATTGGAACCATTTAACTGGATGAAACTATAAATTATACCGCCTAATTTTGAAATCGTGAGCAATGGTTTACCGTATTTAAGAGACAAAAATATTGTCATGGACGATGTTTGTATTTAAAAAAAAAACAATAATTTTATAAAATGTTCAACTAACCATCATCAAAAAACCCTTACATTTTCTATATGTAACGTATTTTGAAAAATGCTCGTCTTAAGGTCTTTTTAGAAATCGGAATAATTTGTCAGTTCATTTTTGCGATACCTGCGTATAATGCAATAGTCGAAAGAGTGTTTTCTCTTGTAAACGCGCAGTGAAGCAAAGAAAGGAATTTAATGACAATAAACACGATTAAAGGAATAAAAATAACCAAAGAAAACTTGAAAAACTAAACATGAATTATGAATATATAATACAAAAGCCAGATAATGTAAAAAGAATTACCTCTAGTGACATATTATACAAATAAAGTGGCAAATGTTATGATATATAGATCAAAAACAAAATATTACCACCCAGTATCTTGAATGCGTTTTTGAACATAATTATACATGAAGATTTGTGCGTAAAATTAGTCAAGGAATTACATCCTGAATTATCAGAATTGAATTATGAAACGCATTGTATATATGTTATTGTATCCCTATTTTGTTTTGTAAAATTGTAAGAATTACGACGATCACAAGAGATCATATTTAAACGTAAGTTTTGTTATTAGTGTACTAATGATATAATTAAAAAAATCCTAAACATTCTGATAGGTATTAAGATAGCAAAAGAAAATGAAAAAAGACAGAGGCAGAACTATTAAGGTCTACTTAAACCAACGCGAACCACGGGATCGGTTGCAGTGCAAAAACGAAATATTCCTCTTTATTTACTCATGTGTTTAGTGGGGGCTGCATATTGATGTCAAGAGTTTGTTGTGATCATGTGTAATTATTATTAATCTTCATCAGATATCTTTTGTTATTAGCAGAATTTTAGTCACCTCACTGCAATCGCTCCCCTTCCCTCTGTCCCGCTTAGTTGGTGTGTGTACTCAACCTTTATTATGTATTATGGGGGTATTATAGATACATTCCCTAGCTTTACTAACAAAAAAAAATAAGTAAAATAAACTCAATGTATATTTTTAATAATAATAGGCGCTAAGTCTAAAATGTATAATTTTACATTACACATAAAACGTGTTTATTAATTATAAGAAAAGAAAAACAATGCTTTATGTGCAAGTAAACATGCTCTCTCTTTTTTTCTCAAAGCCCTGAAGAAGATATTGATAAGATAATTCATTTCTGCTCACAATAAGCTTTTCTCAAAGTTTATATAGAAAAAAAGTCCATGTTCAGCCATTTTAGACAGTAAGTAAAAAAGCTGACATTGCAGTCGTTTTTATACGAAACCGTAAACGTGATATTCATGACTTAAATTATTCTTTCTACATCCATCCACAAACAGATATTCATTTCTTTCTGGTTAAAAAAATGCGTTTCTGTTTTGTAAACTGTTTTGAAAAAAAATTAAGGCTAAAATTTAATTTTATTCTAAAAAACAACTAATTTGCATTTTTATTAACATAAATTGAATAAAACCATTAGTTCTAATTATATGTTTGCCTAATATTACTACAAAAGAATGTCTATTTTGCTTTGACGTTTTTAGAAATTTTATAATTGCGATAGTTTAAGCGGCAACTTCGATATTGTAATCACGTTTTAACACATTAAAGTTGTAGAATAAAATGTTTGCAATTTTGCGCTGCTTTGCTATCGATGATGGCTTTTTTTCCTCACCAGTTTTAATATCTCTTGATATTTACTTTAAAAAAATATTTGTAAATAACATATAATGGTGAAAATTATTTAAGAATAGAAACATCACCACGTCTGAGAAATTTCTAATATCAATAACAACGATTTTTATCGCTTTTTTGTTGTACACTGAACACAAAATATTACATGATTTCAAATTTTTGCTCAGCAATTTTTGCGTCTGAATAGGAACGTTGTATTAATCACAGATTTTATCTTTTTGGCGTTTTGCGATTCTCTTTAAACACTAATATTTAGTCACTTATTTCTTTGATGAAATCAATATAAAAATCTATCCGCTTATTGAAAAACCCATTATACTGTAACATGATTGTCTATTGTTCGCTGAAATAAGTTATGAAATCAATTTGCTATGCAAAAACTAGCAATAAATTAATCTGTCGTGGATTTTTTGAATATTTTGCAATAAAAAAAAACTATGTTGTTTAAGTAATATAATTTCTTTGTTAAAGACCGATCTGAAATTCCCAAGGATTACTTTGTTTAAAAGCACTTTTTCTGATAACTTGCGTAAATTCAATTTGAAGAGTCTTCTTTTCCGTAATTTTTGTTGTAATGTATTATGTATTATTTTTTTAGGCATTTTAATTGTTATTGGGCGTTATAACAATAAAAAAAAATGAAAATTTTGAGCCAGTACAATACGGAACTTCACATAACACGGAAAATATCATGAGATTTAAAATAATGAATGTTTTTAGGAAATTTATATCTATTTATATATGGAATGTGAAAGTGCTGGGTATAACGGGCCTTAAAGCGTTACACATTCAAAAATTGTTATTACTTATTTATTAATATCCCAAATAAAATATTTCTTGAAATATCGATTACATGGTACATATCTTAATATTGTACCTAACTGTATACTATCTAAAATGTAGTTTAAAAATATGTTTTGGAAAATATATGATAACCCTATTCTGTATAGTATAAAAAAACGTATTAATAAACAAATAAAAGAAATATGACGCTTTTCGCCGTTTTCCGAAATATTCTACCTGTTGCCATTTCTTTAAATACATTTAATCCAAAAAAATTTGCGCCTATAGCTTGAACAATTTTTTAGTTTCAACAATATACCTTCGCTTCTCTAGAATTATCCAATAAAAAGAAAAACATTGCTTTTGCAAATATAAAAAAAATTCGTTTTGTTTTACAAGTGTTTTAAACATCTGACCGGTATTAAATAAAAAAGTATTTTTTACTTTTTTATTTAATTCCCTCATCACAAAACGTGTTCCGCCAGACTGGCTGACATCTTCGGCTTCAGCGATTTCGAAAACCCCCGGAGACCTTTTTGATATAGTTAATATGTATATAGCAGCAGTCTTTTAAAACAAATTGCCATAATGGCCGCCATCTTGAATTACCCATTTTTGGTTAATTTTTTTGCGATGTCAATATTATATTCGACCTCAGCGATGTCTAAAACCCTCGGGGTCACTTTTAATATCCTTAATACATACATATAAGCAGTGTCTCCTGTCCGACAATAATATGGTAATCGCCTATAGCAATGTCAAAAATCCCCGGATACGCCCTGAATCCCTTTCGATATACCATAAAGCCAATTTCTTAAAAAGCACCGCTATATTGGAAGACATCTTAAACTATGGACTTCCAGTCCATTTTACGGTCTAGCAACAGACATTTTCGGATTCAGCGAGGTTGAAAAACGCCAAAACTATTTTATGCTAAATTGTTATACTTAAAACTCCCATTTCCTAAAACGTTCCTAGACTAATTCCTTCATCCAATTTTAACACCAAACTTTTTTTTTAATTACAGGAGAATCACCACTAACTTTAATTGGAAAAGTGCCTCCTGGATTGCCCATTGTGAAAGCACCACCTTTCGGTTATACAGAAACAGTGAATGGTACAGAGGTAGTAGTCACATTTTTGGAAATGGTGTCGAATTTGGGAACAGGAATAATAGTTACACCTTTAATAGGTCTTCTTGAAACAATAGCTATTTGCAAGGCATTTGGTAAGTAAAAACATCTTTTTTTTATTACACCTTGAAAGACGTTTGATTGCATCTTATATATTTATATATATATATATATATATATATATATATATATATATATATATATATATATTATTATATTACTTGTGTTTACTACAAGGTTTTTGGAATTTTTCCAACATTTTTTGCAAGTATGTTATACTCTAAAAATGGCATTTTTTATTAAACGTACATTTGTGAAACAAAGTGTAAGGACTTGCCTTCCTGAACTGTGGCCACTACATGTTTCTAATGCCCTTAACAGCACAGCTTTCACAAAATGTTTGTTAATGGGATCCAGAGTAAGGAACTCTTCATCCAACATTTTCTTCACTAAGAACCTTTTGCTGGTTTTGGCTATAACATCCACCCAGACATCAGGACTGAAAACACCTCTTTTTGTGTTCTTCTGACCTTACCTTAGTCTCGGTCACAATGATTATAAGAAAGACCAGTGAGCAAACATTTTAGGTCGGCAGTTTCAATGTGCGTTGTGCCTACAACATACAGCCAAAATTTTACTGTAAGTTGGCTTTTATTTTGCCCACCACAATTATCACAGAAAGCAGTCAAGTGAGTGACTGTAGAGATCAATGATTTTATGTACTACATTAAACAGGATACCATTTATTCGCTTCTTCTTGATGCTTGTCTCTCGTGCCAAATAAACATAAGCGCCTTATCGGTTCCAAAGTCATGTACATTAAAATTGTACGTCCATAATTGCCTTGCATAATACACTTTTGTACATGTTAAGCACTGGTGTGAGTAACATTTTTTGAAGATCGAAACATACAGCTTTATGGATAAGATCATCTTTTACTTCTTTCTTAGCATTATCCATTTCTTTTTTAGCACTTTTAGCCTTACGCAGGTAGACATCTTTAGCGATTATTGCAGCTTGTTTGGCTTCCTGATCTCCATGTTCAATAGCTAATTTAAACTTATCACAGTTATTACAAATGTCAGTATGTGCTCGATGGAAACTGGGATTAAAACATGTATTAAATATATGCGTATAGTAAGATAGGGTAACAGGTTCCTTTCCTTGTTCCTTACAACATATTTTATAACAGTCATACATTCTTCTCAGATTTAAGTCAGTATTTAAGTATTTTCTGTTTGGAACCTACTCTCTGGAATAGTGACTACTATATTTAGGGAGCGTACCAATATGTTGTTTGACCAAATCAGTTTTCTCAACTTCAATTTTATTGGTTGGAACCTTTCGCCGTCTACGATCTCGAGTTGATATTTCCGTTCCAGAGTCTTTCTTTTTAGCAATAATGTTGGTAACACCCTTGTTTAAAATATCTAATGTCTTAAAAAAAAACTCTTTGCAGACCTTTAGGCCGCCTAATAAATATTGACAAGAAAGAGACTTTCCATGTACAGTGTTTTATGTGGCTCTCCTAACATAATCGCAGAATTCAAAAATCATGATTGCAATTCTCAACTCGTCAGGCTCCAGTACTCGTTAAATAATTCTTAGCTCATGTTTTCACAACATTATTTATAGCGGCACTCATGGTTGTATGCCTGAAGTTTTCTTTCATTGTGTACGTTTACGGTCAGTGTACTTTTTACCCACGTTTCGTAGTTATTGCATTTTTTTGCGCTGAACAGCCCCCCACCCCACAAACCAAAATCCGGGTGTTGCCTTAAGGAAATGGCTATTTATCAGCAGAGTTAAGAATACTGCAACGAGTGAATTTATAACTGAATATGTTAAGGAAAAAGCAGGAATTGGTGAATATGTTAAGGAAAAAGCAGGAATTGGTAACAATGAAATTACAGTTGAGCGCCTCCGATCAGGACAGGATTTCTCTTCTTTTAACGTTGGAGTTAATCAAGTACATGCAGACCTATTTAAAAGCAGCACTTTCTGGCCACAGTATGGTATGTTACTGTAAAAGAGTTTGTCTGTCGAATACCTGAAGTCAAAAGACATGTCCTACGTACAGGCAATGGATTTTTTTTTCGAAGACTCTTTCCAAATTGGCACAAGAATTAACGTCAGGACAGTTGGATGTGTATTACCAGAATGTGAATAGTGTTAGTGCTAAACTACTTGAATTATGTAATAACGCTGCTATAAATAATTTTAATGTGATACTTAGTACTGAAACTTTACATAATTAGGAATATTCTTGCAGAATTACGTAATTTATCGTAGTACTATTTGTACGGATAAATCAAGGAATGGTGGAGTTCTTATAGCGTACGCGATAACCTGAATTCAAGGCTTATAGACTTCGCAGATGAAGGATCTGAAGATATATAGGTTGTTGTTGAAACAAGTTATGTCAGGTCGTGAAGTTTTGTCTACCTTTTATATTATTTTTTTATATTTTATATAATAATATATAATATTATATCATTATCCGACATGGTTTTTATATATTTCATTAACGTATTGTTAAAAAACACGATAAAAAAAATATTTGCTAAAGTGGCAAATTTATCTGGTAGAGTACCTAAGTAAACCGCTGGACAGACGAACTTACATGCATAATTTTTGTCAAAATTCAAGTTTTTATATTTTTAAAAATAATTAAGATATTAAGTTGCGGTTTTAGCCTTGTCTAGCTCTAAGTTTGGAGTTTATAATCCAGAAAAGCATAACTATAGAGGATTTCAAAAAAATCTGTTTTACAGAGTAATATGAAACCTTGTAAATGACAGTGGTCACGAACTTTGAACTCTAAAATGTTTTATTATCTTGGCTTGAAAGTAAATCCATAAGTAAAGAAATACTGTCTCTGCATTTTGAAAAAAGTCTATAAGTTCTTTAACAAACCATTGCATGCAATCCTTATTACTATATGAATTAAAAAATGACAGGGAATTATCATGTGAAGAGTTTACATAATACCCAACACTAAAAGGCACGTGTTTTTAAAATTTGTCTGGAATTAATAAATACTCAGTATCTGCATATAGAATGTAAAAACCTTTTCCTTATTTCAAAATTATTTAAATTTTAATGTGGTGTGCTCTCCTTATAGAAGTTTAGAAACCACATTCAGTAAGCTTCACACAATGTATGGTGTCTTGTTCCAAGTTTCTCTACAGCATAGAAGTAGTGTAGACACCAGTCACAGACATAATTTTTTATGCTTATGTCCGCTAAGCTGTTTAGATACGATAAATTCTTAACTCATTTATTCATTTATTTATCAACAGGCATAGCCCAATTGTTTTAAAAATGTAATTATGTGTAATTTACAATGAAAGATTTTAGAAAAACAAGTAGTAGTAATCTTTGAGCTACCCAAAATGAACGTCTTACCATTGTCGATGGGGGCCATTGAAAAAATGAATGTTTTTCGAGTTTCTTGAACCTTCAAATATATATTGTAATATGTATTTCTTTTCTTGGTTTTGACGTTTCGGCAGGTAGTTCCATGCCTTTTTCAAAAAATGATTTTTCTTATTTTTCCATGAGACGTAAATCAAAAGATATCCAAAATAGCGTCAACATTTCAGAACAGTAAAAAATTTATGTTTAATGTTATATTTACGTGTATATATATATATATATATATATATATATATATATATATATATATATATATATATATATATATATATATATATATATATATATATATATATATATATATATATATATATATATATATATATATATATATATATATATATATATATATATATATATATATATATATATATATATATATATATATATATATATATATATATATATATATATATATATATATATATATATATATATATATATACGACAGCTGTTTCGGTATTTTTACATGTAAATCCCCATAAGAAAATTTAAAGTTCTATCTAAAATTTTGGAGCAAATTTGGGGTCTGATATTTTAAAAAATTAGTAAAAATAGTTAAAAATTGATACAAAGATGAGAATGTTAAAAGAATGTCAACTGAAACCGGTAAATAACTTGAAGTATGACGAGGTCGTTATCTTTGAAACATAACATAAAGATTAGTTTCTCTTTACTGGGTTCCATTTTCATGGAAACGGGAAATTCAAACGTTTCTGAAAATTGTAAAAATAAATTAATTTAATCTACAATTTTTGCCAATATTTGTTTATCAAACGAAATATCAAATTTCATTTATTTTAAGAACGAGATAACTGACTATATTTTTATATAATTCTAACTTTTATGTACGTATGTTAAAAATGATTGATTTTATATACTTTAAACTGGTTATTTATGTTCTTGTTCAAAAAATTCATTATGTTACTATAACGAAAAAGCTACACTCAAAATTACTTTTAAATTGTCCCTAGATCTATTTATAATGTTTTGATTTCGATCAATTTTTTAAAGTGTCATATGTTATAAAAATGTGCAAAATCTTAGCGTAGCCACATTCGTTTGTTGGACGATTCAATCATTTAGTAAAACAAAAGGATAATATCTCCTAATATAGGTGAGAGGGATATCCGAAAAGCCCTCAAAATATTCTTTCGAATTTGTCTCTGGCCTATATTCCTGAAGTTAACAGAAAAAAAAGCAGTTTCTACCAATGTCACCCTTCACTTTTGAGTAAAATTTAAAATAAATTAAAGTAGTTTTTATATTGACACACACCGCCATTTTGTTTCATGTTGACTTCGTATCAGTTTATCCTTATATAACATTTAATTTTCCAGTAAAATATAAAGTCAATTCAATAAGAAGATTTTTTTTCGTTGACTTTTTAAACATTTTATTTGGCCGCCATTTTGTTTCATCTTGAATTTGTACCACAACATTACAAGTTAATTTCTATATGCTTGCACAAAATTTGTAGTTTTTTTAGGCTGATTTTTTAAATATTTTATTAGGCCGCAGTATTTTTTTGATTTCTTGGAATCATAACAAAATGATACCATCCTAACGTTTCACCAGGCTGCCATTTTGTTTCGCCATATTGGATTTTTACCAAAATGTTATCAGGACGTCCCCATATGACCCTTATTTTTTGACCAAAATTTGAAGTCAATAGACAGACAGACCGACGGAATTGAGAGATTATGTCTCGGCATCTAGGAGCACTGAAACATAAAAATCTGAAAAAAATCTCGGTGTGTGATTTTTTTACGGTTACGATATTTCCGTTTACGAGGGAAGTAATAATATGAAAGATATATAGAATGTGAAAGGAAATAACAAAGTAATGTTAACATTAGAGCACTAGCTTTAAATAACAAAATTATTTACTAAGTATTAATATGGTGATAAAGTTAAATAGCAACATTAACACTAATATAACTTCCTGACAAAAAGATATTATCGTAATCAACTTTCAACAAAGAAATTATTTTTTTCAGCAAATGGTAAGCCAGTCGATGCCACCCAAGAACTTCTAGCGATTGGTCTTGCCAACATCGCAAACTCGTTCGTTCAGGCTTTTCCAGGAGCAGGAGCACTTGCTAGAAGTGCCGTTAATAACAGCAGTGGAGTAAGAACGCCAATGGGTGGACTTTATACAGGCCTATTAGTGATCTTAGCTCTACTTTTCTTCACCCCTTATTTCTACTATATCCCCAAATCGGCGCTAGCAGCAATCATTATTGCCGCCGTTATTTTTATGGTTGAGGTGAAAGTGGTAAAACCTATGTGGAGATCAAAAAGTGAGTAATTCTAAGTTATGAAAAAGCATTGCCTATTTTATGCAGAAAATAATTTCCCAAATAAAAATATATTGTTTTTTCACTAAGAATATTAGAAAATTAGAACAGAAAAAAATTATATTTCATTTTTTTCTGTTCCAAAAAGACTATCTGTTTGTTGTAAATTTGGCGAAATTTTAACTTTTTTCAAAAACAGCGATTTTTTTTCGATGTATTTTTTAAAGGAAACCACCATATTTTGTATTTGGCTGAACATCCTGTTCATTTGCTAGATTAATGAGATTTCTGTCGGTGACCAACATCGACCTGCAGATATCATGTGAACGGTACAGAAAAAGAACCGGCTTAGTCCAATATTCTAAAATTTGGTGATCGGCTTTCTGGTTCTTAAATGATTGTATTACCACATACAATATTCAAACATGTGAATAAACTTATTGACAAATATGGAAAGAGTTGGCTGAGTCCTCATACACACACAATCAATTAAAAACCCCTGTCGAAGTAACGCTTAAAATAATGAAATTCACTTTTCGCTTTTTTATTTAGTTGGTTCAGATATTTTATTAGTTTATTATTTTCTATGTTACCTATTTTTTTAACTAATGAACCCTATATAGATAGTTCAAAATGTGTGAAAAAGAATCCACGTACTCCGATATCCTCTTACACTCCAAATACATTTGAAAACATCCCATTTTGAAAGTCTAAAAAACATATTGACGCCCGTCAATATGGCATGTGCTGTTGTAATGTTCATGGGGTCACTGGTGGTTTTGATTTGTTTTCCTAATATGCATCTTGGTTTTGAATATACGATAGTTTCAAAATTGACTTACGTTAGGAAACGCCAAACTTTTCATAACTAGTTACGTAAAGCAAAACTTTCCTTAACTGATGATGAAAAATTAATTTCATTATTAGTTATGAAATAATTTAAAATAAGGGCAAACTTAGCGTTAACTCATGGAAAGCTTTCGTTTTTGTATTAGGAATTGTTATGGATAAGTAAGTTTCACTACCCATAATATTTTCTACATATAAAAAAGTCAACTCTGATTTACGATACCTACCATCAATTAACAATTATTGATATGAAAAAGATTATTTTGAAAGGTATAGTTAGTCATTTTCCATTAAAAATGTACCGTCGCCGATATCTTTAAAAAATATAGAGATATCATCTTTCTTCAAGACGTTCAACTTTTTAGCAACAACATAATCAACAGTGATGAACAAGTCATGTTAAAGTTGGTTTTAAGTTACGTCCAGCTTTAGTTCTTTATGTTATCTTACTATTTATTTTATGTCGCTTTGACTTTTTGTAAGAAAACTGAAAAAAAACAGTTACATTATTAAATACATTTTATGGTTGGTATTTTTTAACTAAAATAAAAAACCCTTTTTGTAGCGGAATTTATTTAAAAAACTACAAACATTCAACGTGAATGCGCAAGATAAACATTGCATTATTTTGACTACGAGACTATGCAGTCTGTCTCCCTCTGACTTCCTTTGGAGTTCTCTGGGGCTGGTCAATCCATGATGAGTGACTTGAATTTTGATTGGTCGGGGAAAAACTCTTGTGGGAGATGTGACGATATTGCTCCTCATTGATATATTTATTTACTTGGTTTGTTAAGTGAACTGTTGACTTGTGCTCTAGTAGAATAATTTGTCAGCTCATTCTGGGGTCCATCTAGGGCCCTAGTGAAACTTTTGGTCATATCCACTGAATGCTATTATCAAATTTTTTAATTATTTTTGAAAATGTATTTTCTGTTTGCATTGCATCAGGTGTCAGCTCCCCTTGCATCTACTTCCGGTGTCTCGCGCTTAAACACTATTCTCAGACCTTGACAGATTTCTCCCACTTCCGCAACCCAGCTACAATTACGCTTAAAATTCCTTGTGGAAACGTACTCACAATACAAAGATTAAAATAATCTTTGCGCTCACGGGATCACTTTATAGTGGGGTCACTTCCACTTCCCAATGTGTTTGAGTTGCCCTTCTTTCCCCGAACTGATACAAAATACTTGCCCCACGGGATCTCTTTGTAGAAGTCGGTATCCAACGAGAAAACAGTGGACACTAATTTTGATAAGTTGATGTTTACCTAGTTCACCAATTCCTTTTTTTGATTTATTACTTTTGTTTTATTCTACCGACACCAGTACTGGATGCTGCTGACTTAAACCAAGTAGATATTTTATTTTTTCCTATCTTTTTAAGCAAACGAACAGGACGAGCTTCGGAGTTGTTATTGTTGGAATCTAGCCACTTACCGTTAGTTAATTTTTTACGCCTTGGGTTGTTTCGAAAAACACTAAATTATGTTCAGTGAAATAGTTGTTTTTTCTAAAAAGTTTAGTTTCAAGCTGAAGACCCGTCTCCTCCTTCCTATGCTCCTCTCCCATGCCATCTCATAGAATGTGACATATAGTCAGTGTAGTTAGCGAAAAATTAAATCAAAATAATTCACTTCTCTAACAGTCTGAAATATTACACTGCGCTTATGACTCGTGACCTTGGAATGTGGCAGTGCTGCAGCATAATATATAATTCAACTCATTTAAATAACTCACCTGTCGGCATTATTATTGTATACAGAGTGAGTATATAATATGCCTCCCATTATTCAAAAAAGTCAACATTAAAAATACACTCTTCATGATTATCTGTACTCGACATACTAAAATCCGTGATAAAATATTTTTTTTTAATCACTGCACCTATTTTTCTTTACGGCAAACTTTCATAACATTCAAATCAGGAATAAACCGAATATGTTTCAGTTCAACTGAAAAACATAACTAGGATATTTGTTTTTCCCAACAAAGTAAATTTGATTTGGTTACTTAAATTCGGTTACGAATTTTCATGAAGCTTTATGTACTAAATCACTGACACCACTACTTGTCCAATTTGAATCACCCCTAAAAGGTAAACAAAGAAAGCAAAATAAACATTTTTTATTTCACAGTTTTAACAGCCATAAACCCAATATTATTTTGAATAAAGATTTACATTAAATTTGCGAACATATGTTTTACTCTAACTTCTCGAGTAATCGACTTTTAACTCAGATGTAAGATGTCTATTTCATTTAGTTTCAATTTTTTCGAGAATACTAATTTGCGAAAAATTTATATATTTCGACAAAATATCCGATGATACACAAAACACACTTAAAAGTTAATAGAAATATGAGCGAAAAGCTAGCAAAGTTTCATTTCAACACTGCTAGTAAATTTCTTTGCTGCTCATTATTTGATATAAAGCTTGTCGTTTATTGGCCGCTTAAAGGGCATAACGCATATTACATGTGTTTGCTGTAAACTGCTATTGGATGGTACGCGACGAAAACGTCACTTCACAGTACGGGAACCAATGCTTAACATCAAAATACGAATATACGAAAGAACGTGGATAATATATTAAGCAGTGTTACAGAATACCCAATGCTCTTTGCCGGAGTGAAGGCAACTATGCAACTTAAACTTAAAGCTGGTTTAAAATGATTATTTTTTTGAAATTTGTGACCAGTGTTGCACATGTGTAATAATAAACCGCCACTGGTATATACTAAGTTTCAAAAGATACATCATTTAAAAGCTCTTGAAAAAAGCTTAGACTTAGACTAAGTCTAATATCATTAACAACACAACATGTAAATTGCTTATCCAAGAAATCAAGAAACGTTGACTTCATATGAAAAATTGTGTTTTACTATTAACCTAAACCTAAGAAAATAAGACTTCCTGATATAAGTATAAAGTTAAGGAAAAATCCCTGACTTCTGAGTTAAAATATGTTTGAAGTTGACAAAACTTCAAACATAGACAGTATTGGAAAACGCATTTTTATTTATTACTTATTTTTCAGAAAGTGACCTCTTTCTAGGAGTTGCAACGTTCATTGCTTGCCTTGTGTTGCCTTTGGAAATTGGAATTTTAGTTGGAATTGGTCTTAACTTGTTGTTTATACTGTACCATGCTGCAAGACCCAAAATCAGCGTAGAAAAACTTACGGTAAGTTTTAACACGTTTGTTTCAATTAACTTAGTCTTACCGCCTTACAATGTGCGGAGCATAAAATTCAATTTTTGAAATAGTCAATAAAAATTCTGCCACGCTTTTTACTTCCCTGGAAAAAGGGAAGTATTGTAATCGTGAAAAAAAATCATCCCCCAGGTTTTTACGGATCTTGATCTTTTATTTATTTTATTTACTTATTTCTTCAAACTTTCACATTCCAAAAAACTAAAAATAAGTTTCCAAGGGGATTACTCTACTTATAACAACAATATATAATATTAAAAGAGCAATAATTCATTAAAGTGTTTAAATAAATTCAACGATAATTAAAAGAAAACATTCAAATGGTTTAAGCATGGATACCTTCACCTTTCCATATACTTCTTTTCATAGTTATTTTAAATCTTTTGGGATTAAATGTTTTAATCTGATGTGATACTCGATTGTAGAAATGCATTCGTTGGTAATGAATGAAGCTCTTACCGATTCTACTTCGTATGCAAGGCAAATCAATTAAATCTAGTCGAGTAATTTTGTATATTATTCCTATAACTTATAGTAATATATGAATATTTGAATGCTTATTTTTTAATGTATTATTAATAAAAATTGTACTTTGCCAAAAATTGATATAGTCTATCCAAAGAATATACCTATAATATAAATTTGAAATTTTGGACGTCGATTGGGCTGAGTAATATGCATATTTTAAGGAAAAAAAACAAATGACAATTACTTCCGGTTTCACCGCAAATTATCCAAATTTTACTATTTTGAATGGCAATCCTGGCCCATTTTTGCATATTTAAATTCTATGAGATCCTAAACTTAATAGATTTTGACTTATGGAGGTCTACCTATTTTGACATTTATATGAATTTTTCAAAGTTTCGAAGTGCGCTACACCAAAACAAATTATGCAATTTCTACTTCAATCAAGGCACTCTAGGATGGCAGAATAAAAAAACTGTTAGTTATAAAGTTACCAATTTTCAAAAATCGATATTTTCGATATGACAATTTTAAAATTTTCATCGATTGTTTTTATGAAAACGCTATAGCTTACAACCATAAGACTTTCATTACCCAATCCTACTTTTTTATCCTCTCTCTTCATATTTCATTTTTAAACAACGGATAATTTTTTTTTGTTATACCTATTGGGTTTATTGGAATAATCATATTAGCCATGCCACCTGCTTCTTGAATACAGGTGTCACACTTTTCCATAATTTTTCATAGTACATTCTCTTTTTGCGTACGCTTCAATTTTCAGGTAGAGTTAAATGGACTTCCTGGCTGGCCACTTCCCAGGCCCATTCGTCTCTATCCATTGGTCCTTAAACCTGTCATTTACATAGTTCACACAAAAGGGGCTCGTTAAAAAATATTGGCACTACAATTCGCATCCCTAAAACACATAGTCGCACATTAACACTGAAGCGTTCTTGAAAAGATCCTTGTCTGAACAGATGTTAATTTTCATTAGCCCAATATCTCACCTTGCTCCTGTTAAACATTCCCAGATTGGTAGAACAGGGCCCATCAGAAAACAATATCCTGCTACTAAAGTTATTATTATGATTATAATTCTACATAAACCATCGGCAATATTGAACACGCCTAGCAAAGTCTTTAACACCTAAGTGTTGGTGGATTTGTTATTTGTAGGGTTTATACTTATGTTTCTTGCACTTTCCATGCTAACTCCGATTTCATTTTCAATTTGACGCGTAAAAATGTTGGGATAAGCATTTACACATGCCAGAACGTTTATTTCAACCTCTTCACTAATAATGAATTTTTCTTCATTTTCATTTTGAGGAACCGTTTTCAAATATTGAACCAGCTACGGAAAATAGGCGTAGCAGGGTTGGTTTCTGTCGGAGTATGGTTCTGCATAGAGCGTTTGAGCCTGCCTTTTATTTTGCGAGCACTCGCTCTAAACGAGAAGCATATCTATTGGTTCAGCTCTTGTAAAACTTAGCATTTAAAAAAAAATTACAAAGAATCTTTATTTTTAAATGTGCTCAGATTATTTGTTGCGTTTAGATTGACAAACAAAAATATTTTTTGACTTTTTCACAACTGAATAAAAATATTTAACTTTAAATTAATTGAAGCAAATATTTAATAAAATTACATACCTCAACATGTAGACTAGTCTGTCTACGGGATAATAATTTCTTATGCTTGTTTAAATAATATTTAAATTATATTATATATTATGTATCGAAATATTCCGTAGACAGACTAGTCTACATGTTCAGGTATGTAATTTTATTAAGTATTTGCTTCAGTTAATTTAAAGTTAAATATTTTTATTCAGTTGGGAAAAAGCCCAAAAAGATTTTTGTTTGTCAAAGAATTTTTAATTTACATAAAAAAAAATCTCGCTATAAAGCACGAAAATTTATAAAAATTTGCAACAATCTGCCAAACTCACAGGTAATAAATAAGTTACCTGTTAAATTCAATTGTTTTTAAATATCATAGCAACCTGGGGCAGTGGCATGGCTAATATAATTGTTCTAATAAACCCAATAGGTACAACAAAAAAATATTATCCGTTGTTTGAAAATAAAATATGAGGATAGAAAATGAAAAAGTAGGATTAAGTGATGAAGGTCTTATGGATGCAAGTTATACCATTTTCACAAAAAAAAATTGATGAAAAAGTCTTATATATCGAAAATATCCATTTTTGAAAATTGTTAACTTCAGTTTTTTATTCTGCCATCCTAGAGTGCCTTGCGAAGTACAAATTTCATCATTTGTTTTGGTTGGAGCGCACTTCGTTTTTTGAAAAAATTATTAGAATTAAACAAATATGGCAAAAAAAATATTTTGTTAAGTCATTTTAAAATAAGCATAAGTCTATTAATATTTTTATGATTTATCAATATTCCAAACCTAAAAAGACCGTTGCTTTTAAGATTATGGTCAAATAGCACAACAAGCAATAAAACAGTAAAGTATGTCGGCTTTCCGTCGCATTGGCGAAATAGTTTCTTGGTGTTAAAATATTTAATATTCTAATTCTATGTTAGCGTTTTGTTTTAAAGAACAACTTACAGAGCTAACGTTTTTTTTTTCAGACACATGAAGGCATAGAATATCTAATGTTAACTCCTGACAGATGCCTAATATTTCCTTCAACCGATTACGTCAGAAATTTAGTTACCAAACATTCTATAAAGCAAGGTATCCCGGTAGTCATCGACTGTTCTCATATCTATGGAGCAGACTACACCGCAGCAACAGTGGTTGAAACCCTTACCAAAGATTTTGTTGCAAGAAATCAGCCTTTATTTTTCTACAATCTTAAACCTTCCGTTAGCGCAGTATTTGAAGGTCTTTCACCTCAGGATTTCGTTGTATATTACGACCACTACCAGTTAGACGACCTTTTAAGAAAAAGATCTGGAAAGGGTAGCGAAGCAGACATTATCTAAAAACGTACTAAATTGTTCAAAGAAACCTTAAAAAATATTATCAAATGTGAATAGGCATTTTAAAAGAGTGATTTATTTATTTTTATTTTTATAGGACCAGTTCTGAGAAACGCTGGTTTGCCTTACGGGAAAAATAAAGTAAATAGCACTTTCTATTTTATGGGTTTGGGAGGATTTTGAGACTGATAAATCGGTCAAGAACTGTAATGATAGGTAGGAGAAGCCGGAGCAAGGTGAAATAGTTTTTTTTTATAATTCCAAACAGATTTTATTTTTTTTGTGATATTCTTACTCATACCATATTATGTAGGTATCTAATAATACGAGAGCTGGCGATAACTTTTATTTGTCAAAAACATAACGCATGAATTTGTGTTTAATAATTGGTTAACTAGTACAAGTTGTGAAAATAAAGATCTGACGACGAAGCAACGGTATTAATAGGTGCGGCGGTGATACCGTTTAAAAATTTTTTGAGAATTTATAGTATAAAAACTGAAATTTTCCTGTCCAATATCGCATTTTTTTGCCTAGGTTACTATCGAATATACTGACAAACTTCATTTTTTCATTATGATTATTTCTACAAAAAAAATATTCTTGTTTTAAAGTCCGGCGCCCATTATTTCTTAAATTAGTTTTCTTTTAGTCTTGAAGTTAACACATCAAACTTGATCTTCTGTTATCACGGCTCTCATCGTCACTCTTATTGTATGTCGCAGCTCTGGTAATGAAATATCCGCCGACATAATGTTTAACCCTAAAGGCAATTTCCCTCATTCATATTACCTAAGTTTGATTGGTTGACACTTTCCGGTTGTAGATTATTATCTCGATCTTTGTATTTTCTTTTTGAAATTTTCTCGCTAATGATTTACTGGTCAAATACCTTGTATTTCTCACTATTGTTGCTATATTTAGGGTATTAAATTGACTCCATCTCCATCAATTTGAAAACTCTAGTTACTGAAATAAATGGTAGTTGAGACTACAATTTTCATATAAACCTGTATACAATAAAAAAAACCCCAAGAAGAAACAATTAAAAGTATTACCATACAGTATTACATAAAAAAAACATAGGCACCTTAAACAGGCGGCGAGACATACACTCTATGGCGTTTAGATTTCAACTAAATTAAGCAGAACTAGTACCTATTCGGATTGATTAAGCACGCCTAAAATGTGGATGTATTTGGAAACTAGTTTCATAAATTCGACTTTTCATTTTCCCACTAATTCGTTATAACTACCACAATATCCTCTAATTTTTTTACACAAGTTTCATTATACAGAAAATGTTCACTTGTAATATTGATTAAGATTATTTTCTATTATATTTCGATACGGCTTGTTCCAACAAATTTAAATCCATAAAATTATTAAAACTCTTTGTAGGCATTACGAAAAAAAGAACATTTAGTGCATAACAGTATTCACAGCTCGTGCGATGCAACTCGGGCGGAGCTATAAACCTTTTTTAATTGGGGCCTAGAATTCCCTGGTAGATATATAACCTTAGCAACTCATGAGTACACTCTAATATAATTATTCCCATATCTATTACGGTTACAAATTATATATATTTATACAGCGTATTTCCCAAGTAGCTCCGCATATTTATTTATTATTTTATAAAAATTTGGTAAACATGAAAATCTTGCAGTGTCCATAAACTAATTGTAATTATTATATGAAATTAGCTCCAGAATCACCTCCCTTAATATTCTACGCTATTTAAGAAACATCCTTTATATTAAAATAATGGTACCTATTACCTAATTTTCATTCATTAATCAAGATTTTCAGTATACTGCAGTTTTTCTATTGCAGTAAGTAAATCTTTTTTCTTAAATAAAATTCTTCAGCGGTGCTTTTATTTAATTGCTTTCTTCGTATGTCTGTCTTTCCGGTTTAAAACTTTTAATCCATCTTTCAAGCATTGGCTGGCATCCGGATGAAGTAAAATTTGGCATATCTACGTAACTTCGGTGACAATGCAATAATGTTACCATGGAACTGGTCTGATTATGGAGCCGGAAAGTAGCTATAGAAACTCCTCTACTACACAACATAAACCCGTCGTGTTGGCCTTGACAAATACTATAGATTTAGGTGTTTCCAGGGTCTGAGGATGGAACTTGAAAGTAGCTATAGAAACTCCTCAACTGAACAAGATGGCCCCTCGTATTTGGGCTCGTTTGATTTATCTTTACAAGTATTTTATTTTATTTATTTATTTTCAACATTTCCAACCAACTGTATAAGTTCATTACAGGGAATTCTAACAATACTAACATAATAACAAACTAACAATTAAGAATAATATTAAATAACAAAATAAATAATAATTAAAGAACAAAATAAATAATATTAACATAATATTAATTATAGACCTAGGTGGTTGTCCAGGGTCTGATGGTGGAGCTTGAAGGTAGGCATAGACACTCCTCAACTAAACAAAATGGCCCCTCGTGTTTGAGCTCGTAGGATTTACCTTTACAAGTATTATAGTCTTATTACCGTCGTGTTTGGGCTCGTTGGGTTTATTTTGACAAGTACTATAGACCTAGGTGGTGTCCAGGGTCCGATGATGGAGCCGGAAGGTAGCCATATAAACCCAGTTAAATAGTAAAGCTACAGGAACACCCCACCCTCACTGATAAAAGGCTTATATAAACACAGCACTTTTAAAAATTTTAACATTTACTTAAAATATTGAGGCAAGAGACCCAATCACATCTGAAATAAAGCCTTAAGCTTTTAAGAAAATATTCAATTTTTTAAAAGTTCTGTGTTTATGTAAGTTTTATTAAGTATGTACTGCTTGCGCCTTTGATCAGTGAGGGTGGAGTTCTTCTGTAGCTTTACTACATATTTAACTTCACATCTTACATATTATTTTTTACTTTTTATTGCAATAGTTTATAAACAAAAACTTATTATTAAAAGGATTTTTTACGTTTATATGATTTGTCTTTTAGGAGTACTTAGTTAAAAGCTAATTGCTTCGATGTTATGCTATTGCATATAATTCCTTACTCAATGTAATCTCGATATGACTCTACTATTTGAATTCATGCGCCTGATAAAGTATACACAAGTAAATGTGCACACAAACAAACATTATTCAAGACATGACATCTTCATTTTCTTTTGTAAGCTCTAACCAGGCCGAATTCATTCATTTTTCTTCTGTAGGTATTTTGATGTTACGTTGCGAGAACATCTCAAATACCATTGTGTAAGTACTTTGCTTTTTATTTGGAAGCAAAACATATAAGACAGGAACTTAATTGTTATTGTTTGATTAGTGTTACCTAGATCCACATAAATTTGTATAGGTTCTCAAAAAGAGACGTTGAACATTTAAATGCCCCATCTATATTTCGGTTCCTTTGCGTAAGCATTTTACTTTCATTCTATGTAAGATAAATTATGCAGTCTTCGTCTTCTCCATCCTCTATTAGAACAAACTCTTAGAATACAAAAGGAGTTTTTGATTTTTATGAGTTCCTGCTTGTAGATTATACTGGAAGTAACCCCTTACGTTCATGTTTCTTTGCCTTGCATAAGCAGGCCTTTGCTTTATTCGTCGCAATACTGGCAGCAATAAGTGGGCTTTATATTACGAAACTTTATGACTTTCAGTTATTGATTCAGGACACAGCCACTATGCGTATATTTAACGTAAAGTTAAATTATTGTTTCAGCATTTAAATGAACTTTAAAGACCGAATATAAAAGTGCTGGCTTACCTCGTCAAGTTAAATTTCGAACAAATAAAAAAAATATTCCAGTTTTCCGGGAAGATAAAATGTTTGGATATTTCCTAAAATATATGCTATCAGAAAAACCGTAAAGTTAGATACGAATTATAGATATTCATTTAACATTGCAAAATTTTGAAACCACCTCCGATCATTTTTTTCTGGGTGTGCCACTAAGTTAAAGGTAAATCAGGTAAATTTTAAAAAACGCCCTTGTTGTGACCCACGAGTTGAGAGAGATTTTGGGCAATCTTTGAATATCCATAAATCTTGTATGTTAAAACTGGAACACTATCTTGAGAGTAGAAGAACATTATGCTATTAAAGCTTAGAACCGATTTGTACAGGGCAATATAAATACTAAAGAACATTGCACGCAAAGCAATTGTTTCAAAGAACAAAACTATTTGGCTGCTAAAGATGTCAGTACCTTGGTTCAAAACATATTTAGGTGGAAATATGCCAGAGTCGAAAAAATTAAAAATGAAATAAAATAGTTAAGATAGTGAATTTTGTATGTGCCGTAGGAAAAGATTTTCTTAATAATTATAGGTTAGTTCGATACGTGCACGTCAACAGCTGCTTCTGTATAAAATATTTTTTTTTGTGATCGCTGCTAGAAAATAAACTGCCACAACTCATTTCTTTAGGTTTTTAAATAACATATCCCCACCAATATACTACTTTGCGGATATCCTATAATAACGTTAAACTATAAAAATTACCAATGAATTCGTTATTTAATGCTGTTTTGTATACATTTTTTGTTGTACTCTATTCTCTCCTAAAATCAAGCACTTTCCGCAGTCGTCAACTTTATTAGTTATTTTTATACCAAACATTATACTTATTTTAGTAAATTTATTAATTACTATATCTTATTACTATTTATATAGAAGGATCGACGGCGACAGGAAAACCGGGATCATAAGAAATACAGACAAAATAAGTATGACAAGTTGGTACTAATTCAAAGAAATCGTCAATTGTTTTCCAAGAAACCTGATTATAGGACTTAAAAGAAAAAAACACTAGTCTCGCTCTCAGTCAGATAACTTTTCTTAAAAAACAATATTTGAAATATTATACGTATTTCGACTTTTCGATCATCATCAGACCTTAAAACTAACCAGCAACTGTATGGTAAATTTAAAAATAACTACACATTCCACATATGAGACTCATACTTAAAAAATGATACTAATCAAAATTGCTGTCATATGTTATGAAATATATGATAAATTCGAATATATGATATTTTACCTGTCCGACACTTATTATTATATGAAGGTGTTGTACTGTTTCAATAAGAATGAATATATATATGTTAGTGTCGTCCTACCCGAAAGGTAAATATTATATATTCGGGCTCGTAACAGCAATTTTGATTAGAGTTTTGTTTGTCTACTTTCCTAAAAATCTGTGTATCTTATGGCTCATGTTATACTACCGCCGCGCCGTCGCTCGGATTAATAAGGATAGCAGGCAATCCAGTGATGTCTCAAATCAAGGTAGCCCTCTGATGACAGTCGCAAACGTAAAATTCAAAATAGTTCATTACATTTCTCATTGGAAAGAATATTTTGTCACTGGATTGGATTGGCTAATCAGTAATGTTGTGATTTATTTAACCTAATGACTTTTAGTAAGTATATAAGTATAAAATACAATTGATTTACTAAAATGATGTTAATGTGATTTTGGGACTGATTTCTTTTTAATCATTATGTTTAATTTGTATTAAAATATTTTTTAAGTTTTTATTCTACTCATTTATCAATTAAAACATTACAGTATTTCCGCATTTCCGAGTAAATGAGATATTTTATATTTATAATTCAATTAATAGTACTTATATTAATATATAATTCTATATAAAGTATGCCTACATTTACAATTACAAACGGTTTGTTCGTACGTTCCTAAAACGTTTATATAGATAGTTTATTAAAATCCTCAAATTACTGCCATGTATTTATTTTAGATGAGCCTTTAGCAATAACATTAACTTGTGTGTTTTAAAAGACCCTTCATTTATTGTTACCTTGTCAATATCTCTAGATATATAAACATAATTAAATTTCTTGAATTTGTTTTTTTATACTGATAACAACAGTAGTAGTCCTAAATGGGAAAAAACCTGTTAAATCATTTTATTACAGCGCCAGGGTGTGTGCGTATTATACAACTAAGCGCCATTTTCCATATTAATAATGTCTTACCGCATATATCAAAGTATTAATGAAATATGTATTTTAAGTGTTTTTAAAGCGTTACGTACCTATCTCTTCATGTTGTACATAATACTGTATAGTTTATAATATGTAGTTATTAATTGTACTGTGATATTAAATGTATATTAAAAATAAAGTCTTTTATTATTATTACCTAACTAGGTTAAAGTGCAAACGGTTAAAGATACAAAGTAGCCCTTGTTTTGTCCCCGCTATTGAAATCTGGATTACTACTAAATGGTAAGTAGGTTAATTTAGGAAAGTTTTGAAGTAATTTAAACATTTTATTTCTTTAATCTAAAAACATAGTAGGAATAACACAATTATAACAAATAATGGACTTAAAACAATTTAAGACAATAATCAATATTCCTTAATTTTTAATTTCTATAATATGTTGCCCTACCAATTAATATGCTTCTGCGGTATTTCTTGCCATAGAACTGGTAAAATATCCCTTTAAACGGGGCATACACGATGAGACACATTCTCGCCGCATACAGTCTCACAGTGACGTACAGCAAGATACAGTCTCACAGTGACGAGTAGACACACACACTGAGACCATCTGAGACGTCCTCAGTCTGTTTCAAATATCTACCGATATTTATCATGGAGTCTTCGATCTATCCACTTTCTAATCAAGAGGTTATTGCAATTAGTGTCGCAGTTGGTTTATATTGCTTTAATGAAAAAAATAAAAGGCAAAGGGAGAAATGGTCAAAAAACCGGCTATTGCAAAAAACAAATATTCTCACCTAAATTTAATACGGAATTTAATATGGCAAACTTAAAAAATGCGTTGTGGAAACCAAATTCAATAAAAATAAATAGCTACTACTTATTACCTACCTTTGTTTTTATTAAATCACCAACAGATATAAAGACTCGTCGCGGGGCAATTTTTAGCCTACCGCCGAAGTCAGTCCCAGTGCGTCCGCCTCACGACGCACGTAGTGCATTAGTAGATACCACTTGATATAACGCCATTCACGGTGAGATTTGTCTCTGCGACTCGTGTATTGCCGCATGTGGCGAGGTGGGTCTCATCGTGTATGCGCCGTTTCAGCGCTTGAAGAGTAGTAAGTGGCGGATGATGGTTGTCCGGCCGTCTCTGCCGAAAGTCCTATACGTGTTCTATCGGATTCAGATCCACCCAAAAAATGGGAAAATGAAGATTATTTAGTTCCTCGTCCCTACTTGTATTTAAAACCACTTGTGCTCTATGCGGTCTTGCATTATCAACCAGAAATATCAAATTGACAATGCATTCGCATGCTTTAAAACTGGTCATTTTCATTTTATCGCTGGGCATTTAGTGATTATAAAAATATAGAGACTGTTGCGCCAACCAATAATACAGGTTGAACATATTGACGTAAAGTGCGATTTCTTGCATTTCGGTAAACCGTGGGCCGCCTACTGTCACCATGCTGTAGAAATCTCGAATCGTCTGAAAATAAAGTGTCATATCAAGGAATTCCTTCTTCCAAGCGTAATCGTGTTTCCGGGCTTTATTTGTCGTGTGGAAACGACCATATTAAGGGCCATATTTTTGAAGTTTTCCCTGGGGTCAAAAATGAGGTACCCTGAACCGTGTCTCGCGTGGTCCGCCTAGGGATGTATTGAAAGATGTCTTCCGACAAGGGTGTAATTCCTTTGGGATGTAGGGTTGATTCAGGTCAATGGCTCGACTGAAACTCGGGTCGCAGGGTGGACGTGGTACCGATATTCTCAGGGGGTATACTACATGGGGCGAGAGGTCCGCGTCGCGGACCATGCCGACGTTGCTGTGGGTACGTGTTAGTGTAGAAAGAGTCCTAGAATGCGTCGGCGTCCGAATGGCCGGATTATATAAGTTTCTCGTTAGTGGAACACACAGGGGTGATAGGCAAGTATAAATCCTGCTGTCCAAAGTCGTGGACTCGGAAAGAGTCTCCTGAGGATTCTGGGGTATGCTCCTATACGATGGTGGGAAAAATAATAGCGATATGGAACTGAGATAAAGTGCGAAATCTTGGAACAGAAATTAGGCCTCCAACCTATACGGGAACGTCGGCTTTGACCTTGGTTGAAGGGCTAAGGACACTATCCTTTCCACTATTGTTTCCCTTAAGACGGAAAAATTATTGGGGCGAGTGATGTCTTGGTGGCTGTGAGATGACACGCGGACTTTTGTCCGCGAATTTGATGGTTAGGACAACTTGATATGTACATGAATGTCGAGTCTATTGTTAGGGGACACCGTAAGCTTTGAGGTGGTGCAGCCCCTTTCGTCGGCTCTCGTGTCCTCCTCCGACGTGGAGTCCTCCAACCTGTCTTCGAAAAATGCAGGTTCAGGTGTGGTGGGCGGCATATTCCAGTATAAAATAACCATATTGTGTGGAGTGTACAATTACACAATCTGACTAACGTCCGTGAGCTAAACTGGCACTAGTTGCAGGATAATCGCTCCCTGCGTGAGATAGGAGGTGAGTATCCCTAGGGTGGTTTTTGGTCAGACGGGGTTCGGGTTGCTGACTGGCAATTCCTAGCCCTGGAGCTAATAATGCTTGGTAAGCGCTGATCTAGAAAGGGGAGCCTTTCCCTTTGACTGGGTACTTTTTGATATATCCATGTATATATCGGTATATGTACAAATTTACAATAAATATAACTTTCTAGAATTTTTTTTTTAAATTAAGTAGTTAAAATGAACTTCGAACTCAAGGTCACACTTTTTGCGAACGAGCGATTGCATATTGTATAAAATAATAAACAAACAAGTTTTTATAGCACTGAGCAAATTCCAAAAGGGAAAGAAAAATGAACACATGAACTAATCACTGGACACACCACCTGGATTAGGAAATCAGGATTTCCTAATCCAGGAGGCGAGGAAACGGTTAACCACCAGGACCCTGGTGAGGCGGCAACAATACTACTCACCGTTCCTAATAAATCCCTATAAGTCCGGCAGCAGTTTCTGTCACCGCTTTCCTAACATAAAAATAACATTTTTTAAAGTATTTAGAAACGCAATTTAAATAAGGCACAATTTTCGTTAGCGCTAGCGGCACTTACCCGCCTCTAGGCCTGGGTTGAGGGCTCACTCTCTTCCAGGGGAGTTTCCCTCGATTGGGTCGAGTTGTAAGTAAGACAAAAAAATAATATCGTTGCAGCCATATCAGGAACTGTCCAAAAAAGTACGGACACGGCCCAATTAAATTATTCTGAAGGAGGCGTGTACCATAACAATCGTGCCCATTGAACACGCACTCTCCTGTAGGCAGGAGTTCTTGCTGGATATCTCAGAGAACGATGTGGTGAGAGCCCTCCTACCTAAGGTAATCAGTTTCTGACAGTTTGATCCGAGATTTGGGTGTTAAGGCTCCACACCCATATTAAGTTTTTATTTTTAACAGTTTGATAGCCACCAGTACTAAATGTAAAAAACGTGCGTATAAAACATGCTATGCTGTACGTAAAACCCGAAATAGATTAAAATTACCTTTGATAACAGTCAAATATTTGTATCGAAAATATTTCATCGTGTGCGTTTATTTGTAGGCTCTGTAGTTTTGTTTGTTTATAGGAAAAATATTGTGAATTAATTAGTGCAAATTTGGAGAACACGAAGGTACAATATCAGTTTAAGTATTGTCATACATTCGGCTGGCTACATGGTTTTTCTACGTAACAAATCACTAATCCGTATAAAATCTTGTTTCATTAGACACTAGTAAGGCTAATTTTCGTTTAAAACATATGTCTTATCAATACCTTTTTACATTTGCATATTTTGGCAGCTGTCAATCCGCAACAACACTAACGTAGGCCAAATTATGTATGGTTCTTCTACTGAACAACCCAGCGATTGGTACAAACAATTATTGCAAGCTGTCAGTGAATCAGCAAAGAGTACACATGAGACAATTAGAAATGAGATACAAGAAAATCACGTCGAAATAATTAAAAAATTAAATAAACACACAACACTGGACGCAGTAGAGAGAGAAAAAAAAATTAAAGACCAAATGTTTAGACTTTAAACGTCCACTTCGACAAAATAACATTCTTTTATTTGGTATTGAAGCTCCCATGGATCCCCTAAATCTCCTACCCTTTATTACAAAGGTATTCAAAGAACGCCTTGAAGTTAGCATTGCCTAATCGGACTTCAATAACATATATAAACTACCCAGTAAAAGGTCTGATAAACCACAGCTCATCAAAGTGGAATTTTTAACATATATTAAAAAACAAGTAGTTATTAAAAGCTCATTCAAATTAAAAAATTCGGGAATTTTTATCGCCGAGGATCTATGCTTCGAAGATCGCGAAGACCGAAAAATCTTGGTTGAGCACTTTAAACTTGCAAGAAGTAAAAATCTAAGCGCCAAAATTAAAGGTCAAAAATTGTTAATTAATGATGAATTATACACGGTGGCTCAACTGCAGGCTACGAATGTGCCCGAGGGTAGGGAGAATAATTCTCTGCTCCAGCTACGCCTACCATTAGAAAACATTTGGGAGGAGATTTTAAAACTCCTAACGAAACTGAAATAATTACCCAACTTACTGAACATACGAGCGTTCCACAAAAAACACAAATTTCGGCGCAACCTGATTTTGGAAGCAAAACTAACAGTGGACAAAAAAGAAAGGGTACTGTTACACCAGCTAAGCCATCCTCGCACTCTAAAAAGCCACTGCCTAACTTGAACTTGCGATCAAACAGACATAATACTAATAAATAAGTTTGATGCGGGCAACTCCCAGTAAGTTTGAACTCCTTATCACTGTTGTAAAAATCGTATGTAACATTGACATTGAAATGCAGTGTGGGCCAATTCAACGACCTACGAATATTTATGTACTTTAGACTATTCAAAAATAAGAAAACGATTCTGATCAATTATTTGTAAGGTGATCTGCTATTATTTTTTTTGTATTTTTTTTTTGTTTTCCCTGTTGTGTTTCTTTCCGTAAACTGTCTTTGGAATATACTAGTATATATATATTTTTTTTAATTACACTATTTACATTATTTTATATTATACTTTCGGTTTATTTTAGGTGTACCTTTAGCAAAAATGGCATAGCTTTTAATTATTAATTAGCGTACTTCTACTAATTAGCTTAGCAATTGAGTGTTCAATTCATCCGACTATAATAATACAGGTAGCTGTAGGTTTTGGTGCACATATTTTTCATTTTTATTTTTTTTATATAGTATTTAAATCCAACTTTCTCTGCTCTATATCTCTTTCTGTAAATCCATTTCTTTTTCTTCTTCTGTGCTGAGAGTTTTTCTTCATGTCTTTGAGTATAACTCACATCAATGTCCGTTCGCTAATTTCACACTTTGACAGTTTTAAGGACTATTATGAAGAGAAAAACTATGACTACATAGGTATCACAGAGAGCTGGCTACGTCCAAGTATCTCTAATGAGGCATTTCATTTACAAAATTATAATTTAGAAAGAAATGATAGACATGTCCGTCGAGGGGGAGGAGTGGCTGTTTATATCAAAGGCGATCTCAAATATGAGGTTTTTTCTGACCAAGAAATTTGATTTTTTAGAAAGCTTTCTTTAAAAAAGTATGAAATAATTGTTATTGGTACTATATATAGACCTCCAAATTCTGACATTACTTCTTTTTTAAATACATTCGAAGACAATTTAATTAATATTTCTTCCTCATATGAAAACATATTTTGCATAGGCGATTTTAACACCTATATTTTCAACTATGAAAGCACTTTGACAAGGTAGCTTTTGCAAATTGTGGAACCATTGAATTTTAAAAAAATTAGAGCCGACTAGAATTATTGAATTAAAGAATTATAAATTGCGATAAAGTTGTAAATAAAGGTGTTAATGATTGTACGTCTTCTGACCATTGCTCAGTTTTCTGTGAGATTAACTACACTTTTAATCCTAAACCACCTAATAAAATAATATATAGATCATTAAAAAGTATAGATATAAATGTATGTAAGGGACCTGGTAGCAATACATTTTAACGAGATATATAATATTGAAAATATTGCCCAAAAGATAATTTTTTTAAAAAATAGTATAATAGCCCCATTTAATAGCATGCTCTTATTAAACGGCTTATTGAACGCAATAAACCTCTCCATCCATGGATCACAGAAAACATCAAACGCATGCAAAAATTAAGAGAAAGCTTTTCGCGGGTTTAAATCTAGTAAACTACCTAGCAAATGGGATAATTATAAACAACTGAGGAATTTAACTAATAAGTCAATTAAATTAGAGAAAAAAGCTTATTATAGTTAAATATTTCAAAATAGCTCTATAAAAGATAAGTGGAAAGAGCTTAATAGGTTAAGACCAATAAAGACAAAGAAATTTCAGAGGCTCTTAAAGATACGAACAATTTTAATACATTCTTTATAAATTTAACCAAAACAAATAATTCTTTAAATAACGATCTTATAAATTTTTACTTATATAACACTATAAATAATCTGGATTCCTTGATAACTTTTAATACTGTAACGGACAATGATATCCTTCAAATTATATTAAAAATTAAAAGTAAAGCTGCAGGCACAGATGGTATTAACATAACTTTAATCTTCTTGTCCTGTCCCTATATTATTGTATTTATAGCATATTGTTAATGAATGTATTCTTCAAGGATATTTTTCTTACATTTGGAAAAAAGCTGTTGTCACACCCCTTCCCAAAGTAAGTATTCCTAAAGATTTGTCTCAATTACGTTCAATAAGCATACTTCCAACGTTTTCAAAAATTTTAGAAAGTGTACTGGAAACTCAAGTTCGCACACATGTAAATATAAATAATATTTTACCAACGAAATAATCGGGATTTCGCCCTGGTCATAGCTGCGCGACGGCAATGGCGGATGTTACTGACGATATCTTTTCTGCTCGTGACAACAACGAAGTCACAGCATTAATTCTATTGGATATTAGTAAAGCTTTCGATTTTTTAAATCATAAAATATGAATTTCTATGTTTCACTATATGGGTTTTCGATAAACGCGTCAAGCATTATTAATTCATTTCTCTCTGATAGATTTCAACGTGTAAAATTTGATCAATTTTTTTCTAATTCTGGGGTTTCCCAAGGCAGTATTTTGGGACCTCTTTTATTTATGATCTACACAAGTACTTTCCATAGATATTTTAAATACTGTCAGTATCATCTTTACGCAGACGATACCTAACTGTATTTATTTGTTAAACCTTCGGACTATGAAGAAGCCAATATTAAGATCAACTTCGATTTAGACAAATCACTTAAAATATCCTCTAAATATTTGCCAGATTTGAATCTGTCTCAAGTCACTTGTTCTTTTATTTGGTAATAAAAATATTCTTAATGATATAAAGCCAGAAGTCGATATAAAAATAGGAAACCAACGTCTAAATATAGTTGAAAGCGCAAAAAGTTTAGATCTCGTTTTGGATTCACACCTTCGATTTAGTCCTCATATTTCTTATATTCTTAAAAAACATATTGCTCTCTCAAATCGCTATACCCGCACAGACATTATCTTGACCAATCTATTAAAAAGGAGCTCTGTGATTCATTAATATTGTCACATTTTAATCACTGCGACCATATATATGGTCTGTGTTTGGACAGTTATAGTTTACGTAGAGTTCAAAAAGTGCAGAACAGCTGTATTCGACTTATATTTGGTATCAAAAGAGGTAACAGGGTATCTCACAAACTTAAAGAAATGTCGTGGTTAAATATGTATAACAGACGTAAGCTGCATGCCTTGTGCTTTTATTATAAATTACTTACACTTAAATCGCCTTCATATCGTTATAACAAAATCACTTTTCGCACGGACGTAGATCATTTGAATTTACGCAGGAATACCTTAACAATTCCACGTCATAAAACTGAAATATTTTAGAGATGTTTTTCCTATAACATTGCTTTAAATATAAATTCGTTATCTCCAGATTTATCACAAATGTCACAATCTCCTATGTCATTACAAAGTTTTAAAAAGAAAATTATTACTCAGTAGCTTTTGAAATACTCTAATCTTTTTTTCCTTTTTTCCTCTTCTCTTCATTTACTAATAACGTAATCTTAGTAAAATTATGTTATTTATTATTTAGCTAATAAAATGTATTGTTTAGTTATAGCCGCATTGGTGGAACAGAATCTGGACTACAGAAGTCTGAAATGCGTGCTTTTATTTACCTTATTTTTATGATTTACATCTTTGTATTTTTATTTGTATACATATGGTAAACAATAAACGTTATTATATATATATATATATATATATATATATATATATATATATATATATATATATATATATATATATATATATATATATATATATATATATATATATATATATATATATATATATATATATATATATATATATATATATATATATATATATATATATATATATATATATATATATATATATATATATATATATATATATATATATATATATTGTAACAGTTTAATTTTGTTATAAGTGCATTTCATTGTATGATTAATTTAATATTATAATCTACTACTTTAGTATTAAGTTTAGTGATTAATATGTACGCCTTGTTGGTTTGATACCTTAGATTTTAGTAGTTTTCTTATTAGAAGCGGTTACATTGTTCATATTTAAGCGAAATATAAATTCAACACCTTTTGCAGCAAATTTCGGTACACACAGTGTCTCCTCTCGATAAGTAGTTAATTTTGTACCTATATCTGAACTCAAGTTATAAAGGAATAATTTTCAGTAAATGGTATAAGTTTAGCGTTCGTTCATAGATGGCGCCAAAAAAAAATCAGTTCAAATATAATTGTTCGATTTATTTAATTTTGCCGAATTTAATAATTATATACTGTATAAGAAAAACTTCAAATTGCACTTTAGACAAACTATTTATTTCCCATATATTTTACAGAGTAGTTATAAATTAAATTTTATTAATTTTGAAAACCTGTTTTCGAGTCCTTTATACAAGTCTTGGGATTTTCGTTTTCCTTGGCTAGATATGCTGCATTTTTAGATTCGAGCGTATATTTTGTATAACTCTTCTGTCGCTGTAAAAAAAAAACAAATCATTAGTACCCCAATAAATTCTTTGATATAAAGTCGATATTATGTATTAATATTGAACTGTAAATACTTGTATAAAAAAAAGGTTGCCTTGATAAATATTTCTTTTCAGATATACATAGGATTATTTTTAGACTATAGATACTATATATACACCACTTCATACTTTTTCTACATTTTATTATTCGTGTTTCCTTTTGCTGTGAATATGTAACATATAAAGGTATTTTCATTTAAGTTAGACATAAATAAACCAAAGGTATTTCTCGATTCAATATTAATATTCTTACCTTTTTTTTTCTGAGACTATATAAACTACAGCCTTCTTATAATTTCTATCAATGTTTGATGTTCCGAAATTCAGATCGACTTTTGTTTTGTCCATAGTTGCATAATTACTTGGAGCCTAATATAAACTGAAATTTCGTTACGTCTGCGTCTGATGCATTTCCTAAAATAGTTAATAATTGTGTGAATAAATTCCTATTTTATGGTTAAATAATGAGTTTATACAGTTGGGAAAATTCTATTAAATTAAACTCAACTTACGTTTCATTTTTATGACATTTAACTACTCCTGCATTAGCACATCATTTTTTTTGACTCTTTGGTACTCTACTCCGGACTAATATTTGACTTTTCTGAGTGGTCCTTTTCCATTAGTACTAGAGTAATTAATTAAATATTATTTGTTTATTTACATTTCCATTTCGCCTTGGCGTTGCTTTTAAATTTCAGGTTAGTTGTTTCTGTCAATGTTTTATGTTATTATTGCGTCGTCTCGGAACTTTTCGGATCTATTCGGCTAAGACTTCCATATTAACTTATTCTCGGAACCCTCCATCCGGTACTTCCTCATATCCAGAGCGCAGGCTTCTTTTTCGCTGTTGCCAAGTGTATTCCTGCATTATTTCCTGTATCTTTCTCAACCAATGGAGAGTCGTTTTTCTTGTCTAACATGTTAATCATATCCTTGTTTTATTCCGTCTATGTGCTCTTTTGGCAAGGTTGTTAGCACCTGACATACTCTAGCCAATGGTATTCCGCCACCTTAGTTAACCAAAGTTCTAGATGGAAAGGAAGCTGGGGGAACACATTTTTCACTTTTCTGGTCACCTGCAGATAAACCACAGGTCTTCAGCGCGGGTCTGAGGAAATAATCCAGGAAAATCTTGGAAATCCGTTAGCGGGATTTTTCCTCGACACCGCAAAAGTTTTTCGGGCACATTATAGTTTGCACTGTGAGTGTTATTTTTCGTGCTAGAAAATCTCTCTAAGAGAGGATTTGACCTGAAGATTGGACCAGACCGCCATTTTCCATGCCCTTGTACTTGGCACGTGAAACCACTTTTTGACTAGAACTGAGTGACCCTATTGGATAGGGTTCAAGTCAGGGGCCAACTGTTAGTCACGGTCCCAATTTCAAGTCAGGGGCCAACTGTAAGTCACGGTCCTAATTTCAACTCAGGGGCTAATTACAACTGCAAGTCACAGACAATTTCAAGTCACGGGCTTAACTTCAAGACTCGGGACTAATCCCATGTCACGGGCCTAGTTTGAAGTTAGGAGCGTCTCAGAACTTCCAGGTGCTGCTGGATTTGGTGACACCTATTGTTTACATTTTATTTTTTTTTCCTTCTTTTATACCGTAACTGATAATAGATTTTTTTTTTTTACTATATTTGTGTTTTATTTAGCTCACTCTTTTTCTTTTAAAGTATCACGAGGAAGCAAGTGCCGCAAAGATCAAGGGGCTTTCCAATTTAAGCCGTTCTAAATTGGTGGCGCTCATTTCTTTTTTTTTCTCTCTCTTTTTTTTAAGATTTCTTAAGTTTTCCCACGCCCTACTCTCCGGGTTAATTGAGCTAGGGCATCTACATTGCACGCTCTGTTGACCACGAGCTGTAATCTTGATACCTTTTTGTGAATTTATAATAAAACAGTAATAATAATTATTAAATAAGAGCGTAGCAATCTTGTACCTTGGTTTTAAGAAAAATCCAGGGCAATATATATATATATATATATATATATATATATATATATATATATATATATATATATATATATATATATATTTTTTTTTTTGTAATTCATTTTTTTGAAAAACAATTTTTTTGGGATGAGGTTCATAAAAGGAATAAAACAAAATTATTTCATATCCTTGTTTTTTTTTTAATTCAGAGGTTTCGGCTATTTTTTACCCTTTTTCAATGATCTTGTGTACACTAAAACATGAATAAAAATATAAACAAGTGGTAAGAATCATGGACTAACATTATTTGAAATATGATATTATTAACTACAAAGAGGAAATTACAAATTTTGAGTAAAAAAAATATAAAACGAAAATACTTTGCTTAGACACAAACAGAAAGCAAAATCAAACCCTCCATGTAGGTTAAAATTAATTTTGTAGAACGATTATTCCGTCCAGGACCAAAATTCGATGACCTTGACAGAAACATTAACATTAGAAAGGGCAAAAAGTTCACCCCCACTTTTTTCTATACCTTAACATTATTAAAGATACCATTAATATGAAATACGTTTTTAATTTGGGATCTGTGTATCCGGGAACTCAAAACGTCATTATTTCATTATCTTAATTTTCATCCCATTTTGTTTTTTCCCTAACTCCTTACTGTCGACGGAAGTATCTAAGAGCGAATATTATTAAAATCTATATATCCAAAGTTCCACAAAAGGACACATCCTAAGGTCGTATACAAAGAATCACTATGTTTAACCAATTAATCCCCCGTTTCAATCCCTACCTCTCAGCCGATTTTGCCCAAAAACAATACCAACCCGTCTCCTCTTAACCACTCCCTGTGTACCAGATTTCATCTCAATAGACAATTTTTTTTCGAGGAAATTGTTTTTTTTGTCACGTTTTGAGCCATTTTGATGATGATTTAGCAAAAAAAGTTTTTAAAAATTATTTGCCAGTATTTTGCCCTATCTCTCGTAGATGTGGAAGTAATAATTAAAAAATTACAAGCAAAAACATATGAGAAAATAAATCCCGTTTGTAATTTTTTGGGAAATATTTTTTTAATTAGGAATAAACTTGAAAATATTTTGTATTATATAAGTTTAATTCTCCTTTTACCTATCTCTTTTTAAATAAATTTTAAATAGCAGAATAGGCTACACAATTTTCTTAATTTGCTTTAATATTTATCACAAATGTCTTGTGAAATGTAAACCGTTTCACAACATAAGTTATTTTTTCTTTCAATTCTGCAAGAATTATATAAATTGTAAAAGCAGCAGTGGTGGCTCGTGGTGAATTATATTGGGAGGTCAATGACAAATTTACAAATAGGCATACTTAAAATAAAAAGAAATATCTTATATTTAAATTGAGCTTTAAATTCTCTTGAAATTCAGGTCTACTCTTCGTTCTTTAGAATTGGAAATATGCTGAATGATACGTTCGTTAAAATTGCACGCACATTCCTTTTATGAACGATTTCTCGATACTTAACATTGCTAAAGCGGATAGTCTATTTTACCAAACTCCTCAACAAAATTTATAAGCCCTCGGAAAACACCTGGATTTTCAGACAAAGCCGTTTTATCATGGCCACGTAGTGCCAGCTCGAATGCCTTACAAAATTTTACACAATCTATAATTTTTTTTTAAATATAACGATTTTTGGATACATTTTCATTAAAATCTCTAAGGGATTTTCTATAAGCTGTGTCTAGCTACGTGCGAATATCACTTCCGACCGTAGCATGGTTCACCAAACATTTCATGCGATCTGCAGAAAACGCATGTTTTTTTATTTTTTCTTTTAAGTGTTTTAAGTCTTTAACACCAGTTTTGCACCATAATGAGTCTGACGAGTCCTTAGAAAACAACAAACAAACATTACAGTAAAATGAGTTGGAGACTTCACAACCACATATCCAGTTAGCTAAATCGTACATACTTTTGCGAAAGTTTCGATGCACCTCTTTATTTTTATCTTTACTAGTTTTCGTATACTAAGTTCTAGCAAATTGCGACCACTTACCTTGAAATCGGTTATTTTCTCAAAATTAAGTTCGTTAGCACTCTTTAGTTGCTTAATTTTTTGCACTACTGACATTTTATTTCATCTACATTCACAACTCAAATATAGATCACCTTGAAATTGGTTACTTTTGCAAAAGTTCGTAAGCACTTTTCAGTTGTTTATTTTTTTGCCCTAGTCACTACTAACATTTTATTTCCTGTATACTTCCAACTCACACAATAAAAAAATATATATTACAAAAAACAGTATATTAACCAATTTTCATCGATTAAAAACGACCTCTGAACAATATGAGAAGAGACCAGCTGATGACCCAAATCGCGATTTCATATTCCATTTGCTATCACGTTCGCCTGCCGCTCGGTAGTTGTGAAATCTTCGGGTACTTTCGTCAAGCTTTAAGGTAATCAAAGCAATTCAGACTGCCCAGCCTAGCTTAGTATAGCGTATTTTATTATGCCTAAGGAACGCAACGAGACCATTCGAACCACCGCTAATATTGTGGCGTATTTAACTTTTCCCAAGGTTCCGTTTTATTACAACTATTAAGAAGGACGGTCAATATAAATGGCTCCTAAAGGCGTCAAAATATATTAATATATATAAAACAGTAAAGTGCTCCTATATAATTTTTTTTGGAACTAAATGTGCATGTTTTTAGATACAATGCAACTTTACCCGCCAAATCGAAAATCTCCGAATGGGTGCGTATGACTCCGAAAACACGGAAAATTACAGACTTACACATAGAATTTACGGGTCTCCTAAAGGCCGTGTGGGCTCGGTATAAGCCGCTTAATATAGCGTTTCGGTCTGGATAATAGCGATTAATATATACATATATATATATATATATATATATATATATATATATATATATACCGGGTGTCAACGATATCGTTTTACACGATGCCATTCAATTGCTTTTTAGGTTAGGATTTTTTTATTTGGGTTAACGAAATATGGTATTAAGACACATATTTTTCATGAAAAAACAATTGAATATTACTGCCAGTTTTTCCGATATCAGAACCAAGTTAAGAATTTCAAATGAAACCCTGTATATTATTTTACATAGTTTGATAGAGCTTAGAATTACCTTTTCAATGACATATCACACGTTATATTTTTTTTCAAAATGGCGGACCAGGAAGCGCTTTTTCAAAATTCAATATGGCGGTCGTTTCCCGATACCGATGAAATTTTTGTTTAACAAATTATTAAAATATTAAACAAAATCGGGTTTTCAATGGATTTTAATCAAATTTAAAATCAAATTTTTAATTTATCACAAAATGGGATAAGTTTAATTTTTTCTCTAAAATGTGAACTTTTTCTTAAATTTTCTCAAAGATTTTAAATAGAAAGTTGTATTTATTAAATATTAGTATTAAAGTATATCTTATTAGCTACACGAAACCGCATAACAAGCCGTATTTTTGCTTTTTGTTTCAGAAAAAATTGACAAAACCTTGCCGATATACATTTTTCCTAATACATAACGTGAAACAAACACACACATATTATTAATCAGAAAATCCTGGAATATTTTTTATTGTTTATTGATAAGTAATTTTGTATTATTTTGACATTTTATGACTGTTGTCTTATTTTAGGAAAGCGAGAAAAAATCACAACTAGTATTAATTTTATTTTACCGGTACATTCGGTGCAGTAACATGAAAGATGACTTAACTAAGATAAGTAGGCCTTGGAAACAATTGCATATGGATGCCATTATAATTTTCATTAGATTTAACCAGAAACGTCAAAAGTACTGTTTTATATCGACATTTCTGATAACTTTCGTTACATTTTTACACTGAGAAGTGGTTCTAGTTAGTTTTAAAAATAAATATTATGGTTTATTCAAGAGAACATCAAATTGACATGCTCCTTATTTATGGGGAATGTCGCAAAAATTCAAGGGACACAGAGAGATTATACCAGGAACGCTTTCCGAATCGTGACGCTCCTTCACATGCATGTTATTCTTGGCTAGTACAACATTTAAAAAATGAAAATAATGGTGGTGTCCATGCTAATAGCAATGATGGTTTCGTAGTAAGCGAAGAAGTGGAAACAAACGTTTTAGCGTACATCGAGTATGACTGTACAGCTTCCCTTCGTGAATTAGGCAAACAGTGCAATACGTCCCATGAAAGCGCCAGAAAAATTTTAAAGAAACACGGGTTTAAATCGTTTAAGTATCAAATTCACCACCACCTATTTGAAAATGACTTCCAAAGACGACTTATTGATTTCAATTGGTTTTTAGATAATTATAGAATAAATCCTGTGTTTCATCATAAGATTATTTTTTCGGACGAATCAAGGTTTACTAATCTAGGGATGTTTAATAGAAATAATTTTCGTTATTGGGCAAAGGAAAATCAAAGATTAGTAAGAGAAGGTGCCTTCCAGGAACGTTTTGGAGTTAATGTTTGGTTAGGCGTTGTAGGACTAAGCGTTATTGGTCCAATATTATTCCATCAGCCTTTAACTGGTGAGATGTATTTGGACTTTCTCGAAAATGAAATTGAACATTTTATAAATAATTTGCAGCAAAATGATGATTTAGTTTACCAACAAGATGGCGCCCCTGCTCATAATTCAAGAATTGTTGCAAATTACTTGAATGAACGATTTGGTGAGAACTGGTTGGGAACCAATGGACCAATTCGATGGCCAGCGAGGTCGCCTGACCTAACCCCGCTTGATTTTTCTATATGGGGTCATCTGAAAGAAAAAGTGTATGCAACTCCTGTAATATCGTTGGAAATGTTAGAAAACAGAATAAGACGAGCCGTTGAGAGTATCCCAGAACAGCATTTACGAAACCTGCTCGCGGAAAATGTTGAGAGAGTTACACTATGCCAAGAACAAGGCGGACAGCGCATAGAACATTTAATTGAGTGACTTTTGTATTAATTGTGAAAGTTTGATTTTAAATTAGCATTAAACCCAATAAAAACCCCCATATTTGTTTATTATTTCTACCTATAATTCAAAAATATCTTCGGTGTTAGAAAATGGCCGCCATATTGAATTTTGAACAAAAGCTTCCTGGTCCTCCATTTCGAAAAAAATCAACTTGTGATATGTCAATGTAAAGGGAATTCTAAGTTCTATCAAACTGTGTGAAAAAATATACAGGGTGCTTTTTAAACTTCTTGACTTAGGTCTAGGTATTTCCGGAAAAACCGAAAGCCTACCGGTAAAATAAAATTAATACTACTTGTGAATTTTTCTCGATTTCCTAAAATAAGACAGCAAAAATCATAAAATGTCAAAATAATACAAAATTGCTTATCAATAAAAAATATTCCGAAATTTACTGATTAATATGTGTGTGTGGGTGTGTGTGTTTCATGTTATGTATTACGAAAAATGTATATCGGCAGAGTTTCGTCAATTTTTTCTCAAACAAAAAGCAAAAATACGGTTTGTTATGCGGTTTTGTTTTTGTTTTTTGTTTTTCTCAGTGTAAAAATGTAACGAAAGTTATCAGAAATGTCGATACAAAACAGTACTTTTGACGTTTCTGGTTAAATCTAATGAAAATTATAATGGCATCCCTATGCAATTGTTTCCAAGACCTACTTATCTTAGTTAAGTCATCTTTCATGTTACTGTACCGTATCTACTGGTAAAATAAAATTAATACTACTTGTGATTTTTTCTCGCTTTCCTAAAATAAGACAACAGTCACAAAATGTCAAAATAATACAAAATTACTTATCAATAAACAATAAAAAATATTCCAGGATTTTCTGATTAATAATATGTGTGTGTTTGTTTCATGTTATGTATTAGGAAAAATGTGTATCGGCAAGGTTTTGTCAATTTTTTCTGAAACAAAAAGCAAAAATACGGCTTGTTATGCGGTTTCGTGTAGCTAATAAGATATACTTTAATACTAATATTTAATAAATACAACTTTCTATTTAAAATCTTTGAGAAAATTTAAGAAAAAGTTCACATTTTAAAGAAAAAATTAAACTTATCCCATTTTGTGATAAATTAAAACCTTGATTTTAAATTTGATTAAAATCCATTGAAAACCCCATTTTGTTTAATATTTTAATAATTTGTTAAACAAAATTTCATCGGTATCGGGAAACAACCGCCTTATTGAATTTTGAAAAAGCGCTTCCTGGTCCGCCATTTTGAAAAAAAAATATAACTTGTGATATGTCATTGAAAAGGTAATTCTAAGCTCTATCAAACTATTTAAAATAATATACAGGGTTCCATTTGAAATTATTAACTTGGTTCTGATATCGGAAAAACTGCCAGTAATATTCAATTGTTTTTTCATGAAAAATATGTGTCTTAATACCATATTTCGTTAACTCAAATATAAATATCTTAACCTAAAAAGCAAATGAATGGCATCGTGTAAAACGATATCGTTGACACCCGGTATATATATATATATATATATATATATATATATATATATATATATATATATATATATATCCTGGCTTTCGTTGGGAGCATTAAATGATAGTATATTTTTATATTCCACGTACACCGTCATAACAAGGATATGATCCTTGTTTGGAACAGCCAGGAGTCATAGTGTAATTCAATGCCGGTCGTGGTATTAGCCAGCGGACTAGTGGTGTTGGTGATTCTATTTTGTGCCGCCTGATGAGCTCTAATAAGAGCGAAATTGCGATCGTTGTTTGACAAAAATAGATCATTGTGTCTGCTGTGATGCGGAACATGTTCCAAACAAGGACCATATCCTTGTTATGACGTTAATGCACGAGGAATAAAAATATAGTATAATTATATATATATATATATATATATATATATATATATATATATATATATATATATATATATATATATATATATATATATATATATATATATATATATATATATATATATATATATATATATATATATATATTCCTATTACACGTGCCATGTTTATGGACTTTCCATAAAAATGTAGTAATTTATGTGATCAAGATATAAATAGCCCTTTTATAGAAAGATCATAGAAATATGTATAAGCTGTTAGAATTTCAACTTACTTAACGATAAGTCTTAATGATATGTTTTATAATCACTCTATGTAAAAAAAAATATATCTATATATATATATATATATATATATATATATAACAAGTAACCTAATTATTGGGGTATCGGTCCTAATTTAGGGCTAGATTTAAATTGCTTTTAAGCTACGCCAAGCTTTCGGTAATGATTATTACCTTCTTCAGGGCTGCAATATAAGAAGAAATTTGTTTTTTATCTCTGTATGCACATTAATTAGAAATTGAGGATTTTTAGAAAAAAAAGGTAGAAAATTGTACTCACTGCTTTGCAATTAGTATCGATAACTTCTTGCGAAAAACAAACACACTTTGACCTTAACATTAAAATTAGATTTTACATACTGGCAGGAATTCCTGTTCTCCATATATTTTTATATTGAAATACGAAGCAAGTAAATTTCTTATGTAGGTTTTTTTGACATGTAAAGAATGTTATAGTACGTTCTGTCAGGATGATTGAAACACAGATCTAGGATTTAGCTATGTAATCACATCGATATACATCCAGATACAAAGAAAAATCAGTAGCTGAGAAATATCTTAATCAAACCAGAACAAGTATGAATTAAACGTCGAATTTATGCCTACGAAAAACTACTCGAATTGAAGAGACTGACTATAGAAAGGTATATGAATATAATACGTACAAATACTTATATTTTTTAAAAGGAAAATTCTGTGTTATTTAAACTATTATTGTTGTTCGTATAATTGTTCAGACTGAGTAAATTTGAATAAATAGAACTAAGGTCTTCGATATCAGCTCTCTTATTTAACGAATTAGGATTCAGAAATATTTCCACCATTTCCAGAAACAGTCTCTTGTTATAATTAGTTTCCTTACATAATATCTGGGTATCATTAAAGTTGAATAAGTTTCCTGATTGATTTGTGTGTTCTGAAAGTGCACAAGTATTTTTCATTAATCTACAGTCGCTTTTATGCGAAGTTATTCTGTCTTTTAGGACCCTAGAGGTTTGGCCTATGTAAATACCCTCACACTCTGAACAAGGAATACTGTATACAATGTTTGATGTTTTTTGTATTTCATCCCTATCTTTTAATTTTGTAAAAGTGTTGCCTACTATTTTATTATGTTTAAAGGCGATTTTAATTGAAGGATCATACTTGAACAACTTGGTTATTTTTGTTGAAATTTCTTTTATGTAAGGTAACGAAAAATAGTACCTCGGTCTATTTTGAGAATCGAAGGCACTGATGTTGGGACTTATTCCATCATTTCTCTCTCCAGGGTTGATTATTGGAGCTGTGTTATATAATAGTTTTTTTAATAACTTTTGTGGATATGAATTCTTGAGGAGAATATCATACAATCTTTTTAAGTTTTTTCTAAGTAGACTAGGGTGAGAAATCCTTTCAATACGTGTTTTTAGAGCCAATACTAGATTGATCTTTATTTTTTTGGGGTGGTTGGAATGGAAATTAAGATATCTACCAGAACTGGTAGGTTTTATGTACCAGTCTAGTAAAATCTGATTGTTGTCATTCCTAATTAGTTTGGTGTCCAAAAACGGAACACTATTGTCAGTTTCCCTTTCTACTGTAAACTGAATGTATTGGTTATAGCTATTAAACACTTGTAAGACCTCTTCTACCCCTTCTCCAGGTACAGAAGTGATTAAATCATCCACGTATTTTTTTAAAAACGGTAGTTGAAAAGACAGTTTAGGAATGCAGTCATCCAACAAATCATCCATTACGTATTGAGAAATGATGGGAGAAAGGGTGGCCCCCATGGGGGTGCCTAAAATTTGTTTATAATACTTTTGATTAAACATGCAATATGTACTGTCAAAAATAAATTTTAATATTTCTAAAAAGTTGTTCAAGTTGAGATCTGTGTATTGGCTTATAGACTCCCAATTTTTTGTTATGCTATTTTTTGCTAATGTATAGGGAATATTACCAAAAAGAGAAATGACATCTAGGCTTATCAGGACATAATTATGTGGAATTTGTTTTCCGTTTATTAATTCTGAAAATTGAAATGAATCTGTGATATAGTATTCGTTGTTTTTATTGTATGCAATAGTTAAAATATCTGTGAGAAATTGTGCTAATTTACTATTTGGGGCATTAAGTGAAGAAATTATTGGTCTCAAAGATAATTCTGGTTTGTGAATTTTGGGAAGCCCATAAAATTTTGGGGAAGTCTGATCGTAAATTGTAAGACTTTTAGAAATTTCATCACTCAATTGCCCTTGATCTTTAAGTTTTTTTACTAGTCTGTTAGCTTTTTGTTGATTAGTTGATGTGGGATCCCTGGTGAGCTGCTTGTAGTAGGTCTGATTATGTAAAATCTCTTCGGATTTATTTATATATGTTAGTTTAGACATAATAACAGTGACATTTCCTTTATCTGCCCTAGTTACAATAAGCTCATCATGGCTCTTAAAAAATTGTTTTGATTTATAAAATAGAACATTAAGATAACTTTGATTAACGGGTCTTCTCAAGAAGTTAGTAAGTATATTTGTAAACTTAGCCCTTGTGATATTTTTTGTTGTATTCTTAGGGTAATATTTTATTATGTTTTCTAGATCAGCTAATAAGTTTTTTATTGATATTTCATTTTTATTTAAAGGTAAGCTAAATTTAAATCCCAACCCTAAAAAGTTTTTTACATCCTCAGGGATCTCTATTCCTGAAATATTTTTAACCCAATTAGGTTCGATGTGGAAATTGAAAATATGTTGTTGATTTTTCAGTTGATTAAATTTCTTAACATTGTCAATTCTAATTTTTTTAAAATATTTTTCATAAGAGTTTGTCTGTTATTGAACTCATTAATTATATTATCAGAGACAGTTTCTTTTAATTTATTTTTTATATGTGTTAGAGAGAATTCTAATTGTCTTAAATTGCTAATTGTTATACTTATCTCTAATTAAGAGGTCTTACAAGTGTTTAATAGCTATAACCAATACATTCAGTTTACAGTAGAAAGGGAAACTGACAATAGTGTTCCGTTTTTGGACACCAAACTAATTAGGAATGACAACAACCAGATTTTACTAGACTGGTACATAAAACCTACCAGTTCTGGTAGATATCTTAATTTCCATTCCAACCACCCCAAAAAAATAAAGATCAATCTAGTATTGGCTCTAAAAACACGTATTGAAAGGATTTCTCACCCTAGTCTACTTAGAAAAAACTTAAAAAGATTGTATGATATTCTCCTCAAGAATTCATATCCACAAAAGTTATTAAAAAAACTATTATATAACACAGCTCCAATAATCAACCCTGGAGAGAGAAATGATGGAATAAGTCCCAACATCAGTGCCTTCGATTCTCAAAATAGACCGAGGTACTATTTTTCGTTACCTTACATAAAAGAAATTTCAACAAAAATAACCAAGTTGTTCAAGTATGATCCTTCAATTAAAATCGCCTCTAAACATAATAAAATAGTAGGCAACACTTTTACAAAATTAAAAGATAGGGATGAAATACAAAAAACATCAAACATTGTATACAGTATTCCTTGTTCAGAGTGTGAGGGTATTTACATAGGCCAAACCTCTAGGGTCCTAAAAGACAGAATAACTTCGCATAAAAGCGACTGTAGATTAATGAAAAATACTTGTGCACTTTCAGAACACACAAATCAATCAGGGCACTTATTCAACTTTAATGATACCCAGATATTATGTAAGGAAACTAATTATAACAAGAGATTGTTTCTGGAAATGGTGGAAATATTTCTGAATCCTAATTCGTTAAATAAGAGAGCTGATATCGAAGACCTTAGTTCTATTTATTCAAATTTACTCAGTCTGAACAATTATACGAACAACAATAATAGTTTAAATAACACAGAATTTTCCTTTTAAAAAATATAAGTATTTGTACGTATTATATCCATATACCTTTCTATAGTCAGTCTCTTCAATTCGAGTAGTTTTTCGTAGGCATAAATTCGACGTTTAATTCATACTTGTTCTGGTTTGATTAAGATATTTCTCAGCTACTGATTTTTCTTTGTATCTGGATGTATATCGATGTGATTACATAGCTAAATCCTAGATCTGTGTTTCAATCATCCTGACAGAACGTACTATAACATTCTTTACATGTCAAAAAAACCTACATAAGAAATTTACTTGCTTCGTATTTCAATATAAAAATATATGGAGAACAGGAATTCCTGCCAGTATGTAAAATCTAATTTTAATGTTAAGGTCAAAGTGTGTTTGTTTTTCGCAAGAAGTTATCGATACTAATTGCAAAGCAGTGAGTACAATTTTCTACCTTTTTTTTCTAAAAATCCTCAATTTCTAATTAATGTGCATACAGAGATAAAAAACAATTCTTCTCATATTGCAGCCCTGAAGAAGGTAATAATCATTACCGAAAGCTTGGCGTAGCTTAAAAGCAATTTAAATCTAGCCCTAAATTAGGACCGATACCCCAATAATTAGGTTACTTGTTGTTCAACTAGTCGGTCAAGACTACCCTTCTTTTTATATATATATATATATATATATATATATATATATATATATACATATATATATATATATATATATATATATATATATATATATACGTAGGAAGATTTTCTTTGGTTTTTTTGGCCTCAAGTTATTTTTTTGGAAAAATAAAACAAATTCATTTTTCGGCACTAATTTTCATTTTGTTTATTGCAAACGTTAAACAAGTAATTTCTTACTTGTTAAAAACAAAAAAAAATAAAAAAAACCCAAAAAAAATTAATATACAAAAAGAGTGGCTAGAAAATCTGACTGAGACGGAAATTCCGGAATATGCAGTAGAAATTCTAAGTTTAGGTTCTAATTTTGCGTATCCAATTACAAATTCCAATGAACTCCCTGTTCCTGACATAATATCATCTGTCGAAACATCAATCAGTAACCTTATTAATGATGAAAAAGATACAATAAGGGCAAATTGTTGTAACACTCTCAAAACATATCAAAATAAAATAAAATCTAAACAATATAAAACAAAACATAATAATATAGACCAAGAATTAATTAAAAAAATTAAAAAAACAAACACTTTTCTGAAAAATCATCCAAATCTAAAAATCGTACGCCCAGACAAATCAAATAAAACGGTTATCATGGATACAAAAGAATATGATAATAAAATGAACGACACAGATACATACAAAAAAATAAATACAGATCCAACAAATATTTTTCAAAAAAGAAACAACGAACTTGTTACACGGTGGGAAAAGAAAAACTATATATCACCTAATTGTGCTAAGAACCTAAAAATGTATAATGCCCAAACACCAAAAATTTACGGTTTGCCAAAATTACATAAAGATGGAATTCCAATGCGCCCAATTATTTCGTGTATACAATCACCATTAAATAACCTTTCTAAATTTTTAAAACAAATTCTAGAAAATATAGTCAACAAAAGTACCACTTACATTAAAGATTCATGGGATTTCAAAGAAAAAATAAATAATTTTCAAGTACCTCAAAACCATATTTTAATCTCACTGGATGTCATCTCTCTATACACAAATGTACCAATTGATTTAGCCCTCCTACTTATAAAAAATAAATGGAACGAAATAAAAAAATTCACGGATATACCTCTGGATGAATTTCTAATAGCCATTGAACTAACTTTAAAATCCACATTTTTTGCATACAACAATAATTTTTATAAACAAATAGAAGGTTGCGCAATGGGTTCCCCAATATCAAGTGTAGTTGCACAACTAGTAATGGAGGAACTAGAGAGCAATGTAATCGGACAACTAGACATATCACTTCCATTTTTCTACAGGTACGTTGATGATTGCATAACTCTAATTCCAAAAGATAAATGTAAATATATCCTAAATGCCTTTAACAACTTCCATGAAAAACTTAAATTCACCATCGAGACTGAAAACAACTCAAAAATAAATTTCCTAGATATGACATTATATAATAAAAACAATATTATTGAAACACAATGGTACACAAAAAAAACGTGGTCTGGCAGATACATAAATTACTTTTCGCAACACCCAATGAACCAAAAAAAGTCGGTAATAATCAGTCTTGCCGACAGAGCAATAAAATTGAGTAATTTAACTTATCAATCCCAGGCAATACAAAAGGCAAAAAACATCTTAATTCAAAATAGTTACCCAAAAAAATTAATAAATTCAATATTTAACTCCAGATTACAGCAAATGAACAATCCCAATCAAAACGTACCAAACGAAAAAACTAAAGATAAAAAATTCCTCTCTATTCCTTACATCCAGGGTCTTTCAGAAAGTATCCAAACTATTTTCAAACACCAAAACATAACCGTATGCCACAAAAGCTACAACACTTTTCAAAAGAAATTTTTTACTTGTCTTAAAACACCAACCCCAACCAGTCAAAAAACACACACTATATATCAAATACCATGTAATGATTGCCCAGGAGTATACATCGGACAAACTACTCAATACCTTAAAAACCGCCTAAATGGACATAAATATGACAAAAAAAATAAAACTTCATTAACTAAGCACGAAAATGAAACATCCCATAAATTCAAATATGAAGACACAAAAATATTAAAAACGGAAACCAACCAAAGAAAAAGGGAATTCTTAGAAATGCTCTATATTAAGCAAAATAAAAATTCAATAAATGATAGAACTGAAATTAAAAATTTAAACCAAATATATCACAACGTAATAAAATAATTATCATGTTCCGAAATTTTCTCCTTGATTAATAAATAAGCAAAAAAAAAAAAAATTTTTTTTTTACTTAGTTAAGTGAAACGGAAAAAAAATACAGTAATTACCAATTGATTATAATAACAAATAGTATAATTAAAGGCCCTCATGCTATACACCAAAACAACAACAACACAATATACAATTTTTTGCTTCAGTAAAAACAATCAGAAAGACAAGCAACTGCTTCAAAACGAGGTGCAATTCCAGTCAAAATATATCGGTAGACTAACATGCCACCGTAGTTTTATAAATAAAAATTTTACATGTTTGTTGGCGTCTAATACTGTATACTAAATGTGACGTGACAAAAATTTTATTCTTTTTTGGTTTGCTGAATGCAGGAAGTTACCTTCTTGGGTGAGTTTGAAAGTATAAATTACTAGGAATTTTAGTTAGCGTAACGAATTATTATTATATAAAAAAAAAAAAAGGTTATTTTTAATTATGTGTCTATAAGTATATGTATGTAACATTTTGTCTCTACATTAAAAAAAAAAAAAAAAAAATGTTGACTTCGCATAATATAAAACAGTACTGTTTTTAGTTTCAGTCAAACAGCACTGATGAAGGCATTTAGCCGAAACGTTTGCAATAAACAAAATGAAAATTAGTGCCGAAAAATGAATTTGTTTTATTTTTCCAAAAAAATAACTTGAGGCCAAAAAAACCAAAGAAAATCTTCCTACGAATATATTTTAAATGGTCCAGAAACTCACTCTAAGTATATATATATATATATATATATATATATATATATATATATATATATATATATATATATATATATATACAGGGTTTCCCAAATAAAGTGGCCTATTAGAAGTTTCTCGAGATCGAAAAGCGATTTGAAATTTGGGTTGTAGCCATAAGACACCTTAATCTTTACTTTCAAAATATTTTTGACAATATAGGGTTGTCAGATTACCTAGAACCAAATATAAACTTTGGTTTTTTAAATGAGATACCCTGCATATTATTTCATTTTTGGTTTCTTCATAGCAGTTTAAAAGTTTTTTGTGTAACATATACTATACCTATCTTGTGCCGTTTTGATAACAGAAATTATTTTTTTATAAATTTGGCAAAAAATAGATCTGAACAAAAAATGTTTTTTTTTTTCGTTAGCAATCTAAATGGCAAACTTAAATTTCGGATACGGTTCCTTATTAGGCTGTTGTATCATAATATGTTACGAGATTTAAGATGTCGCATACAGGGTGTTTACAAAATAATGAGTTTTTAATAGAACATAAAACTAAAGATTATGGAAACTTTTTAAATGAAACCTCTGTATTTTATTATTTTTTTAAATTGGGGATTTAATTTACTAAGTAATGATATTAGTTGTCCCTATACCTATCTTCGATAGTTTCAGAGCTGTAACGAAATATAAGAATTTTTTTACTTGATTTTTTAAATTTGTATTTAATTATGAATATCAGGTACTACAGGTACTTAAAATCTTTTTCGATTTTGGTAATTTATTTACATGGAAATCAGGATTGTAATGTGTTAGACATATTGATTAAAAACCAGCGATTTAAACGTGCTTAACTTTTTTGTATTTAATATTTTTTATTTAAAATGGGAGTTTTAAACGCATTTATTTGTTTACTTAAATTGTCAAAAATAGTATTATTCCTAACAAGTATGATGATTAAACTTTTCCATAAGGATTATGTACCAATTATTTTTCTACAAGGGTGCTTTGAACCTTTCATACCCATATGCACTCTCAAAGTATGGCGTGCAGAGAAGTTATAAGATAAGATAAGATAAATTTTATTTGACTACATTTTGATACCAAAAATTTACAATTGTAGCACGTCATTTGTTCAATAAAAAATAAATGGTAAATTACATAACAGTAAAAATAAAAACATGTAGGTTAAACAAACAAACTTAAAACATTTAAGAAACTAACGTCTCTATTGAAGCACAATCACTGGACAGGGTGTGCATGTAATCACTCACCGAGTAAAACGCATTTTTTATAAGAAATTTTTTCAAAATTGATTTAAACCTACCTAAAATAGAATCCGTAATAGAATGTGGTAAAATATTATATAGAGAAATGTTTAAAAAGTTTTTGTAGGTTTTATCTAGTCTATATCTAGGAGGTCTAATTAAATTGGCGGTACGAGTTTTGTAATTATGATATGAAGAATTAAATTGAAAATTATCTTTATTTTTATGAATTTCCAATAGCTGATAATAAATATAGAGTGATGGTACAGTCATAATTTCAAAATTTATAAAGTGTGATTTGCAGTGATCCCGGTAGCCGGCCTTTGCAATTATTCGGACAACCTTCTTCTGTAACCTAAATATAGACAAGGCGTTTGAGGAATTTCCCCATAGGTGAACTCCATATGAAATATGAGAGTGAAACAAAGAGTAATACACAGTTAAAAGTGAAGACCGGCTCACCAAATCTCTCAGTCTCCTCACCACAAACACAGAAGAAGCAAGCTTGGCCTTTAAACCCAAAATGTGAGAATTCCAGTTAAGCCTATTATCAGTTATCAAGCCCAACACTTTAACACTTGTACTAGGTGCATCATTTGTTTTAGTTGAGAAAGTTATTTCCTGGGTTTTGTTCATGTTAAGCTTTAAATTATTCTGGGTGAACCAAACATCGACCCTGTCCTTAATTTTAAGCATCTTTGCATCCAAACGCTCCCTTGTGTCGGCATCAGACATCAGAAAGGTGTCGTCCGCATAGCATACACACATGTCAGGTAACAAATGCAAAAATAAATCATTAATGTATACTATAAACAGTAGGGGCCCCAGGACAGAGCCCTGCGGCACCCCACTACCCGCACCACGCAAACTAGACATGTCCTCGCCAACAGATACACATTGGGTTCTATCTGTCAAATAAGAGCTCAATAAATCAAGTGGCAATCCCCTAATGCCATACCTAGATAGCTTCAAAAGCAAGAGTTGATGTGAAACACAGTCGAAGGCCTTGCTAAGATCACACAGGGTAAGGCCCATATGCTGCCCCCTTTCAAGACCCTCGACCATACCTTCAACAACCTTAGCGACTGCCTGAACAGTAGAGTGCCCCTCTCGAAATCCAAATTGAGAATCATTCAACATTTTATGGTGTTCAAAGTATTTATTTAATCTTTGTTTTATAATAATTTCAAAGACTTTTCCAACTAGCGGAACAATAGAAATGGGGCGATAATTCTCAGGAGAGTTAACATCGCCTTTTTTAAATAATGGGACAACTCTTGACTTCTTCAGGCAATTTGGAAATTTACCTTGACATATACACATATTGAAGAGATGTGTTAGCGGGCCAACCAAAATTGAGCTGATTTCCTTAAGAATGTTATTACTTAAATTATATATATCAAGACTATTTGATTTTTTTAGATGTATGATGGCATTGCTGACCTCATTTTCCAGTACAGGGAGAAGTACAAAAGAACCAGGCGTCACAGGAATATTATTTATTAACGTTTCCTGAGAGTCAGGATTAATAGAAAGATTTCTAATGATTTCAGATGCAACAGATACAAAAAAAATATTGAAATCATCTGCTGACAAATTACTACTGCTTTGATTAAATTTTTGTTGGTTTTTTTCGTGATTCATTATTTTCCAGAAACATTTACTTTTATTTTCAGATTTTTCAATGTAACTGTCATATGCCTCTCTTTTAGCACAGACAATAGACTTTTTGTATTGGGTATGTAAAACCTTATAAAGGCGTTTATATAAAGGATTAGATGACCCATCACTAATAAACTTAACCGTGGAGAGATTCTGTCTCTTAACCTTAAGGTCGTTATTAAACCATTTAACAGGTGAGTTAGGGACATTGACTGTTCTTAGTGGGAAAAGTTTAAGAATTAAAGAGCTACATTTCGTTAAAAGCAAATTTGCCATAGACTCGACAGACTCTGCCTTATAAAAGACTTCCCAATTTCAGCTTTGTAGAGAATCTCTTAAACCACTAAGACCGGCAGATGTAATTTTCCTTATTTTGCGATTCAGAGTAGTATGAACTATTATATATAAGTATATATTTATAAACTGACTGACCATAATCGTCAGAGAGACAGGGGTCAATAACACCTGCGATAAAGGAATCCTGATCTAAATTAGTTAAAATATTATCGATACAGCTTACAGAGCCATTAAAAACCCTTGTAAAATCTGTTATAGTAGCATAAAGCCCATATGAACTTAATATACTTATTAATTCAGTTAAGATATGAGAACCACCTTTAAAATTTATATTGAAATCCCCTAAAATAAAGACTTCACTATACCTATTGGTAAGGTCGTTCAGTAGTTGATCGAACAATTGCAAAAACAACTCACCATCACCAGAAGTGGATCTGTATAAAGTTACAATTAAAGTTTTATTAGGGAGTTCCACAGCACAGAATTCTGCATTCAGCTCTCTACAGTATGATATAACGTTAATAATTTTACATTCTATATCGGTACGTGCATACACACACACCCCTCCATGAATATGATCTTTCCTACAAAAAGAAGAAATTAATTTATAATTATCTAGATTAATAAGACTTAATGTATCCTTATTACACCAGTGCTCGCTGATACATGCAATATCGTATGAAAATTTGTTTAAATATATAGAAAGTTCATCCACCTTGTTACCAAGGCCTTGTACATTTACATGAAATAATTTTAACCTAGGTCTTTTAGTTGAAACGCCATTTCCTGATGCACTTGAGTCTAGGTTTTTTGTTGAGGTCTTCTTCTGAGGTAAAAAAACTCATTGATTTTAGTATCTTCAGGCCAAATACTCGGGTTCAAAAATCTCGTCACGTTCTTCTCAAATATACCCACTTTGAATGATGCATATCTTTCCGGATGTTTAGAGGCCCGTTCTTATGTTACATATTTGAAGTTTCATTGAATATTCATCAAAAAATAATTTGTGTAATAATTGAATTGGAAAAAACGAAAAACATTTTTAGTTTTTTCTCAGTTATTCCCGTTTTATATCGTACCGATAAATCCTTATTCCTGCACCTATCTTCAATAGTTTCCGATTCTCTTATATTGCCAATAGACAATAGGCACGTATTTATGTCAATAAAATGGCTATTTCACATTATTTAAGTTCAGAAATTCTAAATTTATTTTACATTTATGGGGAGTGTGGCAGAATTGAATCTAGAATTTGTAGAAAGTTTAATGAAATGCATCCCAATTCCGTTGCCATGACCCCGAAAAGTTCAGAAGAACAGAAGCAAATTCTGTCAATTATAATACTGTAAGAGCATCCAGAACCGAGAACAAGTATATTACAGCTAATGAAGAAAATGAGGTAACCGTTTTAGCATCGGATGCGGAAGCTGTTTTGCATCGTTCGAATCGAATCGAAATTAACTTAAGAGATAGGTACATAATTTTTTTTAAGAATAAAAAAATATATTTAAAATCTTATTAAAAAACGCTCCAAAGCTATGGATAATTAACATCATAAAAAGGCTGTCCGCCTGGCTACCTACGCTTCACCCGTTCTTATATCCACGAGCCACTACTGACGCAAATCTTAATTTCGTTAAAGAAAGATATTTTCAATATAAATTTAATATTAATGTATTCTGTTTGCTTATGGATAACACAATTGCTTTCTGCCTGTATGATGAAAACCTAACTGGTGTGAAATACATGGACATATTAAGTAACACAGTTTCATTTTGTGGAAAACCTGCTTCTGGAGACTTTCCGAAATTGCTTTTATCAATTAAATGGAGCACCAGCTCACTGCAAACATAAAGTTGCTACGATATATATATATATATATATATATATATATATATATATATATATATATATATCGTTTCTATCAATAATTAATGTGCATGTATTAATAACGTAACGGTACATAGTTTTATTTTATAAATCAATACTATAATATTCACAAATACTAAGCAGTAAACAGCGCATCACGTGGTTGTCCTCATGGCAGGATAAATATGTTCTTATTGCTCTGTAAGTGGAACAAAATGAAATGCTCGAAGCGATATGCGAGTGGTATTAAGTCTGCCAAAACAGTAACGATCTTAACGCCTGAATTAATTTTGACTAGCTGTAAAGCTTAGCAGCAAAGTACTTAACTGCCAATAAAAAGGATTATAAAACAGTTATATCTAAAACCTTTTTGTATTTAAATACATTTCTAGAAACTAAATTTTAAATACTTTAAGTATTTGATGAAGTAATTATATACAAAGAAAATGTTAAAAAACAAATAATGCCCAGCTCTGTCCTCAATTAGTTGTTGACAATCTGAATACAACTCGAACGTATATTATCAAATATATAAAATAATTTCAAGATGTTTAAAAAAGGCATACCTTTTCCAAAATGCTCATGTCACGTCTAAGATAACGTAAATACGTTATAGTAAAAAACGGTTCAAGGCAAAAGTCAAAAGCAAAACTATGAAGACCGCCTTTGCACAACTCTCATTTCTAATCACTTGTGCACTATGCTCATATGTTCCTATAAGATTTCTATCTCAGGGAGCCAGCGGCCGAGCATGGAGAAAGGTTTAACAGTTTTAAGGCTCTTTAAAAATCACAGCAATTATTTGATTTGTCACAAAACATCAAATGAAATTAAACAAGTTATTTTTATAGAACTTTTTAATATGTATAAACATCAGAATTATATTTACCTACTTAACACATAATAAATACAAGTCATTTTATATGGCAACAGTTTGGCCTCAAATACATAAACTTCAAAAATTGAGCACAAAATAAGGTAAATATAAGGAAGAGTATATGGTTATCATATATATATCTAAATACTGACATGTACCTACATGTATTTGATTTGAGATTTTGTGCCCAAATATTTTATAACTAACAACTACGAGAATTGAAGAAGAGGTCTATTTCTCATGTCATTATTCACACACATTTGACGATTAAAATGAGGGAGGAAGCACATCTTCGGAACTAATTATTAAGTTAATAAATAAAAGGTTGTAGACGCTTTTACTTACCTTTTTGACGAAAAAAATGTAAAAGCGCTTGGTACAACTTCATTCAAATGACCCATTTGGAAATAAGGATCTCGCTCAAAATAATAATAATAATAACAATAATACCTAACTAACTTCCGATAAAAGAATGATAATTTAATTTTAAATAGTTTTTTTATTGTATATTCGAAAACGTCAAATCTTCAATTTCACATTGAAAACACTTTCTTAATATATTATACATTTTGATTAAGAACTTGTTCTACACAATTTAAAGAGAACGTGACAGACATATTACTTTTAGATCATCCCCTCTCATAATAATCATTTTTTCTAAACTAAATCTATTGTGTATATTTTTCAGTCTTATCAATATGCTAGTTACCACCCAAACAATTACTCTAAATAGGACCAAGAAGGTCTAATCGAAAACAGACAACACGAAAATTAAAACAATTTTCTTGATATCTTCTTTTGTACTTTTATTATCTAATATTTATAAGATTTATAACTGTAATTTATAAAACGTTAATATACCGAGTATTAGCCTTATTAGATATAGAATTAATATTATCATTTTTTTTTGTTTCTACTGTGTGAATATAAATGTTTCATGTATCTTGAGCACAGAAAAAAAAGTAATACATTTGTTTTTAAGGAAAAATATTGGTAGAACTAGTGTTTTTTTTGGAATTTATTTATTCACTATAGTAGGAGGGTTACAACATATTTCGCAAACTTTTGGTAGTTTTCTCTTGGTCAGAAGCACATCTGTCTTCCATTGTTCAGATATTTTCAAATATTTTGTATTTAAATACTGTATTTGTCAAATATAGAGTTAATAATTTTTGTGAAGACATCTGTGGTGTTTCCGTTTTCACCAGTGATACTCCCTATCACAACTTTAGTTTCCCAATATTTAATCCGATACTGGTTATATCATTTGTCATGTTCGACTATACCCCATCTTTATTTTCCTTCTTTTAGGTATGTTTAAGATGGTGCCAATTTTCCAGATTGTATCATCCTTTTTTGTGCGACATCTGACTTAAGTAATTACTGAATTTTCTTTTACGAACCGTAACCTGTTTTCAAAGAGCATTCAACTTTCCTTATAAATTTTCATTATTTCCTTGTAGTTTTTTTCTAGATTATCCGAATATGACCAAAAAACAACTAAATGTCAAACAAAAGAAAATACCGCGAAAACCTGTTTTGGTTTTGAAATGTTTTTTTAGATAAATATCAACTTTAAAGTCCCTCTTAATACCGAATCTGTGATTATCTTTTTTAAAATAAGTGCAATAAAAGAGTGCGAGAGATTTGTCAAGTTCAGACAATCTAACTTCAAATTAAATAATAACTTTTAGTAAAAATGCTTACTTTACCTTTAATATAAGAAAACAAATAGATAATGTTTTTAATGACAGAGTATATAACGTTATTTTTGTTGAAATATTTAAGCAATATTACATTTAAATTTACTAGAAAAAAGGATTTAAGTATTTTCTTTTAGATACATTATCGCGTACTCTTTAGAAACATTTTACTAATAATAATACTCACGTGTACTTCTTTTTTAGTTTCCTTTTATAACAAAATTGAGACTTCCACTTCTTATAGCAACTTCAAGAAAAAAAAATATATATATATATATATATATATATATATATATATATATATATATATATATATATTATATGCATTCATGTCAATGTCTTATGGATACGGGACGAAATAAATCTAGCTGCCTCCGTGCTTTGGTAGTCTCAATGTCTAGAACCCTTAACTTTGTATTGGAGAAAAATGAGGCAGACATAAAATATTTTGTTACAATGCTTTTATGTCAAATATTTTTTTTCTGTATTTTATCTTATTGTTTACTAATAATCTACCTATATTTTATTGTTTCTATATATTTAATTAAACATAGAACAAGTTACCAAAATTCATAGAAAAGTTTAATGCCATAAATTTGATAGCCGCAACTGAAACTAGGTGTAGCACAAGCTATGTGGAATATGTTTACAACTCTTAAAATAAATCTAACTGAAAATTATTATTAAAAGCGCCGGCAAACTGTCTTGACTAAATATTTTCTAAAAACAGTTGACCCTCCATCATGGCCATGGCCAACCATTCAAAAACATATAAGTTATTATTCTTTAAATATGTTAATAGTGAAAATCCAATTAAATTTTACGCTTCAAGCCAATGATGATATTTTCACCTCTCCCCAGTTTCTCCATATATTCTTAAGTAAACCAACCGACCATCTGGTTCGCCTGCCCTGCAGGCCCTGATGTATGCTATACAATCGAGTAGGGAGGGTTAAAGATATTTATATAAATATAAAGGCTAAGGTTAATTAAATTTGAAAAGCTATTTTATAAAATTTAGAATGTATTAATTTACTTTTACACAAATTATTCGCAATTTGAGCATGTACCTTCTGTCTCTAAATTATTTTTTGCTAGTTTTATTTTGTCAGTTTCATTCTCCTCATAAAAATAGTTGTTACACTAAATTTTTCTGTAAACAATAATAAATAATAGATTAGGTTATTAGACCTGAAGCAGAAATTTAATTAGGACAGATCTTGTAAAGATTTCCTCACACGTAAGAGTTTTTGCTATAATAATAAATAGTATATCTTTCTGTTCTATCTAAAACAGTTTGGTTGACAAACTAGCGTATCGGCAAGAAACATACATTAATTACTTAAGAATAAGAAAGAAATATCATATACAGTTGTCCCCCATAATATCTGCTACATATAGCAAAAACTTATATTAATATTTCCGGAAAATTTTCCCGATTGTTTTGCATGTGTAATAAATCTATTTTGACATATGCCTCCCAAAATAACGAAAAAAAAAAATATATTAGTCTTTCTAAAGTTGGCTTTTTTAAAAATCAACTTCTTCGGATTTTAAAAGTACAATTTCTCCACACTATGCGGCAAAAAAAAACGATTTTTCAAAACATTTAACATTTCTTTGTTATGCGGGGATCATGCAAAAGTTCAAAAAGCTGGAGTGTTTTCCGTTTTGACAAAAACAAATTTTACGCTTGTTAATATGGCAGGTTAAGCAAAGTAATATTATTATCTCTCAATGTTTTTGATAGTTTTTTTACAAGCTTTTGACAGGAGATACACTCCTAAGCATCCTACTTGGGTACCAGAATTTTCAATATAGCCTAAATTAAAATTGCCACCTTATAATACTTCAACAAGAAATAAAACGTAGGTAATAAGCATTTTTGTAAAATAGGACATATGTTTGCTGTGAACTAAGCAGTATGTGTTTGTATTGCGCAAAAAAATGATAATTTGAGTTTCAAATGAATACGTGGAGAAGTTTTATCTGTTTATTAATTATGTTTGCAATACGTCAAATAATGTTTACCAGTTTGGCAACTCAGGACGCCCATTTCGCTGATCATTTAACGTGAACCTATACAACAATAAACGGATACAGTTTTTTTGACATATTGATTTGAAGTATATTATTATCTATAATTTTTATTTCTTATTCGTCTATTATAATTTAGTCTAAAAAATCCATTAAGCTGTTTTCAACACATGGCATATTAATAATTGTGATGGGGACTTGTAAAAAATTAAAAAGTAAAACACGGGATTTTAAATTTCAAAATCCGCATCCGAAAAAGTTGATTTAAAAAAACTTAAATCTTGATTGTATGGGCTAAAAATTGAAATGACTTGGCCGCTATATATAGAAGTCCCGGACCCCAATATCTCGAAAATGGGCCCTTTAATAAAAATTTTACCAAATAAAGTTTATAGATCTCTTTTGGCTATGTAAAATAAAATAGTTTTAAATATACAGGGTGCATCACAAAGATGGCAGAGACAAAAGTATTTTTTTTTAAACGGGATACTTTACTTCTTGACGTAGCTTTTACGTCAATACGTCTAGTTTAAAAGATGTAAATAACAAATATAAAATTTAAGATACTTTAACAATTAAACCTACTTAACCACATTTTGAAAATGGACCCTCTTGAACGATTTATCAACGTCCCAAATTTTAATAAAATGCATGTTACATTTTGAAGCATAGTTATTAGTTGACATTCTGTCCTAATTTTGTCTTTCATTATATCAATATTGCCTGGTTTTGTTACATAAACTTTATTTTTCAAATGCCACCAGAGAATAGGTAGTAAGTAGTAGTAATCAAGAGGCGTGAGGCCAGGGCTTCATTCAATTGCATCCCTTCTGCTGATCCACTGATTTGAAAAAGTAGTGTCCAAGTATCTCATAACGTTTAAACCAAAATGTGCAGGGTCGCTGTCCTGCTGAAACCATGTCGACTGAATATTGGCATCAATATTCAATAAAAAACGGATCAATTATTTCATTATGAGTTATTATACCTGCCCACTAATTTTTTTTTAGGATCCTACTTGTGTGTCTCACGAATCTAGTGGGGGTTAACTGTACCGTTTAGCATAAAAGTAGATTCGTCGAAGAAAATAATGTTATTAAAAAAAAAACGATTTTCTTTCCATTTCTTCATTATAATTTCACAAAATTCCATATGGCGAGCAAAATAATCTTTAAATAATTCTTGAACCAATCTTATTTTATAGGGATGAAAATTACGTTTAAGAACAGTCCTGATAGATGTAAAACCAATACCTGACCGATTTGCAATTTTGCGTAACGATAAATTTGGATTTTCTACAAAATGCTGCAATATTTCTGAACCTTTTACGTCGCTGCTGACCGTTTTCGGCCTCCCTGAGCTTTGACGATCTTTGCAATTTCCAGTTTGGTTTTGAAGTTTTATTAAAAAGATATTGGATTTCCTTGTAAGATCGTTCGCGATCTCCGAATCCTCTAATCATAAGAAGAGCTCTTTTCCAGAAAGTGAGGTACCTAATTTCAAATAGTAATACTGGATTTAACAGTGTCAAAAAATACCAGCGCCAAATGCTGGTGCTTCCTTGAAGTGACTAAAAGGTATAAAAGACAAATGATAATAAATAATGTTTACACAATACTTTTTCAAATCGTTATCTTTTAAATTAGTGGGTTTAGGAATAGTACATGTTTCATGAAGTTGGGCTATAATTTTCTGTAGAATTAGAAAATACATATATCGGTCAGGTTCTCGTTTCCTATCTGTCAGTACTATTCTTAAACATAACAATTTCCGTCCGTTCAAAATTAATTATTCAAAAAATATTTGAAGATGATTTTGATCGCCGGATGGAATTTTGTGAAATAATTATGAACACATGAGAAGAAAATCGAATTTCTTTAATAACATCATTTTCTACGAAGAACCTACTTTTGTGCCAAATGCATGAGACACACACGCAGTATCCTGGTAAAAAATCAATGTTTGGGCAGGTATAATTTATAATGAAATAATAGGTCCGTTTTTTATTGATAGTAATTTAAATTCGGACAAGTAGCTGCTGATGTTACAAAATAAAATATTACCTGACATTACAGTAAAAAAGACGTGCCAATATTCAGTCGACATGGTTCCAGCAGGACGGCGCCTCTGCACATTTTGGCTTAAACGTAAAGAGCTACTTGCTACACTAATTTTCCAAATCAGTGGATCGGCAGAAGGGGTGGAATTGAATTGCTAGACAAAAGCCCTGACTTCACGACCCTGGATTACTTTCTTTGAGGGCATTTGAAAAATAAAGTTTATGTAACAAAACCAGACCAGCGATATATTGAAAAACAGAATTAGGACAGAATTTCAACTTATAACTCCGGATATGCTTAAAAATTAACAAATTTTATTACAATAATTTAGCATATTGTCAAACCGTTCAAGTTTTATTACTAAGGTATCTTAAATTTTGTACTTGTTATTTAGAGGTATTTGTCCTGTTGACATTTTACAAAATTATGTTATATCGTTTTTAAGTAGATTTAGGTATAACACATGTAACATGAAGTTAGGCTATAATTTTGTGTAGAATTTGAAAATACATGAAGAAGTATACTATCCCACTTAGAAAATGTAACGCTTATTTCTACCATCTTCCTTTATATCTTTAAACTTTATTTGAACACACTATATATATATATATATATATATATATATATATATATATATATATATATATATGTGTGTGTGTCGTTGAATTGTGTAGGTATGTAGCCAATATTATGGAAGTTAAACTATTTTTCATTAATGAGAGCTTTCGCAATATCCTAAACTTTGCATTACATGTGACATGTGCTTTAAATGACATCACCGCGACATGTTTAGAATCGTTATTCTTATCGATATAAGTTAATTTAAAAAATATATCCTCAGGTCTTGAATGTCAATTTATTTGTTAGTTTACTCTAGTGTTGTAAGAAACATCATTTGAAAAATATTTTTGTGTGAACAAAAGTTTAGTTTTCTGAAAGTTTGTATTTTATAATTCCCATTACAATTGTTACATTTTATTTTACACATGACGCCAAATTCCATAGTCATTTCTTTATCAATAAGTGCAGATAAAGGAATCCTACAGTTTTTAAAAAAATTACAATTTCAAATGATACATTTCTAATCATAAGGAACGAAATTATTTTGGCTTTCTTTATGATTATTATTAAGATTATTTATTAGTATTATTAAGAGGATGCATTTTAATTAGTTATAATGTTGAACAACTTGTTGACTTTAATTGTATTTACGTTTAGTTACACCACAAAGCAAAAAATGTTAATTACACATGTTTATAAAAAAGGCAATTGAAAATTTAATTGAGGAATACAAGTTCCTGAAAGATCATTAATGACAGAGGACACAAAATTAATTTTTTAAAAATGTTAAAATTTGGACCACAGAAAAGGGTTATTTAGAGATATTTTTAAAAAATGTGCTACATAAGACAAGATTATAACAAACGAATGACCAAAAAACGAACTGACCTACAAGACCTCAGCATATCTTTTTTGAATTTACTTTACATTAATGAAAATAACAATTATCAACCTTACAAAAAGACAACGTCAGGATAGGATAATCTTTTAAATAGATGTCATCAATCGAAATTTAAAATTTACACAGATTTAAAAAACTTCATTTCTGTAGATAGTTTTCTTTTACTTATAAAGATCTCATTAAAAAGAATAGTTCAATTAATTTAAAAAAACATTTCGTGACAATTGACATGTAATAGTGAGAGAAAATGTATTAACATCTCAGTGCGATAATATAAAAATAGTTTCTATTGAGCATAGTATAAACCTATTGGAATGTGTTCGGAAGGATTGATTAACTAGCTCGGAACACACGCCTTTAACATTTTGTTCTAATACCAGTAACTATACAAAGTTCAGATAGTGCCAGTTTTCTAATCGCTTTCACGCAACATTCAATATAACAATGATAGGCAGTAAAATAAGAAAAAACTTTATATTTATAATATATCACATATAGAAAACTTCAGAATCTCGAACCATTTGATTTCATTTAATTAAAGAGTACAATAACCAAAAAGACAAAAACCGTACAACTAACTAATATATATGAAAAAATCTTTAACATTTCCATGTTTTCAATAAAAATCATAAAATGTACTTAAAGTTATAAACTCAATTTCAGTCTATACAGCAATCGATCTATTTTCTCCATACATATATCCCAGTAATGTATCTTCATCTACTGTTCCCTAAAAAAAAAAAATTGATATTGAAATGTATATTTATACCAGTCAATCGAAGAACTTTTCCTATAATTATTATTCACATGTTTAGTTGTACCTCCGCCCGATAAAGCCAATCCATGTAAAATTTTTTTATTTCATGTGTTTAACCAAGGAAAGTTTATGAACTGTCATTTTAGAAATAAGAAGTTTTGATCCATTTGGCTCTTGAAACTATTTGTAGATAACACTATATACTGTTCTTTCCCCAATTTACCCGCAATTCCCTTCTCAGGAAAGGAAAACTGTTCCTAATGCACAAAAGACAATATTTGTAGAACTTTGTAAACAATTATGCATTATTTTTGTAATTATGTCTATTAAGCTATTAAACATTTCTGCCGAATTATATATATATATATATATATATATATATATATATATATATATATATATATATATATATATATATTAAAATCGGACTGAAAAAGAAATTCCCGTGCAACTTTTAATACGCAATTTAGGTATCACGCCAAATAACCTAGTTTTAAAAAAATTAAATAATCATAAAGGGTAGTTTTGAGGAAGATGGGGGTTAATTTTGGTAATAATTTCACAACCCTAAAACTTTGAAATCCAGTTTAATCGTGTTAATACATCCACTTAAACATTTGAAAAGGATTTTAATATAATATCGGACTAAAAATACTATAGTAAAATTTTTTCAATTGAAAAACGTTGGTGCTAAAATAATTTTGAAAGGGTGCTTTTGACCGGGGGAATAATTTTACAACCCTAAATACATATTTTGTTCTTTTTCATTTTTTTTGCAACAAGCCTTTACAACTTTAATATAATTAGTACTAAAATGTACAATAAATGTTCCAATACAAGCGTTGCAACGTCGCACCATGTTTTACCATATTCTCACAAAAATACCTGGAGTGTTCTGGACAAGCTCACACGCTTGATAATTTTTCTGTCAGCTTTTTTACTGTTTCTACATGAGTAGAATATACTCGGCTCTTTATGTGGCCCAAGAGAAAGAAATCCAAAGATGTTAAGTCTGCCGAACAGGACCTGCTCTGCCTATCCAGCCCAGGGTAGGTTTCATCTAAATATCGCCACACTGCTTGGGTGAATTAGGTTGGGGCGCCATCGTGCTGATATCAGATTCAATTACGCAGGATCAAAGGTAGATCTTCCAAAAGGTCAGTTAGATTTTTGCGAAAAAAACTGAAATATTCATATCCGTTGAAATTAGGTGGAAGCACAAATGTGCCAATCAGACGGTCTTCTACTATTCCGGTCCAAATATTAACCGAAAAACGCATAACGTGCCTTGCGTCAGGATTTTCATCACTCCAAACATGACTGTTATGACTATTAAAGATTTCATTCCTTGTAAATTGCGCCTCATCAAAATACAAAACTATGGAACCCATTTGTGGATTTTGTGCGAGGCGTTGCAGATACCATTGGCAAAAATGCATGCGTAGTAGGTAATCAGCTGGGCTTAATGCCTGCACCCTTTGTAAATAAGGGCAAAATAAAGTTCGTTTAAGACTTGCCGAACTGCAACATGGTTAATATCCAAAGCACGAGCAATGGTTCGAGCATCTGGCCTATTTATAGACACAGGTTAATATCCAAAGCACGACCAATGGTTCGAGCATCTAGCCCATTTACAGACAATGTTCCCTGTTCCCGCAGACGTCATTCAATTGATGCAAATGTTGCCGGCACGGATGTCGTCGGTCCGCAAACCTTTCACTGCAAAGCCGTTAGTAGATATCAAATACGGGAACTGATTCACCCCCCACCACTACTCCTGACCTTGAGAGCCCAGGTGTGCTGTGTAGTTTGGCCTTGAGGCGATGTGACGTCATATGACCTTGAGCGCGCATCACGCTTTTTCTTGAGCGCACACCTGAACTTGAGATTAAGCTCCGCCCCATGACCATGAGATTAAACCCCGCCCCAATGACCATGAGATTAAACCCCGCCCCACGACCTTGGGGAATTGCGCATACCACGTTTTCAATATTTGTCCTTGAAGCGATGTGACATCATCATATGACCATGCAAACCATTTCATATAAAAGATTGGTGGTGTAAGCATATTGTGTTATAACTGAAGTGAGACGTGTAATTGAACTTTCAATTAAATTAAACATGAGTTACGTGTGTGATATGTGCGGTGCATCATTTACCCGCAGTTACAGTCTGTTGCGTCACAAAAGAGAGTCGTGTAGGGGAAGACCGGATGATGATTTTGGTGTTGGAGGAAAGCGTGTAAGATTGGATGTTGCAGGACCCTCTTCATCAAATTCCCCAAAAATGCAAAGCTGCGATGTTTGTAATGTTGTTGTTTCGGCAAACCGAATGGGGGCTCACCAAAGAACATTGGTGCATAGAAATAATGCATGTATACCATTATCACAAGGTGTAGAAATGATAGATGGTGCCTTCAGAAATCGCATCGCGACATATCGTGTGAGCAGCGACAGTATCCATGTCGATTTTACTGCATTCTTCGATGATATTAAGCAGAAAGTGTTGGATTTGGTGCGTCGAATGCTGACATCGCATGGGGCTCTGAAGATAAACATGGTTGTTTTTGGTCAATATCTGCTACCATCTCAGGACGTGTGCAGCGACAAATCGTTTAATACAACCAATCAAGTAATCACGGATGGGGATGATTTGGAAACTGTATACCAATCGTTTGTGGATGCAATGAAGACCCAATCTATGGAATTTCAAGAAAAAGATTCAGGTATGTTTAAATATTTAACAGTGTTGTTTTGTGAATTACAATATTTTGTGTGTTTATAGGGTGGGCGCTTGAGAAAATTCTATATCTGGAAGTGAACATCAACGAGTTTAGGCCAGTAAGCGGCTCATCATACATCAAACTACCGAGATTCATAGAGAGCAAAAAGGCTGTGATTAATGTGGTGAACCAAGACGAGTGCTACTTCGCTTAGGCTGTAACTTCAGCGATGTTTCATCATATCCCCATTTTTCAACTGTGTTGGATGTAACAGGTATGGATTTTCCAGTAAAATTGTGTGATATTAGTAAATTTGAGAAACAAAATAACATTTCAGTCAATGTGTATGGTGTAGAATCTACTTTTGAAAATAATAAGATTAAGTATGAAATAGTTGGTCCACTTAGGTATGCGAGCAAAAAATTATTAAATCATGTAAATTTATTGTTAATAAACAGTGATTGTAATATTCAAGCTCATGATGATACACATGTTTGCGATGCACGTTGTACAAAAGGTCATTATTGTTGGATCACAGATTTATCTCGATTAGTGTCTAGTCAAATTAGCAAAGTTAAAAGTAAATTGTATTTTTGTGATGGTTGTCTCGTTTATTTTGATTCATTATCAGCTATAACTTTACACCAGAAAAATGATTGTAATCACCTATACACATTGACACCCTCAGAGGATATTAGGGTTGATAAGTTTGGAAAGAGTGTACCTGAAAATATTTTAAAATTTGAAAGCATAGAAAAGCAAATGCGAGTTCCATTTGTCGTATATGCCGACTTCGAATCGGTTCTAAAACCATTACCAATAGCCGAGCCAAGTCCTCAAAATTCTTACACAATGCAGAGTGTTAAACACGAACCATATTCCTTTGCATACGTCATAAAATGTTCTTTTGATGATACTGTTTCTAAATTTGAATTGTACCGCGGAAATGATGCAGCCCAAGTATTTGTTTCTCGTATAGAAAGCGATTTAAGGCACCTTTATAATACATATCTAAAAGATATTAAACCAATGAACCGTTTAACACCTCAGGAAGAGAATGAATTCGCGAATGCTAAAACATGTTGTATATGTGAGCAGCCTTTTATCGACAATGAAAAAAAAGTGAGAGATCATTGTCACATAACGGGGAAGAAACGATTTGGTGCTGCTCATTCCGTCTGTAATTTAAATTATAAACTACCTAATTTCGTCCCTATTATTTTCCATAATTTAAGCGGTTATGACTGCCACCTATTTATTAAAGAATTATGTCGTCATGGGGATAATATTAACGTCATAGCCCAGAGTAAAGAAAAATATGTTTCATTTACAAAGAGCATTTACGTTCACGATTATGTCGACAAACAAACCCTATCGATCAAGAAAAAATATTTAAAGTTGCGATTCATTGATAGTTTTAAATTTTTATCCGCTTCGTTGGAAGACTTGGGTAGTGGTTTAGATATTGATAGTTTCAGGGAAACGGGAAAACACTTTCCTGATCGGTATCAATTCGATCTAATGCGAAAAAAAGGTGTTTTCCCATACAGTTTCATTGATTCTTTAGAAAAAATGAATATCCCAAATCTTCCAACAAAAAATCAATTTTATGATACACTAAAAGAGGAACATATAAGTGATGAATGCTATGACAGAGCCAAGGATGTGTGGTCATCGTTCAAATGTAAGAATTTAGGGGACTATTCAGATTTATATTTAAAATCAGACGTGACATTGCTATGCGATGTATTTGAACAATTCCGCGATATGTGTTTAAATATTTATAAACTCGATCCTGCGCATTACTGCACTCTTCCAAGTTTATCATTTGATTGTATGTTGCGCATGACCAAGGTAAAGTTGGAGCTCTTGACTGATATCAGCACAATTAATTTTTTTAAAAAGGGAATTCGCGGGGGTATAAGTCAGTGTTCAGAAAGGAAGCATATTGCCAACAACATATTTTTACCCGACTATGACCCTACAAAACCAGAATCGTTTATTACATATTTAGATGCAACAAATTTGTATGGTCATAGTATGTCACAAGCATTACCATTTGGAGGTTTTAATTGGTTGTCGGAGCGGGAAATATTGGATTTAAACATATTGGATGTTGCCGATGACAGTCCGGTTGGCTATGTTTTAGAAGTGGATATTCATTATCCGGAAGAATTGCACGATCACCATGCCGATCTTCCATTTTTAGTAGAAAATATTATACCTCCAACGGGAACATCCAAAATGTCGAAATTAATACCGAATGTTAATGATAAGAAAAACTATATTGTACACTACCGTACATTAAAACAAGCAATTAACAACGGCCTAATGGTAATGAGAACACACAGAATTTTAAAATTTGATCAATCTAAATGGTTGAAAAAATATATTGATTTCAATACTGATATGCGGAATAAATCGCAAACAAAATTCGGTAAAGATATGTTCAAATTGATCATAAATGCAATTTTTGGTAAAACCATGGAAAATGTGGAAAATCGCAAGGATATAAAATTAATAACCCAATGGGAAAACTCAAGAGGAAAATGTGGTGCTAGAGCCCTAATAGCTCGTCCTAATTTTAAAAGCTGTTCCATATTTACTCAAGATCTCGTGGCAATACATATGAACCAATTGAAAATTAAATATAATAAACCTATATATATAGGATTTTCCATATTGGACATGTCAAAAACGGTAATTTATGATTTCTTTTACAATTTTATCAAGACGAAATTCGGTAAAGATGCTTCCTTACTCTACACAGATACAGATTCCCTGATATTAAAAGTATTCACAAATAATTTTTATCGCTGTATGACTGAGAATCCGGATAAATTTGACACGTCAAATTATGTCGAGGGAAATACATTTAATATTCAAAAGAGTATGTCAGTCTTGGGTAGAATGAAAGATGAGTTTCCAGGTGATCCGATAATCAGTTTTTATGGTACCGGGGCTAAGGCTTATTGTATAAAATCGATTAAGAACGAAGTAAAAAAAGCCAAAGGTATCAAGAAATCGGTTATCAAAAATAATCTTAACCTGGAAGACTATCGGAAAGTTGTAGAACAGGGCGGTTTAATTTTTCGTAAAATGAAAACTTTCCGAAGTCAATTACATAACGTTTATACCGAAATAGTAAACAAAGTAGCTCTGTCCCACAGTGATGATAAACGTTATGTAATTCCATCTTCTACAAAAACATTACCTTGGGGTCATAACGACATACAGTTCTATCAAACCACACCTGAGGAAAATGTTCGAAATGTTATGAGTGTGGTCGAAACGTTTCTGACTAATGATAATGTTTAATATAACGTGCTGGAAAATCCATACTTTATTGTATTTAGTTTTTTTCATAGAATATATATTTAACCTTGTATATTTCGACGCAAAGATTTTGAAGGACACATCGCAAGGCCGTCCGTGGGTGGAGCTGCATATTCAAGGTTATGGGTGGTGGGGTGGCTGCGCAGTAAAAATTAAGGGGTTGTGTTAGTGGGGGTGGTTGCATAAAACCAGATGTAGACATTGTGTAACTTCAGTCTTAGACATTTGTTCAGTTTCAAAGTTCAGTTAAAATTACTACGCAACATATAAAAATGAGTTCATTCAGTGAATTTGGTGGTTCAATCAATAGTTTTGTTCTTGCTGAGTGTGTTGACTCGCTCGCCGATAATAGTTTCGACATCGAAAAGTTTAATTTTCTAACACCTGGCGCATTCGAAGCAGAGTGTGGTGATGCCGGCAACAACAAATTAGACGCTGCCAGCAACAACAAATTAGATGATGCCAACAACACCAAATTGGACGATGCCATCGGTGGCTACATTAACTGCTTTCCACTAGATCGACAAGAAGAACCGCAGCCCGCAGTGAATATAATTAGCGATATAACAATAAAGGAGGCAGCAAAACCTTCAATACTGAAGAAAGTCCTTATGAAAGGCTCAAGATTTGTACAAGGAAAAAAACGTAAGGTGGAAAGCAGTCAGCCACAACCGTCAACATCTGGGTTGGGGGAGCGTGAGCCACAGCCGTCAACATCCGGGTTGGGTGGGCCGGTGTCACCTATAATCCGACAAAAAAGAAGGATTACAAATAAAGCAAAATTGATGACACCAAAAAAAATTGTTACCGACCAACCCGAAGATGGAGTTCCAAATAATCTGGGGCCATTTTCACAGGATGAAGACGGTGAGGTGATGGCACGATTGACCAATATGAAGACGGTTTGGGGTGATAAATTAGATCAGTGTAGGAGAGAGGCAGTGCGGTGTAGGAGAGAGGCTGAGCGGTATATGAGAGAGGCGAGCAACTGGGAGGCTCGGATGGAAAAGTATGAGCGACGTCTCTCATTCATACGCAAGTAAAAGAAATAAAAAAAAAATAGACTTGAATGTGTAGTTGTAAAATCGGCGTCTTGTGTTTACCATTCTATATTTAATAGGATAGGATAGGATAGTTTTTAAATATGTTTTAGTACTAAGTTTTTAACCGAACATCACTGCGGGCGTTTCCCTTCCGATGTAGTTGAACCTTGTCGCTGGTGGGAGGGCTTAAGGTTGTTATATAATAGACGTTTTTTTTTATTTGGTAATTCATTGAGTCAATTATTATAAAACAACCAACCAATACAACTACAACAAATAATAAGTATTGAAATTAATTTGAAAATAATAATAATTATTTAGTCCTTAAGTAATAAGATGAATTGAAAAAAAATATATTATGTCACATATCTATATATAACCCAGTAAATTGTGTGTGTGTCCTATTATGAAAATAAAAGTTTTAATAAACCAATATGTCTCTTATTCCAACGAAAATGTATTAAATGTTGCGAAAATGCGTACATAAACAATTATAAAATTTTTAATAATTTTTAGAATATATAATTAAAAATGTTTTCTTTAGACCCCAAAAGATATAAACACATCGAAAACTCCCTTTAAGCTCAATTAAAATAGCACCTAAAAATTAGATAGGAAGTCGAAATGGTTTTTTGCCCGTTTTGCCGACCACCTTTGGACGTTATAATATCGAAAACGGTGATAGATAGAGAAAAAAGTTTTAGATAAAAAAATTCCTAAAATCGAGTTCTACAAAAACGTCCACAGGACCTACCTCGTGGGAGTTACCGTTCGAGAGTTACGGACCTCTGAAGTCGGCGATTTACGCGTTTCTTGAAAAATCGCGATTTACGTGTAACTTTGAACCGCTATATCTCGAGAACGGTAGCTCGGACGGGAGCGCGCTTGGTGTTGCCGGACGTAGGTCGTCTAGTTCTACAAAAAGTTAAATGGTGACGATATTGTCCGGCGCATTCCTGATTTTGTCAACGCGCTGGTGCACATTTTTGTTTTGAGCGATTCCCGAGCCTCGGGGGTGCGAGATAGCGACTTGGGTTAAATGTAAAAGTTGTTCGCCTAAAAAAAAGTCATCGTTTGGTAAAGTTATCGTTCGTCTATCTTTCGCCGTTACCGAGATACGCTTTTGCGAAGTTGACAAAAAAATTGCGTTTTTTGCTCAGCTACGTCCCCCGCACCTCCTGACAAATTTTTAAAAACTTTAAAAAAAAAAAAAAAAAAAAAAAAAAAAAAATTTGGTTTGATCTGCGATTAGTGTCAATCCAATAACCTAACCTAACATAACCTAACCTAACCTAACCTAATCTACACTAATCTACACTAAGCCGGACCTGAACGATCGGGCACACCCAAAATTGAAAATTTTCAAGAGACGAAAAAAGTTTCAAATAAAAAAAGTTGACTTTCGAGAAAATCGAAAAAAAAAATCAATATTTAATTTTTTCTTTAAAATACTCTATACTGATATTGATAATTTTAAAAACTAGACAAATAACACAAACACATTAATAAAATCAGTATTTATTTATAAAATTATATATATATATATATATATATATATATGGTACAATTAAATGTTGACATTCTATACATCGCCACCATCCATTTTGCACCATTCCGTAGTAGCATCTTCACGTAGTGGAGTCGGCATTCCCTTCCTGCGTATCTTCTGAAACATCAGGCACTACCCACCAACTACTGTCGGCTGGACCATCAAACTCACCACGTGGTGATGGTGGACTCCACCAACTTGATGAGTCAGGCAGACTGGCTTCAGCCGATTCCTCTTCCTGACCCTCCTCATCAAACGAAGATTCATTTTGCACAACAAATCTCTGACCCATTTCAACTGTTTCGTCGTCGTCGTCGGAATCAGACGAATCTGACCGGTTATTTAACCGCACTGTTTCAACATCAAATACCCAAGAGTTAGAAGAGCTGGAAGACATGTTCGTTTTGCAAACTGATTTGGAATATAACAGAAATCTTAAACGTCAACCTTATATATATACTCTTTGTATCTTATTATGTAGTCCGTTGCGCACCCAAGGTCCTATGACGTCGCATACCCTCAAGGTCGGGGAATATAGCAACGCCCGCAGGGAGGGTCGAATCTTAATTCAAGGACGAATAGAAAAGTCCTATGACGTCACCCACCATCAAGGTCGGGGAATTAGCAATGCTCTCGGGGTCGGATCTTAATTCAAGGACGAGTGGAAACCAAATTTTTATATTAATTTACCTTTTAGAACTTAGACTAAAATAAAATTCAAAATAACTGGTGCAATATGTTTTATTATTTAATTGTTGACATTAGTTGCTAAACTATCTATTACACATATATTAAGTTTTATATCAAAACACTAAACTATATAACAATATATGGATATACTAAGATATACTTTAACATATATGCCAAATATAAAGTATAATAATTATAAATAACTAAACGACTAAACAAGCTTATTTGATGCAGAACCATTTAACATATTATAACTAAAAATAGAATCGTGAATTATTAATGCGAAAACTTTAGTGTCTTTAGGAAACCGACTGTTACGTGTTTCAAATTCAATCTTGACATCCACAGTTGACGAGTTTACAGCTTCCACCTGATGCGAGCAGTCAATAACAAACAGCGGATTTTTCATGTATTCGCCAAAATCCATCATTGGATCGTTAAATTCTCGACCATAATAACTGCTTTGGAAGTTTTCATAGTTATAATAGGCCGCTGCATACAATTTCTTTGAAAAATCCAAATTCCATCTTTCATAGGGGAATACTGTTGAATTAAGATAAACTCGAATGTCACTTATATTTGCATTTGTAAATTCAGTCGCATCTTCTTTATAGCTATCCGCTTTTCCAATATTCTGAAATTAAATAACGAGGTTTCTCTAGACTTGTACTCGTTCTTATAGCCCAAACATCGGATGAAGTTTGTCGGAGAGCGGGAAGCTCGTAAAGATCCCACATACGGTAAGCCATTCGGATATTTGCATTATTACCACCTTTATTAATACGTGATAATAGTTTTAGCTTTTGTCTATCCTCGGGAACAATGTGACGTATTTTCCACTCCAGTTTGTCAATTTTAATGTCGGCTTCAACTTCTCCAATATAACAGTTGTTAAAAGTGCGGGCAATTATTATAATCAATTCCTGTTTAATGTTAAAAATCCCCTTCGTATAATCCTCAGCAAAACCCATCAGATATTTTAGGGGTACTTTGCCAGAAAATACATTACTAGCGGTATCCACAATGTGTTGGTTTTCTTCATTTAGACCCCATCCGCATGTAAGAAGCGGTTTCAGCTGTGTACTACCAATGGAAACCATTGTTTTAAGAGCTGTAGTTACACCTGGTTTTCTGACAACTGCAACTTTCTCACCGCCTATCTCATATCGAATTTCCTCAAATAGAAAAGCTAATGAATTATTAGATAAAAAACACTTTTTTGTAGCGTCTTTTGGTTTAAATGTTCCTTCGACATATATGTAGCTTTCCGATATATCCAAAATTATGTCTTGAAAGTGAACTGGGATACGAATTTCATCGGAATTTTGGAATTTAGGTGATCCGTAGGGTTTATATGTATGTTCTTGCAGGCTTATGATAGAATTATTGAAAATAGGTTCAGTAAAAACCTCAATTTTTTCACTACTTGTCATCATGTTCGTTGGCTTCGTACTTTCAAGCCGATGGATTGAAGAAATCTACGATCTTTGGCAGAGAGACGTTGATATCCTTTTGGTCCGACGTCGTGATCGTGAATGAGCTCTGTTTTAGCGACATGTTTCTTTTTATTAGGTTTCGTTATTGTTTGACATATCGGAGAAAACATGTACGGTCGGCGGTTGTAACAAAAACCCATCGTTAGACTAGTTTTTTTAGCTCCAGTTTAATAATAATCTTCTCGTCGTTGAAATCGATAAGATCACCGTTGTCGTCCAAGATGCGTAGAGTAATGTTGTCAATGAACTGACGTCCTTCAGGCTTCAACGGCAAATAAATAAGGTTTGTGGGTTCTTTCGTTATCTTATAACCAGGTTCAACATCAATATCAAATTCAAATAAAATATGACATTCTTGTGAGTTCAGGTATGCTCCAGAGATAATATTACAATCAACACGTATTATGCGTACTTTCATAATGTCTACTTGAGAGGTTGATTCATGTTTTTTGTTGTCCGTTGTTAACAATATACGATCAAATCCCAACATCCGACCAATGCAGTTTTCTCCTGTAAAATCCATAATGTATTTTGTTTTTATTTCACATTTCAATGTGTTATTATTGGGTGTTAATGAAAATATTTTATCATCATTATCTCTCGTGGATAGTTGTAGGGCAGTTTTCAATCTCGTGCACTTCATATACTCCGGGGGGAATTGTTAACTTTATAGATGGTGAAGTTTTGTCATTTTTTTTCTTATATGCAAATGAATTATTGCTTTCATCAATATTAAAAATAGAATTATATGTGTAAAATCCAACAAGTGCAAGCCCATATTTATTGACTGTACTGAGTTCTAATGGTGGGTAAAAATCTGTACTTAACACGCTCGAGCGTCCTGTTAATGTGAATGTGTACGACATGACTGATAAAAAATCTACTGTTTTTAGCTTTTATTGTTGTCGACAGCAGTTTATATTGCTATAGGTTGTACACCGTTTACTTGGTTTTGAAATTTTAAACCAATTTTTTTCTGTTATTTTTACATCACTTATTTTACAGGAACAGCAAAACAATCTCCTAGGCGCTGGTCCATCACATTCATCTCCATTCAGATTCTGGTAATTATGATGGTCCGTACAATACTGATACTTTAACATGTCTATGTCACATTTCATGTGTTCTGGTAATTTATCCCAAACAAGTGCGATTTCATTTGGGGAACAAGCAATCATTACCTCCTTGGGTATGTTTTCTAACTCTTTAGAAGTCATTTTTAATAAACTACCGGAACGATAATAGGCTTTTAACGAAGACGCCATCTTTTTATAACTATCCCGATCCATTTGGGGGGTATAAGACATATTGACTTTTACGATTGAGAGAGAAACTTTAAGCATAAATGACCGCACCAGACTGTCCCAAATTTTTGTTGTCGATCGTATGTATAGTAAATTTCCTTTGCTGCTTCCCCACCCATTCGCAGATATCGAACCAGTTCAGTTGGTGGTGGTAAATCACCAAAGCTGTCGTAATATGTAACTTCTGAATCATTCTTTCGATACGCCACCCAATGTGTTCCAAATCCCATTATACTGTCCAAGTTAAGAATACCAGATTCATAACGTCGAGGACCTCGTCGAGGAAGTGAATCTCGCATAAATACACCTCTAAAGTATGGTACTTGTAGCTGTAATGCATACCTTTCTAGATCAATATTCGATAATGGCCTTCGAGGAAGGCATTTTACTAGTTTTTTGAATGGTTCATAAAAAGCCCTAAACCTGTCCTATATGGTTTCAAATACATTCCACCTCCATTCGATTTTAGTTGTAACTCACCACCAGTTTTTTGGGTAGTGGCATTTTTTGCTGTTTTTACTGCACGCACTACCCCTGCAACACCACCTGCTAAGGATTCTAATGCTGAGAGCCCAGCAAATATTGGTATCAAAGGTAATAAGCCACCAACCTTTGGAACAGGTATAATTCTAGGTATGCGTATCTTCCGCTTACCACCACGGGCTTTTAATAATTTCCTTGCCGCAGCCACTGCTATTCTAGATGCGTTAAATATGTCTTTTTCAGCAAATTTCTTACCACCAGCCTTAGCTAATTCAGCTCGAATGGGTTGTCGCAATGTCGATCCAAAAGTAAACTTGGACACTCTTTTGTTTTTACATGTACGTTTCCCTTTCACAAATCGTCGTCGCTTTCCTTTGGAGCTCTTTATTTTAGCTGAATGCGTTGAAACACCCATACCGAAACGTTGTTTCGCCTTCATAATATTTGTTACCAACCAAGCAGATATTTTTTCACCTGCACTAGCGTCTTTTGATTTTACTCTCTCCCAAGCACGTTGTTCAAGATCGTAATCAGCTTGATGGCGTGAACTTAGGTTATTTTCGGTTTTTGAATATGCTATATCGTGTTTCTTACACGCTGCATCTAATGGGTTAATTCCCAAATCACCTCTCGCTAATCGCTTTGTAAGTTTGGTGCCTGGCCCACAATATTGATAACCGGGAAGGTGTAACTCAAACGGTAGTTTATTAATTATAGAATTCACTATACCACACCCAGTCTTACTCGAATATCGAGAGCGTCCACTTCGTTTGATGGTCTGCATCTGAATGAGTAGTTAAAGCCGTGTGTACGATATAAAATTTTTTTTTTCACTATAATGCGTATTGTTAAGCTGAAACAGAAGCTAGAAATAGATAATCTCGATGAGAAGGTTGGATCTGGACATGTAGGGAAAAATGTGAGACGTCGGCATGGTCCTTTGTTGCCATTATCAATTCGTGGATTGCTAATAGGACCTTCTAATTGTGGAAAAACCAATGTTATGATTACCTTGCTTACACACCCTTTAGGATTGCGCTTTGAAAATGTCTACGTATATTCAAAGTCGCTGTATCAACCCAAATACGAATATCTCAGGAAAATTTTCACGCCGATTAAGGGTCTTGGTTATTATACTTTTAGCGATACAACAAATATCGTGGAGCCATCCGATGCCAAACCAAATTCAATTTTCATATTTGGCGACGTAATGTGTGAAAAACAGGATGTTATACGATCATATTTTAGTATGGGACGACATAAAAATGTAGATAGTTTCTACCTAGCACAAACCTATTCCCGAGTTCCCAAGCAATTAGTACGTGACAACGCCAATTTAATTATAATGTTTAAACAAGACGAAATGAATTTACGACATATTTTTTCGGATCATGTATCGCCAGATCTGACTTTTACACAATTTCAAGAGATGTGTGCTAAATGTTGGAATGACAAGTATGGGTTCCTCGTTATTGATAAGGATAGCGATTTAAATTCGGGAAGATATCGCAAGGGGTTCGATAACTATATATACACAGAGTAAGATCAGTGAATTCGCATTACATAGTTGTGTGATACTCTGGCAACATCACCTTCATGATGAATAATGATATAGATCTGAAACGTCAATTGATTGGGGTTACAGATGCCGTTCGAAAAAAGTTTAAACAAATTAGAGCTGCTAATGTACAAGATAAATTTGAATTGGACAAATTTTATGAGCCGATTGCTAAGCCTTTGACTTCTATATCCGATGCAGTAACACAAAAGTCTCGTAAACATATACAATCACAACCGAAAAGTTTAAGCACATACATAGAGGAGCCACTAAATAAAACAACCATGTTCATGTCAGAGGAGTTTCCCGTAGAAACATCAACACCGATCACAGAAAGGTCCAAGTACACTGCTGAAACATCGATAGATACCCCAAAAAACGAGACGTTAGATGGAATTTATGCAACACCTTCTCCATCAAACAAATCTACAATGTCAGCTGTCACATTAAAAGATCGCTCATCTCCGGATATTATCATTAATACATATATGAACGGTTTAAAGACAAAACCATCACAATTCGATACAGTTTATGGAGTACATCATAAATCAAAAGTAAAAAACAAAAAGTTTATGGGTAATTTGGAAATACGTTTTCCTCCTGGTAAAGTGACACTATGGCACAACTCTAAGAATATTGCAACCTTTGAAGGGAATGCGGAACTTTACGATTTGATATTCTTAAAAAATCCGCGGGTATTAGAGCATATCGAAAAGATGACTCCCGAAGTGGCAGAAGACTATAAAAAGATGCTGCGATTGACAAATGCAGCATACAAGGGCTATGACGAGAAGCGGGGACTACAGGAAACCAGGCGGAAAAAATATTTAGAGATTATAAAACCATTAATGACAGGGAATCGAATGGGGAGTGGGATCGCAGGTAAAAAAACATATGCTCAAGTAGTGTTACCATTAAAAAAACGTGTTTTATCGGAAACTCCTAGCTACGTATATTGGAATAACCCGAAGGAGTTGGTAGAACGATTACGATTGCTATGGAGTTCAAAGATGGCTGGTCATACCGGACACGATAATGAAATAATGTCAATTATAGAAGAACTTCGTGAGGAAGGTATAATTTATTGAGTAATCACATAATTTGATCAGTATCTCAAGAGACGTGAGTTGGAACTATGACTACTAGCACAGAAAAAATAAAAATTGTCAATGAACTTCATAGGTCAGCAAGAAAAAATTTTCCCAGAAGACACACCATCATTAAAGGATATGAAGACTTGTGGCAAACAGATTTGGCGGAAATGCAACAGTATGCAAATGAAAACGATGGATACCGCTATATCTTGGTGTGCATAAATTGCTACTCCAAATTTGTCTATACTAGGGCGATTAGAAACAAGACAGGGGCTGAAGTCACTAAAGCAATGAAAGACATTTTTAAAGAAGCAAGATATACACCAATAAATCTACAAACCGATCAGGGAAAAGAATTTTTTAATAACATATTCCAAAATCTTGTTAAGGAATATAACATTAATCATTATTCGACGTACAGCACCAAAAAAGCTGCGATAGTTGAACGAGTCATACGTACACTCAAAAATTATCTCTATAAGGAGTTTTCAGCTAGAGGTTCCTACAAATGGATACAACTTTTACCAGTCATAACGAAAACCTATAATAACACAGAGCATCGTACTATTGGTATGAAACCTATAAACGTTAAATCAACCACACGCATTAACGCATACAATTGGATAAAAATAGTACCCAAAAAGTTTAAATTTCGTTTGGGCGATATAGTTCGTATAAGCAAACACAAAAGTGTCTTTGATAAAGGATATACGCCCTCATGGTCCACGGAACAGTTTAAAATCGCAAAAGTTAACATTACCAATCCACCAACATACCTATTGGAATCAATAGAAGGTCAACCTATAAAAGGATGTTTTTATGAAGCTGAGCTGCAAAAAACAAGTAGTCCGAATGTATATTTAGTGGAAAAAGTACTTCGTCGCCGCAAGAAAAATAATATTAATCAATTATTTGTAAAATGGTTAGGATTTTCAGATCAATTTAATTCTTGGATTGATGAGACAGATATTGTTTAAAATTCATTCAAACCTATCTAAATATGTATATTGGTTAAGGTTACTATTAAAATAAATACCCAATGAACTTCAACTTTGTTTTATTTAAATATGTGTTTATTACAATTATAAACTAGGTTTATTCACAACAATCATCATTCTTGATTATATTTATACCAATCAGCAATCTTGATATTATCTTCATAAATGAGTAATCCTCATCAAGCTGGGGCTATATTAATTATTTCTCATACATTATTCCATTATATGCTTGACCACTTTTTTCTCCAAATCGCTCATTCTGATTTCATGTTTTTCAATTCTCCCGAGTACATCCATTTTTATTGTTTCAATATTAACAATTTTCGCTTCAAGCTGCTTTATATCGACACGAACCTTATTAAGTAGATCTGTATTCAGTATATCTGCTATTTGTACGCGTAATCGATGAGTTTCTTTAAGCGCATAATCCTGGGTAACAGCATCACTACCCTTAGTCGGTGGGGCGACATTGGTTAAAGATTTTCCCCGCATGTCATATTGACCGTCCGGCGTAAGCTTAAATCCAATTCCTGGTGATCCCATAAAATGCACTTTTTCACCAGGCTTTTGACGTCCAAATTTATCAATTGTGTTGTTACCACGACCCATGTTTATCTAAAACTATTTTTTTTCACCAAAGTGCAGCATTATAAGGTATAAAATAAAACTTGTAGTCTCTGCGACGTTGCTTACATATTTTCATTAAGGTTCGATAATATGACATCACTTGTTTCTAGTATCATGTTAAATAGTTTTCTATTATCATAGTTAGATATTTTCCTTGAATGTATCCCAGATCTATGAGTTTCTCTAATTAAACGATCAACATTTTGCTCAAGGTTGGATAATATTACTTCTCTTTTTTCTATTATCGAGTACACATATGCAAATTCTATTTCCGATTTAATAACACTAAGTATTTCACTAATTTTAAAATAAGTTTGATTTAATAATTCAACCAGTAATATCCGAAGTTTTTGAATTTCTTTAAGGAAATATTCTCGGGTTACAGTATCACTACCTTGTGAAGGATCTGCTATGTTAGTTAAAGATTTTCCTTGAATGTCGTATTGATGATCAACATTCAACTTAAAACCTATTCCTGGAGGATTGTATACTACTATTTTTTTATTAGCTTTTTGACGACCAAATTTATCAATTGTAATGTTAATTCTACACATGCTTACATAGAACTGATGTAAAATTTAAAAATGTTTGAATTTATATCTGAAAACTGTTAAAAATAATAGAAATAAAAGAAAGGTAATAATAATAATAATAATTTATTTTTTACCTAATACTAAATATTTACAAATTCCTAAAACTATTTATTTACAAATTCCTAAAACTATTTACTCACAAATTCCTAAAACTATTTATTTAAAAAAACTTATGCTTCAAACCCAAACACCCTCATTTCCTCTTTTGTTAGACATATATGTCTAACAATGTCTTCCAAATCTTCATCTTCTTCCCCAAAGACCCCAAAAAAGTCCTCTTCGTCAGACGTGTCTAGGGGGGCCTCTAGGTTGGATGCTGTGGAATAAGAAGCTGTTGTATCCTCTTGCGGTGGCGTATTAAGCCTTCTCCTAGCACAGGGTGGTGACGAAGTTGGCGATGTTATTTGCTCATACATCACAAAATTATTGCACCAATTACAAAGACCCCTCGTTCCAACTAGCACATCATAGTGCTCACACATAGCACACCTCTGCATCCCATTTATCGAAAATGGCTGGACAATCGCTATCGGCTTTTCTGGTACTGCATTCTTTGTGGAACTAGATTGAGATTGACACTGAGACATTTTAAACTTCTTTTTTATTACACGTAGCTAAATAACGATGAAGACGAACTAATAATTTGCTTGTTTAAGTGCGTGTATATATACAGATTGTTCAAGGTTGTGTTTGCAACGTCACACAGTTATGAGGCGTGTACATTCGTTTGGGGCCGTGTACATATAGATATTTCAAGGTTGCGTTTGTGGGCGTGTACATATAGATTTTTCAAGGTTGCGTTTACAAGGACACACAGAATGCATGTGAATAGGATTTGGGTGTTATTTTCTCGGAGAATTTAAGAATAAACAAATAACACAAATACATTAATAAAATGATTATTTATTTACAAAATTATTTTTGCATGATACATATAATTGTTTACATTCCTATTTGTTTTTCACAGTTTTTATTCTCTATATCGTCAACATCCATTTTCTACCATTCTTTAGTATCATCTGCGGTATTGTCTACACAGTCCAAAATATCTGCACCATTTTTCACGACTTCATTCATGTTTTCCGCTGAGACCAAACCATACTTTGATAACAATTCCTTGGGTAAATTTGGTATTTCGACAACATAGCTTTGGAGACCTTCGTCGATCATTTCCACGCAAAACTCGTCTAAGTTGATGGAACCATACAGGTATCTTTCACACAAATGAGCGCCTGACATGAAATTAATTACATCTTTCATGTACTTTCTATATTGACTGACTGTTGATTCAACCGCCGACCCATCATAGGTTGCAAAATGTAATATCTCTTGTGCCGCATTTCTTAACTTATGCGACAAACACATAATGTGAGAATCAAGGTCTTCACTTGGTGTGATGGTACTATTGCTGTCACACATCTTTCAAACACTAATTATTAAAATGTCTGTGTATTCTGATTTGTAAAATAATTACCAAATTGTTAATTAACCCAAACACCCAATTAAGAACCCAAATTAAAAGACGAAAATAATACCAAATTAAGTAAATATTTCTAAATTTTGTTTATTCTATTAAGCACCAAAATTAAAAGATGAAAATAATACCAAATAAGTAAATATCTCTAAATTTTGCTTATTCTAAACACCCAAATTTAAATATTGATCTACTAGTATTAGTGCCTGAGATTACTCGCAAGCTCTGCCCCAAATAAGTTAAAGTATACATCCCACCCGACTTATTTATAATTTCGATAACGTCTTCAGAAATGGTTTCGACAACACGCTTTGGTAAAAAAGTTTGAAATGTTTTATCATGCGTTTTGTCGTACAATGTTGCATGAAAAGCTTTGCCAAACCGTGTCATCTTTAAAGCAATATTTTGAACTATAAAAACTTTCCCAATTGTTAATGATGAAAATTTTCTTTGTTCAACAAAATCTATATCCTTATTAAGCATTTCGTTAATTTCACCCAAGTTTAATTTTGCACTCATTGTTGAAAAAATGTAAAAGATTTAATATAAAAACACAGTATTACCGTAAATTTAAAAAATTGAATCAGAATACACCACACAATAACTTTTTAATGATGAAATCACTTGTGACCGCACAAACAGTGTACCTCTTCTTAGCTTTGAATGGCGTCAGCCTTGGTTTTAATAGCTAACACTCGAGGTCGCATGACGTCACATACTCTCAAGGCCAAACTACCCAGCACACCTGGCCTCTCAACGTCATGGACAAGTATCGAAAAAGCGTGATGCGCGCTCAAGGTCATATGACGTCACATCGCCTCAAGGCCAAACTACACAGCACACCTGGGCTCTCAAGGTCAGGAGTAGTGGTGGGGGGTGAATCAGTTCCCGTATTTGATATCTACTGCCGTTCAGCTTCTCTTCAATTACAATGGACCATACCATACACAAGAAGCATGTCCGTCATCTCGGTAAAAGTGTAGTACATTTTCAATATTTAATTGTTTCGTAAAAGTAACAGACGCGAACTGAAATTGCTATGGTCACTAGAGGAGTCTTGAGATACACTGATATGTTCACAGGACATTCATTGTATTATTATCAGTTCTAGGTTAACTTTTTACATACATACTTTTTTATTTATATGTTTTTAAAACAAGATGTCCATGGAATATGCACTCTTTTTTTACCTTTGTTTAAAATTGTTTAGTTCTATTTGTTTATTTTATCTCCTTCTAAAATAAAAACATGCATAAAAATCTACAAACTGCTCATTTTATAGGTTTCACACAAAATCAATTCATTATACTCGTTAAATTACTTAATTTTTTTCAATGGGAAAAAGTGTATGGTTATAACGTATTTACTTAGGTAAAATCTTACCACCCTTAAAACAACCCCTATTGATTATTTACTCAAAATTACTTCAACCCTCAGTGTATTTTACGTGAAAATGAAAAGAGGTACACAATTTTACTAGATGTGCGTTTTCTTTCCGAATTTAATCAGTAAAAATACTTATTTTTATTTTAAGCTAATGCATTAACACGATTAAATTGTATTATCTCGATAACGGCTCAACTCGGGTGTTTTAAACAAGGGTACCTCTTTTATGTAAAAATGTCCAGCGTTTTTGAATACGGCAACAAAATGTAAGAACATTTAAGGGTTGTGAAGTTATTACCAAAATGAACCACCATCCCCTCAAAACTACCTCTTACGATTATTTAACCAAGACGCCTAGAATATGCAGCCCGATAAAAACAGCCTCAGGATTCCATCGTAACCGTCTTATACAGGGTTTATATAAGACCCTGTCATTTTTTAAAAAGTTTGTTCTACCAAATCTCTTACTGTGGAAGATTTGCTCTAGAGCTAGGGACGAAAAAACTATTTCTAGCGATTTTGAAATTTTTTATTCGATTCTGACGTATTTTTTCAAAAAAAAAATGTTTTTTCAGAAAATTTTTTTTTTTTAAGTTTTGCTGAACAAAGCCCACTTGTGGCAATCAGTGGTACGTCTATCGAATTATAAACAAGGTTGGCACCCTTAAATCTACCAATATAAATATTGTATAATGAAAACTCGCTTTTTATCATGGACATAATTCTCTTTTTCCCAATAAAATACATACTTACTAAAACTGTTTATTCATCTTTTCAAATTAACTCAGATTCCGTCTCAATAATACAGAGGGGAAATAAAAGTCTGTAATGATATCCACCTTGCGGAGCAGAAATTTAACATTGTTGCCCCCTAGTGATAAAACAACCATTGCTGTAAATGAGAGAGCCAGTCATGTACGAAAAACGGTTATTTTCAATATCTCTTCTAAGGTATTGTTATTTTGTGCCGCGCTGTTTACGGCATCCGGTAAAAGTCCGCTCCTGTAATACAGGGCTAAGACCAAAATCTTTCATACATACCAACTAAACCAACATCTTCTCAAAAATTAAAATAACTTTTCTTACTAAACATTTCTCATCTAAGAAAGTTTAAAAATCTCAACCCCTATATTCACTAAAAAGGTTTAAGAGTGAAAACAGGTCTAGTTGCCATGGTACTTAAAACTCTTAGTTCCCCAGTTATGTTTCGCTTTTGTCACTGTCATTTTAAACCTATAACTGTCAAGTTAGAACTGGTCTAAATTTGAACCTTTTTAGTGAATACGGGTTTTAATGTTTAAATGATAACTTTATACCTTATCGTATCGATTCTAACCTTTAACAATTTCTGTTCCGCAACGTAGGTACTATTCCAGACTTTTGTTACCCACCGTATTATTGGGACAGATTCTCAGTTAATTTGAAATGTAGAGTAAAAGTCTGTATGAAACTGTGAAAAAACAAGAAAAAACTTCAATTTAAAAAAAACTATTTCGGTAGAATACAAGATTGATAAAAAAAAACCAAACCCAATAAATCATTATTTACCGTCCGCCTCTTAGTTTTTGGTTTACCCTGTATACAAAATTCATGTCGGAAGGTTCAAGGGTGCCAAGCCTGTTTATAATCTGATATACATACCTTTGATTGCCACAAGTAACACGGGCGTTGTTCAGCAGATCATTAAAAAAAAAAAACTTTTTTGAAAAAAAAATGTGTATATATATATATATATATATATATATATATATATATATATATATATATATATATATATATATATATATATATATATATATATATATATACAGGGTGGCCCATCGAAAACGTGAAAACGTACCGCAAGGCATAACGGCCAGGGTAATTTTTTTTTCAAAAAATCCAAAAACACGTCAATTTTGTTTGTGAGGGGGACAATTTTTGCCCTTAAAATGATCGCAAAATTTTCAACCCTCTAAGCGGGGGTGTCATCCCCCAAACTTTTTCAAATGGGAAGAGGGGTCAAGTGGTACCGCAATGAAAAGGGCTTTCTATTCTCTATACATTCCCGCTTTGGTTTTGAAAATCGGTCAAGTCATTTAGAAAATATGAAGGATTGAAATTTAAAATGTTTATTTACAAATTATCAGAGTAAATGATAAGGATAAATTCCTTCGACCAATTCGCTATTTTTGTCCTGTTATTTTAGATGTTTACTGCTGATTTTAGTGATTTGACATGCCACAACGATCAGGTGCGGTAGTTGCTAGATAGCTGTTCTGTAACTTGTGCGTTTAAATTTCTCAATATCATTAAATTTTTTATCAATAATTATGGTGTACTCACTTGCAGAAAAAGTGGAAATAATCGAACTTTATTTTAAAAATAATGAATGTGGCAATCGGGTTGCGCAGATATTTAATGAACGACATCCTGAAAAACACCTTTCCGGCAAAATTGTTTGCGAGTTAGTAGCAAAATTTCGCGAAACTGGATCCCTTATAAATAAAAAGAGGCAGATGGAAAATCCTGTAGTAAATGAAGCTATGGAGGTCTTTGTATTGGGCCAAGTTGCCATGGATAGTACGCTGAGTATAAGAAAATTAGCCAATGAGACCGGCGTGAATCGTACAAGTGTCCAAAGAATATTGAAAAAACACCATTTCCACCCGTATAAAATTCAGTTGGTACAAGAACTCAACGAAGACGATTTTGATCGCCGCTTGCAATTTTGTGAAACTATTAGTGAACGAGTGGCCAATAATAATAATTTTCTATTCAATGTGTGTTTTTCGGGTGAGTGCACTTTCTTTTTGAACGGTGTAGTTAATCGGCATAACTGTCGGTACTGGGCTGAGAACAACCCCAGGGTATTTCACGAGGTGCACACACAACATCCTCAGAAATTGAACGTGTGGGCTGGTATTTTTGGAAATTCTATTGTGGGTCCTTTTTTTCTTCCTGGAACTCTAACAGGTGATATGTACTTAGATTTACTGGAAAATACCATCGACCCAGCCCTAACTGACATCATCGAAAATAATCCTGGATACGTTGAAGCGGAACTGATATTTCAACAAGACGGTGCACCTCCACATTACTCTCAAAATGTGCGTAATTATTTAAACACTAACTTTCCCGGGCGGTGGATAGGACGAAGCCATTGAGTGGCCTCCCCGGTCACCCGACTTGACTCCTTTAGACTTTTTTCTATGGGGACACATAAAAAGTAAAGTGTATAGCACTCCACTTGCCTCATTAGAAGATCTGCGAACACGAATTATTGACGTTTGTCGCGAAGTGACCCCTCAAGTTCTTCAGAATGTTCGAGAACGATTTGAAGCTAATTTGTATTACTGTATGGAGGTCGACGGGCAACATTTTCAGCATTTGCTTCATTAATACGGTAAGTTTTTTTTTATTTAATTCAATTTATGCGTTTTTTGAAAAATGTATTTTTCAAATTTCAATCCTTCATATTTTCTAAATGACTTGACCGATTTTCAAAACCAAAGCGGGAATGTATAGAGAATAGAAAGCCCTTTTCATTGCGGTACCACTTGACCCCTCTTCCCATTTGAAAAAGTTTGGGGGATGACACCCCCGCTTAGAGGGTTGAAAATTTTGCGATCATTTTAAGGGCAAAAGTTGTCCCCCTCACAAACAAAATTGATGTGTTTTTGGATTTTTTGAAAAAAAAATTACCCTGGCCGTTATGCCTTGCGGTACGTTTTCGATGGGCCACCCTGTATATATATATAAAGGAAGAAGTTCCAGGTGCAGCAGAGGTTTTTTTAAAGTTAGGTTTTTATCAGAAAATACCAAATAAAATATTTAGTGAAATCTGAATTTTAATAAACTGTAAAACACACGGTATATAGAACATCAAAAAGGCATTTTTTGGGAGAGTATCTTTTGAATAGTTATCGATATACCGATAATTATCGATAACTATTGCAGTTATCGATATTTCGATAGTTATATATTTATCAGTCACAATAAAATTTTCGATTCCTGACATCGATCGACAATCTTAAATATCGACTTAAGTTCACTAAACGTTGGTAAAATTCCTTTTTAAAGTTTCCGGGGGATCGATTGTGGTTTTTTGGCTTCACTCGCCGTATTAGTCTTTATTAGAGTGTATAAGTGATAAGTGATTATGAACTATATATTCAATGTTTAACCTTTAAAAAAAATTAAACAGTGAAAAACGACAAATTCTGTTAATCTTTCACTGACTTATGTATTTATATGTATATACAGTATACACCGATTATATATACAGATATTTTGAATACTTTTGTGCGGGAGAGTTTTCGCTGTAACATGTTGCCTTCAATGAAGGGTAATTAACAAAAAAAAAGGTATTAGGGGGTACATTGAGGTAAATCCTCGAGACCTAGAGAGGGGGGTCTATTTTCTTCTAAGCCTATTTGGGTTCTTGATAGTCCCGGGAAATATTAAATAATTTATTTCTTAGCACAAAAATATTCTTGTATCAATAAGTTAGTTTATGGGAGGAGTAAGTTATCTAAAAATATCCTGTTTTATATGGTTTTCAGGGTAATTAGGGACCGGAACTTCAATTTTACTAATCATCTTAATTTTTGACAATTCGTATTGCTGATTTTTCATGAATAAGTACAGATGGCGCTCTTATATAATTTTAATTACCATGGTTCTACGTACGATAAACACTGATTCTGGGGAGACCAATTTAGATGAATCTTTCATCATCGTCATAATCTTATCGTTAGGATATTATAACAAATAACACAGCGTAATGGTGACCTTTTTTCGTCATACATTTCAAATATTTTAAAAATATATTGCTTTCAATTTTGGTATACTCGTATGTGTAAATAACCAAAAAAAGTAAATAGCTACATCCCCGACTTGGTGGGGGGGGGGCAATTTCTTGTCAGGTTATTTCACTAGGTAAGTATAAATGACTGATGATATGATGGTTAAATAATTTTATTCTGAACACAAAACATTTGATGTGTCACCAACTGAAGAATTTGGTGGGGAGGCGGTAAAATCGAAAGAGGCGATTACCAAATTATCGTGTTTCATATTGTTTTCAGGGACACGAAGTTCAATTCTGGCAATCATTTTGATTTGTTGAGTCTCTGTCATTTTTTTTTCTAAGTAGATTATTTAAAAAATTATTAATTACCATTATAATAATAATAATTATTATTATTAAACGGAAAACTAACAATAATGTATCTAAATGTTTAGACATAGGTAATATTGTAGGAATCATTAATATTGATGACTCCTACAATTTGTCAATTTGTCTTGCATGGTCTCAGCACTATCAACATATAATTTTAGAAACATTCATAATGATCATTCAACTATTAACTCCTTGAAAATAATCAAAAACTAGATACGCCCTCGTGTATTCTATGGAGTAAAAAACGTCGAAAGGAAACTTATATTTCTCGAAATATATGTATATGCGATTACAAATATTACGATGCTACCCTATCTAATAGTGCATGTTTATATTATCTTAGTGTGTTATGTTGACTGTTATACGAGGAAAGAATACCCGCCCCGAAAATAACATATTTTGTAACTATATGACCAAATGTTAAAATTCGAATTCTAACCTGCCATCTTGCTGATACAATATATACAAACGAAAAATACCAATAACTGGACAATAAATATCAAAAACTATCCATATAAATTTATTGATATTGATCGAGTTATATATAACGATCGATCATGATATAATAAACGGAAGGTATGATATCTAGACGGTCTCAATTGTATCCGGTTCGCGCGGTGACGTCATTGCGTGCGTAGATTTTTAAATTGTTTATGGAGATACATGTCGTTCTAGCGTTTAGATATTATATTACCATTTTATTCAATAATAATGTTTTTCTAATGAAACATTGACATATAACTCACTAAAATAAAAAACTTATGACATGGTAGTTATATATTTAATAGAAATACAACAAACAGGCTATAGAAAGAGTTAAGGTTGTAAAAAATCCGACATTATTTAATTTTATACTATTATCTTGTTATACAAGTTTATATTTTGTTCAATTTAAAACAATAATATCTGTGTGTTTTGATAAACACAGGGACGTAACTAACTCCCGTTTGAGGGGAGGAGGTCTAATTAAAAAAAATGCAGGTATGAGAGGGAATAAAACAATACACACTAAACAAGTCTAACCTTTATGTGCACAAGCTACCGTTTGTTCCTATATTATATGTAATTATATAAACAAATAAAATTTAAATAAAATATAGCCTTATTCTAGTAGAAACTCTTTTTTGTATTAAATATGTCGTCGACTATTTCGTCTAGATTTACATTGTTTTTTTACATTTTTTTATATAGATTAATGACATATATCTTTAACAAAATGCTTTGAGCATATCCGCGCCAAATTTCTATTAAATTTAGCTTTGCGTATACACAAGCGTGTCCATTCACGTAAACATTTTTTTGTCTTTTGGGAAAGTAAAAAACCTTATATTCCTATCAAAATTCTTTGCCTAATTATTCACCTCACACCGGAATACAGCACACCTCATATTTATAGTTGTTTAATTAAACAAATACAAAAAAGAACACAGAAATCCGCAAACACTTTTAAACATCAACTGAAAAGGCACTGAAATTATATGGCCAAAGGGCAATGACAGCCAGCGTGACGCTATGACTTAGCAGAGCCAGACGTGAATGCGTGATATCTTACCTTCGGTGTAATATATCATGACGATCGATAACTATCGCCTATCCATAGGTAAAATCTAATATCGCCCATCCCTAGTATGAAAACACTTTTTTTTGCTTATATATAGTATGAGTGGCATCTTATATAAAAGAAGGAAACGTCTGTTATTTTCTTTCTTTAGTTATCATGTTATCTTTCAATATTGCTCATTTAAATTTCCCAACTATAAAGTCTTCGATGCCGACTATGTTTCATATTTTGTAACCTTATGGATTTACTGGTGGTAGCTTTTAGTTGTCATTGATACATTCAAATGTATGCAAAAGGGAGAGTTTTACATAAATCGTACTTATTACTATTATTTGTTATATTACTAGTATCATAAAGTACAGGCAAACGAAGAAAGGTATCCAAGGTCGGGAATTTATATATTCACTTATGAATATATAAATTCCGGTCCTTCCCCATTCCCAATATCTAGCAAACCGCATTATTAACTACTTAACACACTGAATCACCAAACACTCTGTATATGAGAAAAATAAATATTTTGCTAGAAAAACGCTTTCAGTAATTATAAGAATAAAGCAATATTTGATATTATTTTGATATTTTAGTATAAAATATCTAAATTCACTTACCCTTCGTTTCCAGGGTAGTAGTAAGGAGGAGGTCTTTCATATTCTGTGGGTGCCCTTTGATAGTGCGGTGGTCCTTCGTTTGGGAAATCCTCCCAGTGCCTAATAAAGAACACAAAAGGCACAGTTAACAATAAGCTGACAACTAACAAAAAGCAATTTTATTCCAAAGCACCAAAAAGACTAATATAGACTATCTATATCTATTTGCCTTTTGGGTTGAATAATAAGCTAACCTAACCTAAATAGTCTGCGAAAAATCATTTATGGTTATAATCGTATATTACATGTCATAATTTTAATTCATCATTATCGTTTGTTTGCTAATTATTATTAAGACACACTTCTAAAAATCGAGATTGTGTTAAAGTGTGGTGAATATCAATAGATATATGACCTATTCACACATAAACGACCGATGCGTTTGGATAATAACTTACCCTTAACTCTGCTCTAAGTATGTAATAGAAAATCTTTGGCACGGTCCCAACTCCCTGCGGTTTATCAGCTTATCTCCTGAAGCTCATGACATGAAGACACATGTCTTCAGCAGAGGCGCACCGCTGAGAAGTTGGAGTTTAATCATCTATTAGTATCGAAAATCGAAAAAATGTTTTTGTTTTCGGTGTACATTTTGCAATATAAAAATTTTGTTTAATTTTAGTCAAATTAAGCATATATTACTAGGCACAGGCATTGAAAACGCATTTCTCGCAAAATTGTCGGCATTTATTTTTTTTTAATACAGTCCGCAAAAACTAATCTCCAAGATTAGTATCAAAAAATTGGATACCAAAAATTGTGTTATATTTTGTATCTTATCCAAATAAAGAACTGAAGCAACTTTCTCTTTTATTTGAAATTACTTTCTGAAAAATAACGTACAAATTAATATAATTTTAATAAGCCTTATCACCGACATAGCCATGCCGGCGCCGCGTTGTTAGTAATTTGGTAGTTAAATGTTATATCAATTAAAATAATATTTACTAAAATACAAATAAGCATAACTGACTTTAAATTTGTATGCCATATTTAATAGAACTCTAGTCCCAGATATTTTTTCTGATGTCTGAATACGTTGCTATGAAGTTAAATACAAGAAACATTAAACCCTGCTCAAATAGTTTCCATTAATTAAATCTAAAAAAAAAACTACGGTTGGAAAAGATGAATACTGAATCTTTGGGCAATAAAAACAATGGCTCTACCAAAATATAATAAAGATAAATTTAAATTTAACACCATAGCAGAAAAGTAATACATGAACAAAAATACAAAAAACGATTAATATACTCATTACAAAGTAGAGATTTGTGGGTTATTAAAATTTCGCAACAAAGATAAGAAAACTAATATTAAGCAAACATGATTAAAACCCGAAAATATATCTCAGATTTAAATAAACGAAAAATAGTCTCTTCCAAAAATAAATAAAACAAAAAACACGAAAAGCAAACATATAAACAGAAGCATAACAAAACTGCTGAAACCTATTATGTCTATTTTGTGCACCCCAGTTAGAATAAATTGACAAAAACATACATTTAAGGATTTAAACAAAATTATAAGTGCATAATATTTAATAACTTAATAGTAAATAATAAAATACATTTAAAATTACGATGTTAGGCCCACTCTTTCCTTAAAATCTAGTGGATTTCAAATAATTGTCATTACGTCCTTCCCTTCCAAACGGATTATTATAGCCGGACCTGCAAGGGTGAAAAATACGATAAAGATATTTTTGCCTGCAAATAAAGTGCTAGTAAAATGCGTGGTATTTTAAAATCATTTTCAAAGAGATTACAGAATATTTAAGATTTTTTTTTTCAAAGAACGCCATGCCTACAGGTCACGAATATTACAGGATGGACAATAGGTTTTTTAGAAAATTTGATATAACTGTCATATATTGAAAAATAAAATTGACAGAGTGGGGTGTTACCAAGGGACATTTCTGATATTTTGTGAAAAATTGCCAAACTACGATTATTATACCAGCTTTATAAAACATGACTTTTCGGTAAACCACGAAATTATTTTAAAATATGTAAAAATGAGCTAATTTTTGTTGTTTTCTCAAAATGGCGTATTTGCCTGAGATATCCTTGGTTGTTACTTGGAATATTCTTAAATAAGAAAATTTAAAAGTTGCAGTTGAGTAATTTCATTTTAATTGCCATACACCGCTAACGCATAGCCTTTCAGTTCGGAGAAAGGTAATCTTTCTAACAATTGTATTCTACGGGGCATTTCAAAAATATTGTTTCATCATCATCTTCGCTTTTTTTTTTCATGTGGTAAAAAAAGTTGTAAACAAACTGTTGTATAAATTAAACATTTATGAACTACCTTAAAACCCCGTAAAGCCAGTTTGTCAATAACACCAACGTTTCTGACTTACTCAATTCGATAAAAAAGTCGCAGTATAACTGTGGCAACAAAGATATTTGTAGAATCTCAGAAACGTTCTTGGATAACGTCCTACCCCTTTTGATAGATGACCCTTAAATCTTTTCCACCCTATAGTATGTGCCGTGCGCAAAGTAGGGCGTATTCCAAATCTGATTTCGACGGGCAAGAACCTGTAAAGTATTCCAAAAGTGCCTTTGCAATTCAAGTCAAACAAAGTCATATTTGTTTTAAAAATGTTCCTCTAGTTTATGGTATCACCTTGTACAAGTTCAACGCAGCTTTCTCCCCAACTTTGGGCCTATCGATTGGTGTGATTTTCAGATATAACCATGTTAAGGGCAAAAATTGTTGGGCAGCTCCCCTACTATAATAAGTAATAGTCACCAGATTTATTTCTTTATACCTATTTGGTGACACAATTATATCTTACACAAATGTTACCTGTATAATATGTTTATAGTAGAGTTTGTAAGGAAAAGTTTTACTTTGAATCAATATCTTAAAGGGTTAAGTTGTCGAGTTCAGTTAAAACCATATATCAATCTCCTGTACGATACATTTAAAGAATGTGGCGTCCGTGGCAAAAAGTTGGAGGTGGAACTTCTGGTAGTGCTACGTTTAAAAAGAAATATTTATTCTTTGAATCTAAAGAAATTGTACAAAATGTGTATATTTCAATAGTAAACAGGGGATTTAATAAGAATTTCTAATACTAAGTTGAAATTTCAAAAAATACATAAAAAAGTGATCTCTTGATTGTTTTTAATCCATAGATCAGTTTTTATTCTTGACAAAGCGTGGTAAGTAACACAATTGTTTAATTAACTAAAATACTTTTTAAATTCGGTATTTCGATTTCACGGTATATTAATAGCTATCCACAAAACTATTTATTTACTATAAAAGGCAATCATTGATCTGGAATAATTATTTTGCTGATTGTATGTCTCTTGTAGTCAGCCGTTTATTATGTATACTGCTGCTAATATAAGGTATATTTTAGTAATTTCCAAAAGCCTAAATAACGTCTAATCTGGACGAAACAACGTCAAAATCTTCGATTCACGGCCTCCCTAGCAAACGAACGTAAAAAGGTAATAAAAGTCATTAAAAAACGGAGTCGAGCTAATAGCTTTCTCGTGTTAATTCCTTTCTATATAAAAATTTCTTCACATCCATAAAAATTAGTGGTATAATAGTTTAAAAGCATTTCTATCACCAATTCAGTCTCAAATGACAACCCCTTTTAATAAGCTATAAAAAAGTAAAACACATGTGTTTCTAATAGGAAGTGATCCATGATCGTAATTCAAGTCGTGAAAGAGCCAAAGTTTTTGTTCGAACAGAAAATAAGGAAAAAGCATCGCTGATGCTAACGTATTTGATGAAATAACGGTTAAGAAAAGTTTTGCTATATCTGTCTATACTGGGAATTTGGGATTTTAAAAATGTAAAGGTACGAACTACCTGACCCCTTGGCTCTGAGAGCGTTAAGCAGAGAAAAATGCTAGTTGCAATGTTAATGCATTTTTGCCTTAAAATTTACTATGACCGAATGAACATATTGCTAAAAACATTTTACACGGTACAAAATATCGAACTGTAGTCAGAGACCGAAAAGTTAAGACGGCTTAAAGGGGTTATAACACCGAAAAAGGTTACACTCCAGATCTTTCTAAAATCTATTACAACTGTTTCGTAGACATCCCAGTATGCTGTGTGTCGAATTTGAAAAAGTATCTCTAGAAATGTACGAGGTATATAAAAAAAATTTAAATAATTAACACTCTCTATATTCGAAACAAAGCATTCTTGGATAAGACGATATGTGTCACATCGTTATAAAATCAGACCTAGAATGTTCTCGTTTGTCGGTATAGTTTCTAGACACCTTGTATATTTAAGTATATTTAACAGAACATAATATTTCACCAAACAGCCACCCTATCAACAAAACATTGTAGGAAAACATTATAATATATCAATTAATATCATAAGGTATAAAATAATGTTTTACCATTTTTATCTAAACGTTTTAAATTGTAGATACAATGTATAAGTAGAATTTGGTTTTTTTAATATGGCAATATTGGACTCAAATTTTTGTCACATCTTATACGAAAAAACCGATAAGGACAAAGTGCGATTACTTTAGAAAGAAATGGGCTTTCAAATCCCGGAACGTTTGGAAAATCGCTTCAGCCGTTAAGCCAAATAGTTTTTAGAGAGAGATTTTTAGATTTTTTAACGAGCAGTGTAATTGATATTTATTAACAGTTTCTTTTTCTTAGAAAATGTTCGTTTCTTAATATTTTATTATAAATATATATATATATATATATATATATATATATATATATATATATATATAATATATACTACAAAAAAAGAACAACGAACTGGGAAAAGAAATGATACATATCACCAGACATGGCAAAAAAACTTACAATTAGAAATGCCATATGCTCAAAAATTTACGGTCTCCCAAAAATGCCTAAAAATGGCATACCATTGCGTCCAATAGTATCCTGCATTCAGTCACCATTAACATTATTATCCGATTTTTTAAAGAATATTTTAAAAAACATTTCCTATAAGAGCGACTATTATATTAAAGATTCTACATACTTTAAAGAAAAAATCAAAAATATAAAAATGCCGTAAGACTACTCATATCACTCGACGTAATATCGCTTTATACAAACATACCTATTACCCTGGCCGTAAGTATAATAAGAAAAAAGTGGGACATCATAAGGAAATATACTGATATTCCTCTAGAAGACTTCTTGGGCGCAACAGAACTCACCAAATCAACATATTTTTTATATGACCAAAAAATATATAAACAAATTGAGGGCTGCGCAATGGGAGCTTCTATCTCCAGTGTCGTAGGGCAATAGTAATGGAAGACTTACAAGAGACATCCATTAAAAAATTAAAATATAAACTTCCATTTTTTATAGATACGTGGATGATTGCATCACAGCCATCCCGCAAGACAAACTTGATAACATTCAAAATAGAGGAAAACAACGAACTAAATTTTTTAGATATCACCATACATCATCTAAATGAAAAATAAAAAACCAAATGGTTTACAAAAATAACCTGGTCAGCAAGGTATCTAAATTTTCTCTCCTGTCATGCAATGTGCCAAAAAAAATCCGTAGTAATTGGTCGAATACAGAAAGAGAGCCACTATAAAAATGCTCTATTTAAAAATAACTGCCCTAGAAAATTAGTCGACCAAATTTTCAAAAAAAGAATCCATAATTTTTACAACTCTTCAATGAGAACTAACAAAAAAACAACGAACAAATCGACTAAGAGAAACTACCTCTCTCTACCATACATACAAGGCTTATCAGAACAGCTACAAAAACTTCTAGAAAAACAGGACATAACAGTGTGTCACAAAGGCTTTAACTTACTTGACAAACATTATACAAGAGTTAAAACGAAGACCCCAAAAACAAAAAAAAGACAATTTCAGGAAATGGTAGAAATATAAAAAAATCCCAACGCTATAAATGATAAAAAAGACATAAACAGTTTAAGTAAAATATATCATTCATTATTAAAATAGCAACTGTTCGACCGGCAGGCAAAATATCTACTGCAAAATGTGTGTGTCTTTGCGTAAAATGTGAACGAGTATTTTTATAAATTTTAATCTATTTAGGACTAACCTACGTTCTTTGGGGTAAAGTTTTTTGTTTATGTAATTTAGTATAATTTTAGTAAGTATGTAAAGACAATTTTTTCTAAAAAATAGCAATGAATAACGACGTGTCGAACTCCTTGTTGAATGTTGATTCTTAGTCCTTCAAGGATGGAAAAACACAATGTGTTCTCATTCCCGGTGTACATCCGTTCTGAAACAGTTTTGCTGACGTTTCGCCAAAATCACATTTGGTATTTTCGAAGCTTTCTTTCTCGAGTCTGAATAGATTCCTAAGAAAAATCAACCTTCGCCATCGGACTAGCACAAAAACATACTCAAAGCTATTTCAACTTTTTCACAGAATACTCAAGACACAGATAAGAAAGAAATATACGCAAAACCCCAGAAACTGCTTGAAAAAAATTGATATTCAATCCAGGCGAATTGATCACTTGGAAGAAAGGCAAACTAGAGTCAAAATATTTAGATCTTCAGCGTTTGGGTGTGTTAGTTAGAGTCTGACATTAATAACATATATAGGATCAAGAACAATATTCTAACAAATTTCATTTAATAAACTCAAGGGAACCAAAATTTTCGTTGCGCAAGATCTTTGCCCTGAAGACCTTAAGGAACATAGAGTCCTTCTCGAGCACCTAAAACGGGTGCGTACTCAGAACCTTCCAACTAAGATAGTAGGGCTAAAAATCCTTATTAACGAAATAATTACTATACAGCATATCAGCTTCAATTAACTCACGGTGTCCGACCTTTTAGTCCATTTGGTCAACACGAGCAAGCTCGACTTTCTAATAGTGCACTTCAACACCCTCCGGAAAGAATACAAGTCCTGATTTGTCTGAAAAGATCGTGGAAGGTATAACTAAGAACATAATTTCAGAAGACTTAGGGGATCGAAAAAACACTCAAGGTTCAGTGCTAAATTCAACCAACGCCACTGCAAATTTAACAGGAGAGGGAACCGTCAACAAGTCCAAAAAATCAGACGAATGTGCCTTGGAGAAATCGGGGGAGTTCAGTAAAAAAATCAAAGCCTAATTTAACCTAAGATCGCGTATTTTAAGTACAAACAAATAGTTTTGTGCAGATCGACCACGTCTTATAGTTTCTGTTAATGGTTTAGATTTAGATATAGGTTGAAATAAAAATAACTCAAACAAATTAAAAAAAATTAAATTTAAATGTTATCGCACCTTTTGTGCACATATTTAAATGTAGGGATTTTCGTGAAATTATCAGGTACACATTTTGAAATAATACATTTTAAATATATTTCAAATAATCCGACTTCCTTGCATTTGGCTAAATAACTGTTATCACTATTTTATTTATGATTTAATTTTGAGTTTGTGTGAAAGGTTCAGTGACGTGCGTGTATATTTATAATTTATTAATAGCGTTAAGGTAGTAAGTTTTGTTTTAAGTACTGAAACTGAGATATGGGGGCAATCTGCGTATTGGACATCTTAAGGTGCGATCTCTATTTACGGGATTTGATGAGCTTAAGCACCTCGTCAAAAATAATCGACTTGACATTTTCGCTGTTTCGGGGACCTGGTTATCTGTGCACGAACCTTCTACCCCAGTTGACATTACGAATTATGCGTTGATACGCTTGGATCGCCAGGAGCGTGAGGAGGGCATGTAGCATTTTAAGTACTGAGTTGGGCGAATTGCGGCGGACTTTAATGGAAATACCATGGAACAGCTTTGGATTAAACTTAAATTTAATAATAATGCGTGTGGCCTTTTCTATCGACCTTCTAAGTCAAATCTTGAAGATGCCCTTGGTGAACTTGATGAAGTTTTGTTTTTTGCATTACCCTATGTGGATTATATGGTATGTTTAGGCGATATAAATGTTGATCTGCTTAAAATTGATAATCCTGTTACGAAAGGGTTGTCTTCCAACAAGTAAACTCGTATGTTAAACGAGAGTTACGCCAACTGGAGGAGCTCTCGAGAGAACACAACTTAATATTAAATCCAGGGAAATCTATGTTGATGGTATATGAGGACGAGAGATCTAACAGGATGGAACACCTATTAAACAAAAGCATAAATGGCAAGACGCTTCCGAGCGTACAATGTGCTAAATCGTTGGGTGTAACCTTTGGCAAAAAACGTAAATTCTCGCAATAAACAAGTAATATTCTAAAGAAATCGTATCTCAGCCTTAAACTGTTGTACACTAATAGAAACATACTACCACAAAAACTTAAAAAATCGCTAACCGCTGTTTATACTCCTTTCTTAAATAATATTGAAAAGGGGAGAATACAGAAGGTCCAAAATGTATGTATTCGGTTTATATTTGGAATCAAGAAATTTGTTTGTATTTCTCAGTATTTTAAAGAACTACGTTGACTAAATATAACGAATCACCGCGAATTGCACTTCGCAAATTTTTTGTATAAAATTTTAAATGTCTCGTTGAAGTTATTTACAACTTCGGCTTATTCCACGCGGCCAACTCACACTGTAAATATTAGGGATATATATATATATATATATATATATATATATATATATATATATATATATATATATATATATATATATATGTATACTATCAGGTGTGCAGAAAATGTTATAAGAATGATTCAAAATTTAAAAACTGGACCTTGAAGGGTTTCGAAATGTTTCAGATACACATGAACTATATCTGATGTCCTCTGCTTTAGTATCCGCAGTATAAAAAGAAATACTGTTTTTTTAAGTTGAGTTAGGGTAATTATTGTGAATGTGATTGATATGACAGTTTCTTCTTATCCTGTATGGAATACTCAAGAGCCCACACATTTCAGTCATTGTATATACTGGATCTAAGCGTATCCGAAATGCGTAACTTTATACAAAGCTCACTAAAAAGGAAAAAACAACCTCTCACCAATAAAACTAAATCGGTTCATAACTAACGGAAATATGGGGTATTGATCCTCACAGTATTAATAGTTGATGCAGTGTTCACCGGTGTGTGTATATCTATCTTACTTCATACAATTTCGACATTTCTCGTATCCAGGACAGAACTAGAAATATTCGTATCATTTTAAAAACGGAGGTTAAGGACAACGTTAGGATTGGTAAGCAACAAACAACAGTGAAGAAAACACAAATCTTAATTCGCACGCCTTCTTTATTTTCTAACTGTACAGACAAAGGACTCACTAATTTGTCCTATCTTTTATTCTCAGAATATCCTAACTATAAAACTATATAATTTTACCTAAGGCTTACAGCCTCCGTTACCTACGTATTACGGAGATAAAAAAACAGCGCGAAATAAATGCATCACGCCCGGAGTGAAAGAGTAAAAAATTACAATAATAATTTTAGAGAAACTTACAATAAGAATTAAGATAATGAGTAATAATAGCATAGAGGTCATAAAAGTGGTGTCTAGCAACAAATTTGTTAAACAGATTGTTAGGCAAGACTTTGTACTTTCTTCAAAATTTGACTCCTACAAAATGAGATATTTTCTTGTTCTTCTTCTAGTCAAGATACCAAAAAACAATTTTCTGTGATTTTTAGAAATTCTTTCGGTTCATGATATACAGATTTTCAAAAATTAGTAAATTTTTCTGAACATGTTTTTTTCAATTTCTGTATATATTAAACAATTGTTTGTTTCCTAAGGTATGATCAAGTTTAATGTCGCTAAATGTTTTAACATAACTATTGTCATTGCATATATTTTACTTTAAACTTTAACTTTCGTCTTACGTCAAACGCCAAAACGTTAAGATAATTAATTTTCACGAAAAATCAAGTAATAATAGACCTTTTTGCCAAAACGGTTTTTAGCATTTAAAATTTCGTTCATTTTTAAACTCTCAAATGAGCTTGTGCTTTTAACTTGAACAGGACCTTTCCTCTTAATTCGCCACAAGGGGCTGTCCATAAACTACATACGCACGTTAGGGGGGGCAGGGGTATTTCTTAGCGTGACAAGGGGGGGGTGAGGGGGTTTAAATAAAACGTGACGCACAAAAATCTTTAATATTTTAAAAATATATACATAAAACTTGGAGAAATTACCAGATACGGCAACACTGCCAATTGAAGCTTCAGGCGCGTAGTAGACAAGTACAAACAGTGTTGAAATCACAATATTTTTGCTGTGAAGGATTTTTGTATTGCTTTTGATTGATTGCGAATTTTAAATTGTGTGTATATTTCTAAAATCTAAATCATGTCGAATGTAAGAGAACTACATCAGACATTGTTCGCCGCCTATAAGAAGTGCTTTCTACATAAATCCGGGGTTGCTGCACAGGAATTTACCGGTATTATATGGAGAGAAGCAAAAGAAAAGCATAAAGCTAACAGAACTGAGTTTAAAAAATTGAAGTTTTTTTGCAGAAAGCGGCACAAAGTAAAGTCCGCAACCTAGATTTTTTCCTCAAGGTAAGTGCTTTTTTTATTTATTTGATTAAATATACTTTATAGGTTTTATGTACGTAGCTTAAAAATTTCAGAGTTCCTCTTTTAAAATGATACCTACTTAATTATATTTTGGTTGTACCGATTAGACTCACAGCAGCTTCGAAACCAGCACCACTCTTGATGCATATGGAATACAGGGTATCTCTCACAGATTACGACTGGGTAGTTGCTGCTGACTATATCAGTATATAGGGTATTATTATTAGTCTAAATGGTTTTGGAAAGCCCGAAAAAGTGACATATTCAGGACCGACTTATATAGTCATTCGTAGTGAAAAACATTCATCTTCCACTGCCAAGATACATTCTCAACATTTAGAAAAAATATTTGAAAATTATTTATTTAAAAGCCTTACACATACCGGGAGAGGTGCTGCAAAAACTGTAGTTGTGTTATCTGTTGACGGTGGTTCTGACAAAAATCCAAGATACAAAAAGGTAATTTTTTTATGCTATCAAACACTTTCGGCAATGTAATTTAGATGCATTATTCAGTGTGACTAATACGCCAGGTACAAGTTCTTATAACAAAGTCGAAAGAATAATGGTTCCTTTAAGTCACGAACTAGCTGGATTGATTTTACCCCATGAGTACTATGGATCTCACCTTGATTCAAAAGGTAGAACTACCGATACACTTCTTGGAAAGAAAAACTTCTCCTTTGCAGGCGTAATTCTTTCTAATGTCAGGAGTTCTTTGCAAATAGATGGTTTCGCAGTTGAGGCTGAATATGTAGAACCAGCACATGAGGATTCTTGCAGTGATGGTGTAGAGGTAGTAATAGACGAGTGGTATGATAAACATGTCCGCGAATCGCAGTATTTATTGCAGATAATAAAATGTACCTCAAGTGAATATTGTTCTGTGAGTAGAAGTAGCCAAAGATATTTACTACCAAATGAATTTCTGCCTCCACCGATAAAAATTGGGCAAAGCAATAGACTTGGTGGCCTCGTCAGTCAATTATGATGGAAAATTTCTGGATCTACTTGAATGTCTATCTTTAAGTATCGAACCTGAGAATCAGGACTTGTCCCAACTACCATATGATTTTATCTGTTCTTCTGCCCACCATAAACTAGCAGATAGAATTTGCAGCCAATGTGGTCTCTACTTTGCATCTAAGCAAGTTATGTTGAAACATAAATCATATTAAAACTTCTAATCAATTACCTCATAATGATGTACAGCAGGGTGATAAAAGACCCTTGTGAGTTGCAGTACGTAGAGCTCGGGAGTTATTATATACTACACAGGTGCAGAAGACGCCGAATGGGTCGATGAACCTAGGCCAGATAATACTTCTGCTCGAATTTGTGTAAAACCAGGTGTATTATCTACCTTCCTATTATGTTTTCTTTTAATTCTTATTTATTTAAATATTTTAGTATCTTGTTTTAGTCATTAAATACCAAATATAGTGGTTTAATAGCATTTTTTTAAATTTCTGTATTCTCAGTTTAGAATGTGTTTTAATTTTCCTATTATATTTTCAAATGTTTTATGGATGATATCAATAAACGTTTTTAGATCAGATTTTGTTTGATTCATTTTATTTACCAAATGTGCTATGCATTTTACTTCCTAATTATAAGTATTAGAGTGATTTTGCATTCGCTTGACTTTTTGGTAAAAATGATTTTCTAAACGGGCGTTTGGTATGTGTAATTGGGGGGGGGGGGCTACCATAGTGTAACGTTATTTTGTTAGGGGGGAGTCTACCCAAGCGTGACGATGCGTGACAAAGAGGGGGAGAGGGTCCAAAATGGGTGAAATTGGCGTGACGTAATTTATGGACAGCATCCAGCCAAAATTGGTTAAATGTTGAAAAACAGAAAAAAAATTATTAAAACTTAAAAGTTGTAGGGTCTATTACGTAATTTATAGAAAATTAATAATTATGTTACATGATGCCTCAAAAATATATAGTAGATCCAACATACATTTTTTTAATGAAACATCCTGTATATTCTTACTAATTATAAACACTAGGTTTGCTAAATTCAGCTTTAAAGTCACTCGAGAAATTTGAGAAAACCCTGCTATAAAGGACAATGAGAGACGGGAGACGTTATAATACATAGTGGACTCAATGTCTTATGGCAATAAGACCCAAATTTCTCGGGTGTCTTTAACGATAAAGGTATCAAACGTAATATATTGGCAATCAGGAACAAGGGACCTATTTGATGGACGTATAATATACATGGTGATCCATTTTCAAAAATGCATGTTATGCCTGCTACACATTTTTGAGACATCATGTATACAATTATTTAATGCATACAGAAATTTAAAAGAATACTATGTTCAGAAAACCTCACAATTTGTCGAAAACACCTGTATACAATGAACCGAAATAAAATTAAAAAATAGTAGAAAATTGTTTTTAGTATTTGGGCGTAGATTACCGTGACTAAAAAGAATTAATAAAATATCTTATTTTGTAACAGTTACCGTTTAAGAAAATTTAAAAAAATACAAATTCTCTAACACTACTTTTATAACCTCAATGCCAAAAACTTTTTACCTAGTGCTAGGCAATCTCAAAAACTTAATATCATAATACTTATTGAAAATTATGAAACTTACATTTTGGCCTAAAATTTGCATGTTCGTCTGTCCAGCACCAGCCGTTTACTTCATAATAAACGTAGTCCCAATTATTCAAGACTATTCCTCAATATCGATAGGAGAAAAAATGAAGTATATGAATAATAAGATGTAGAAATTTGAGAATTAAAAAATATGCTGTCCTCTGGAGCTATAGGAAAAATATAGGCTATTTACGTCACTCGAAATATGCATATGCCCAGTCCTTGAATTTTTTCCTATTAGCGCGTAATTCAAAATAAGTGTTCTTATTAGGTGGATTGTTGGACTATCGTACCATTGCTGAATGCAGCGTAAAGGTAATTTTGAGAATTAATATTTTCTAGTTCCGAGGAAAACAAGTTTACTTTATATCTCCTTAGTTTGAATTGTTGAATAGATGATTGAGAATTTAAGTATTTTATTCAGTTGGTTCTTGTTCCCAATTTTGTCATTCATTTGCAGTTATTTTTATTGCTATTACTGTGATTTTGGAGTTTAGTAAAATTTGTGGGTTAGACATAGTACTAATATAGTAGAAATAAACTAGTAGGTCCACTCCTTGGTAAATCCTTTGATCTATTTCTGCTACATTGTTTTCGCGTTGCGCGATGACTGGTGCCTACGGATATGTCAGAATTGTTACGGAAGTTTCCGAACGCCGCAGCCCGCAAAGGAAAGTCGGACACTCGCCACAGATGTACTTAGGAAAATATGGACCCAAAATAAAATAAAAAATATCGTTTCATCATCGGGTGAAAAATTACCTGAAAACGGAATATTGTAAAAACCTTTCATTTGAGCAATATTACTTCTGCATCTGCAAGATGAGAACAAATGCGGGAAAATAGTATTTTTATTTACCCAAATCGTCTTAAATATCATTCTAAAGTTAGTGTTTTTTTATGGAAACAATTTGGCTTGTTACATTTTTAAATGCTTTCGGCAAACATAATATTAAATTTTCAGATATTTTAGAGATACAAATTGGTTAAATCTGACTTGAATACGCAAATAAAATTAATTAAATTACGAATTTTGGGAACTTACAAACCGATTTAAAATTTGACGTTAAATTTTCCATTTAAATAAAAAATAGGTTGTACAATTTATTTATCGGACAATGGTGCTACTAGTTTATTTCTACTATGGTACTAGCTTTGTCGATATCATATACGACTTGTAGTTCAACATCTAGTATAATTTGTCGTAACGTGTGTAGAGTTTTAGAAGAAAATAAAAAAGACATATAGGTCCCGTTTTTAAATGCACATTACGATAGACAGCGTATGTTGATTTATTTTCTGTTATTATTACACAAAAAAATTCCAGACATCGAGTTTAATATATCTCGACGTAAGTAGTCAAGACACGTATCACACAGCGTTCTCTACGGAAAAGAGCATAAACACCCCCAGAAAATATTTATTAGTTATACAAAAAGTTTGCTTACTTTGGAGCCATATCAGCATAACGACCGTCAGGAGGATGTGCACCAGCAGCGTAGTCTCTTGCCATGTCTCGGGCTACAGGCCTCTCCTCATATCTCTTCGATTTTTTTCCTTTCTTTTTAACTCTCTTCCCACCACGACTGAAAAGAAACATTAAAAAACAAGTTATTTTATATAATTTTCTATAACAAAGTTAGTTAGGTTCTTTCAGTATTATTAAGGCATTTCTTGTGTTCATAAAACATGTAGGATTTACAGTTTTTTTCGCGTTTCATAAATATATATATATATATATATATATATATATATATATATATATATATATATATATATATATATATATATATATATATATATATATATATATATATATATATATATATATATATTATATATATATATATATATTTATATATATATATGTATATTTATATATATATATATATATATATATATATATATATAGTATGCCGGGTGTACAGGGTATCCGAATTTCGATGGTTTTGCGGGTTACCTCCCTTATTACTGAAGATAGAGAGATGCGGTTTTCGCAACACTGTGCTACTTTTTTGTGAAACCAAAGAAGCTACAAGCAAAATTTTCCTAGCCCTCTTCGTTTTTGAGATACAGGGTGAAATTGAAAATTTTGCGTTCTTAGCTACCCCTCGTATCTCAATGGCCTGGCAACTTACCGAAAAAGTGAAAACTAACTTCGATAGCGTTTTTTGCGTAGTGTCAAGTCAGTTTTTGGTTAGCTACTATCGTTTTCGAGGTATAGACTAAAGTTGGGTTTTTTTAAATGGGATACCCTGTATATTTTTTAATATTTGGTTTCCGCTAATTTTTAGCTTCTCAAAAATATATAACACTTGATATTTATTTCAATCCGGTATCGACAATTAAGACAATTTAAAGAAATTTTAATCTGTTTTTCTAGTAGGCCATGAAAATTGTGTGTTAATTTTCTAAATCTGAATTATCTGTACCAAAGTTTGAAAAGCTAAAAATGAGCGGAAACCAAATATTAAAAAATATACAGGGTATCCCATTAAAAAACCCAACTTTAGTCTATACCTCGAAAACGATAGTATCTAACCAAAAACTGACTACGCCACTGAATTCTACGCAAAATAACTCTATCGATGTTAGTTTTTCACCTTTTCGGTAAGTTGTCAGGCCATCGAGATACGAGGGGTACCTGAAAACGCAAAATTTTCAGATTCACCCTGTATCTCAAAAACGAAAAGCGCTAAGAAAAATTTGTTTGTGGCTTCTTTAGTTTCACAAAAAAGTAGCACAGTGTTGCGAAAACCGCATCTCTTTATCTTCAGTAATAAGGGAGATACTCCGCAAAACCATCGAAATTCGGATACCCTGTACATCCGTTCATTACTCTCGTTCTGAAAAGAACAATTTTGCTTTGGAATTTTCGAAGCTTTCTGTTTCGCATCCGATTGAAGACTGAAAGTGTGACGGCGGAGCTTCCTTTTATACTCCCACCCTCGGCCGAAGGTTATATCTAAAGGGTCGTACGTCAACAAAATAAACGAAATAAATTGCCGATCTTCTGCATTTATTCGTCTTAACCAGTGGCAATACTGCAGTCTGGCAGGAAAGTCTGGTTCAGAAAGGGCTTGTACTCTCTGTAAATGGTAAGTATAGAGATGTTGCTCGTGGAGTATTCGCCATACATAAACGTGGTTGGTATTCCCCAATTCGTTCGCTAGACACCTTGTACTCCTTTCAGGATTTTGTTCAACCGTTCTTAAAACATTTTTCTTATTTTCTATAGTTTGAGCTTTTCTTGGCGCCACACAACCAACAAAATTACCTGTTATTTTTCCTGTTTCTCTCAAACGTCTATGAACGCTTACAAAAGTATTTGCACAAGGTAACTTACAGTCAAGAAATGCATCTTCATAGAGACGCCTTGCTTCGTATGAATTTCCATTCGCTTTTCCATATATAAAATGATTGTCGGTCAATTTCTCAAACGAATAGTTCATCATAGTAAGTACTTATTTTGTAGACCACTTATTAAAAATTAACTGAAACAAACACCATAAATTCAAATCGCTAGACACTTTGTGTAATTCCTTTTTGTTTTGGTTTGACACTTAATTAATCAATGCCTATGTATATATAGAGATGTATGATGAAAACGTTCGATTATCTCGTAAAGTATATGAGGTAAGGAAAGAAATTTGATACAGATATTTTAAGATATATAAGGGTATTAACAATTTTAATTTTACAAAATCGGGTCTAGAAACTTAGAAATATGAGATTTCCTTTTAATGAATATATTAGATTACAACGGATCATTAATAGCAATAGATAAATATTCTAATTACAATGTTTAATTTAATCTATGCCTGTAAATATACAGAGTGATATGTATATATGAAAACGTTCGATTATCCCGTAAAGAATATGAGGTAACGAAAGAAATTTGATACAGTGATTTTAAGATATATAAGGGTGTCAAAAAGTCCGGATGTGACAAAGTTATATTTTTAAATAATCGTGTCTAGAAACTTGGGAGTTGTGCAGCAAGCAAGGATTTTTCAAAATTTAGCCCTTATGCGGTGAAATATGTCTATACATTGCTTACAATATCCCTTTATCTAAAAAAGATTTTACGACAATTATTTTCGTCACTAGCTTTCAAAAATAACTTCACAATTTTGTAAAATTTCACTCTTAAGCAAACAATTTTTATTGTCCCACATAACAACTAATATATTATATTATTTAGACACTATGTACGATTAAGTATCGAAGTCGCAACAAATTTTTCTAAAAAATATAAGTTGAGTTTAATCGACGTTTTAGAGTTCCTAGAATACGAAGAACATATTTTTAGAACAAAAATGTATAATATCTGTACGACTGTGTGCGTCTGTGTATATCATAAACTCCTCAACTAATTGAAACATAAAAGAACTCGTATTCTTTTTTTTACAATACCTTTTAATTAAGTAATTGACTTAATTAAATTGTTCTTTCATTAATGGCTTTTTTTTAAATATTTAATAAAAAAAATAGATTTTAAGTGGTTATCGACATCCAGCAATAACCAATTTTTTTTAAAATACGACTCTTAAAGTAAAAGGTGTAAATTATATTACTTTCTTACTATATCTCTCTTCCCAAATATTTTTTGAAACGCTCTTTTGTAATAGTTCTCAAAAACAATTATATAAAAACAGATTTCTGGATATTTCGAGACTCTGATGTTAAGGGGGTAAAACAGGTGAAATGTGTTTTTAGTGACCATTTGAAAATAAGTAAATATGTTTTATTACTTTCTTATTTTTAGGGTTATAAACAAGGGAATATTCTGGTTCGTGACACTGTCTTCGCGAACAAGCGCGAGCCTTCATTTGTAATTATTATAATGTGTTTTCAAAAATAAGATAACACACCATATTAATAATAATAATAATATTTAAGCAGTGTTTGTATATAATAGTACGATAGTAATTTAATGTTCATGTGCTAAAGTTGAATGATCGTCAGACTTAAACTTAATACTTAGTATACTTTGTTAAAATATGTATTTTTATTTCTTAACATATGCATGTATATATTTTATGGATATGAAAGATTTGTGTACAGAGATGATCTTGTTACTTGCCTTTTAGATTCTATACGTATCTTTGATTTCCCTACGCGAATTTTATTAGCAAAAATTATGTTTATTTTATCATTTTATGTAGTTTGTTTCTTCTTTGGAAAATCACTGGCAAGTTGAAACTAAATTTTAGGGAATTTGCCTTAATAATAATTAAACCATGTGTTGATCTTTTTTGCTGGCTAATAAATAATGTAAATATCAGAAATAAATGTAAGAAAACAAATGCCGTAAAACGTTTTAAGTAAAGGAAGCAAAATCTAAAAGAAAACAAAATTTTTTATTTATAATAGACGTAATAAATGCTACTGAACAAAAAGGTTCTACTAAAGATAGAATCAGACTTCCTTGTCCTCCAAAGAAACGAGTTTTTAAATAGTCTTTAAAAGAGCGAGACTATAGAGGGGATTATGGAATAGTTAATACTTTTTACAGTTTGAAAGTTAAAAAAACTTATACTAACTCCAAGATTTTTTGAATTAGTGGCCATTTTCTGTTTAAATACGAAATTATAGCAAATTCCGAATCTAAACCCAAGACAAAATGAAAAGTAATATATCTGGTCCGAATAAGTCTTGATAAATGGGTATATTTGCTTATAAGAAATTTTCGTATTATTAAATTATGACCTCTTAGCAAGATTAATCTGCAGTTATGACAAACACGAGATCTATAATATAAATATAAAGTAAATTTTTAAAATAAAAAAAATTTGAACAAAATTTTTTTGGCCTCCATTTTGTTTTGCCATCTTAAATTTGTTCCACAACTGCACCAGTTTATCTCTATATGACACTTACTTCTTGCACAAAAATAAAAATTAATATAATAAATAGTACTTTCAGGCTGATTTTTTCAATATTTTATTAGACTGCTATTTTGTGTTGCTATCTTGAATTCATATCAAAATGTTACCAGTTCATTCCTATGCAACACTTGATTTTTGGTAATAATGATTAGATTTTTACCAAAATACTACCAGGTCATCTCCATATAACCTTTAATTTTTGACTAAAATTAGAAGTCAATCTGATAAGTAGTTTTTAAGCTATGCCGCGAACTTACAGACAGACCGACAGACGGACCGACGGAATTGATAAAACAATATTTTTTTGGCATCTAGGGACACTAAAACGTGAAAACCTGAAAGGGTGATTTTTTTTCATGATTACAAGCATTTTATTTGGTCGCCATCTTATTCGGCCATCTTGAATTAGTACAGCAATTTTACTATTTGACCCTTATACCACAATTAGTTATGGCAAACAATTTGAAATCAATCCATTAAGTAGTTTTTGCAGCCTGAATTTTTAAATATTTATTAAGCCGCCATTTTGTTCCATCATCTTGGATTCGTAAGAAAATTTTACCAGTTGAATCCAGCATAATACTGTGATGTTAAATTAATTTTTTTAAATTGGATAATTAGTTTTTTAATAATACATTTTTTAACATTTCACTAGGCCGCCATTTTGTTTTGCCATATTGGATTTTTACCAAAATATTACCAGGTCATCCTCATATGACTCTTAATTTTTGATCAAAATTTAAAGTCAATCGTAACTGGTCTTTAAGACATGCCGCCAACTGACAGCCATACAGACAAATAGACCGACCGACGAAATTGATAAAACATATTTTTGGCATATAGAGACGCTAAATCGTGAAAATTAGTAAAACCTGAGAGAGTGTTTTTTCCTGATAACAAACATTTTATTTGACCGCCATTTTGTTCGGTCTTCTTGAATTAGTACCACAATTTCATTAGATGATCCCTATACCACAATTAGTTATAGCACACAATTTGGAACCAAGCAATTTTTTCAGTCTGAATCTTTAAATATTTTATTAAGCCGCCATCTTGGATTCGTCCAAAATTTGAGGTAAACTGGATAAGTAATTTTTTAATAATAATTTTTTTAACACTTCACTAGGGGGCCATTTTGTTTGAGCATATTGGATTTCTACTAAAAATTACCAGCCCCTCACTATATGATCCTTAATTTTTGACCAAAATTTGAAGTCAATCGGGTAAGTAGTTTTTTAGCTATGCCGCGAACCGACAGACAGATAGACCGACGGAATTGAGAAAACATGTTATGGCATCTAGGGATCCTGGAACATGAAGATCTGAAAAATCTCGGGGGGTGATTTTTTCACGATTACAATATTTCCCTTTTACGATGGAAGTAAAAACACAAAGGACCGAATTAAATGAGAACGGCCTTTATTGAAGTCGATCAAAAAACAAACTATATTTTTTGCCAGTTCAGTTATATCGAATTAGATCCGACATATTTTAAATTTGTAATATTTAATCATAATACTTCATTTCATACATTTTTTTAGGAGTTATACATTATACGTGTGTACAAACTATTAGCTTACTCGATTTATAAGATTTGATTCTCAAAATCGACTTTTTTATTTTACGCTCATGCTGTATATCTGCTTCAACTTTTGTCAAAAATACAATTTTTTCAGAAATCAATAATAGAAAGTTTATCATTTGGTAACAATATTTGATTGTTAGTTATTTAGTTACGAAAGTCTGAAGTGAAATAAAAGCTAGTAAATACTTTATACTAGTCTACACGAGACCAATACACAATTCGTTATTTTAAGAAATTCTGCATAAGTTGGCAACAAGGCAATGCGCGTGATCTACCCGGCGCCTGTAGCATCGCGTTACCATGGCAATGGTCGGCCAACCAAAAACCAGCGGAATTATTCTGTGGCATCTTGTATTTTAATATTCTTTTTTCGTTGACGTTTCTGATGTTTTAAGTTTAACTAGTTGGCCCCGCAGACCTTGTTCCAGTGGAATTATAAGAATATAGGGCGCATTCGCCACATGGTCCAAATATGTTATTGAAGAAAAACATATGTTTTACAGAAAAAATACGCAATAAATCAATAAAAAAAGTAGTGTTAAAATATCTCGGTAACCAGACGATAATTAAAAAAAAAACAACTAGCTCACGAACTTGCTGAAAAATCTGACTTAGTGTTTTAATTATATAGATTATCGGCATTTGTTGGATTTGCTTCTAACTTGCAAAAGCAGAGATCAACACAGAGCGTATAATTACAAATTAGTGACCCTCCAATAAAAATCCTGGATTGGGTTACGTGACGTAATTGCCTATCTTAACGTACCATATTCTGCGAGCCGTTCAGTTCTCGGTCCGCCTGAGCCTTTTCTAATATCTCGGAATATAAGCAACGTTTTTATATTTTACTATTTATCTCTATCCGATGTTTAAAACACTATATTTATATTATCTCATCTTGTACGCATACGAATTCGCAAGCAAAAGCGAGTGTTCCAATAAGAGAACATTTTATATATTTGGCGGGTGGGCAGTCCCAAAGGAATTCTAAACTAATAGGAGGGTATCTACTTCTTTCTAGACCTTTGGTAAAAATCATAATGTAATAAAAATTGGTAAAGCAACAAGCCAAGAAATAGATTACAGTCACATTTTTGAATTTTAATACTAAATTTAATTTTCAGAGAATGACTACTTGCACAGAACAACTATAAATGCATCCAGTACTGAACCACAAAAAGAAGCACGTAATATATATATATATATATATATATATATATATATATATATATATAATATATATATTATATATATATATATATATATATATATATATATATATATATATATATATATATATATATATATATATATATATATATATATATATATATATATATATATATATATATAAATATATATATATATATATATATATATATATATAAATATATAAATATTATATATATATATATATATATAATATATATATAATATTATATATGTATATATATATATATATATATATATATATATATATATATATATATATATATATATATATATATATATATATATATATATACCTATATATATATATATATATATATATATATATATATATATATATATATATATATATATATATATACCTATATATATATATATATATATATATATATATATATATATATATATATATATATATATATATATATATATATATATATATATATATATATATATATATATATATATATATATATATATATATATATATATATATATATATATATATATATATATATATATATATATATATATATATATATATATATATATATATATATATATATATATATATATATATATATATATATATATATATATATATATATATATATATATATATATATATATATATATATATCTATATAAAACTACCTTTAATGCATGCATAACTCACCTGTTCAAGGGAATATTATCGCCTCGATCGGCATACGCATCATACAAATATTCGCTGCAAAAAAAACGTAAAAACAATGCATTTAAAAAAAACATATATTATTTAAAGACTACAAACGACATGAGAAATTAAAAAGCACAATGCATAATATACAAGTACAAAATATACGAATAAACCCTTTGGCAAAAATAACTAGTTCTTTTGAGATCCATTCAGGTTTGGATATTATATATATATATATATATATATATATATATATATATATATATATATATATATGCATATATATATATGTATATATATGTATATGTATATATATATATATATATATATATATATATATATATACAATATACCGGGTGTCCCGAAAATACGTACACAACGTTTAAAGATTACAGACAATATGAGAAATTAAAAAGCACAATGCATAATCTTTTACAGAATGACCTATTAAATCATGGGAAAAATAAAAACACAATAAGACATTTAAACCAGATAATTACTTATACCGAGTATTACCCTCCCGAGCTTCATCTCGGCATACTTTCCACTAAATGTCGTATATCCTCCTGAGGAATAGCAGCCCATTGTTCTAGAAGTGCCCTTCGCAACTTATCCAATGTTCCAGAGGCGTACTAAACTTCGAATTTTCGTACCGAGTGTATGCCAGACATTCTCGATACCTTTAGATCTGGGCTGTGCGGTGGCCAATCCATTTGTGGGATGTTGGCACCATTTACGTATTCTCTTACTATCCGCGCCGCGTGAGGTCGCGCGTAATCATGCATTAGAAAAATAATTATCCCCCACCAAGTGTGCATGTGTAATAACGTAATTAGCAAACATTTCATTTATGTACCTTTCCGCATTAATGGCTCCCCTAGGAACAAGATACAAGTCGGTACGTGATTCCAAAGAAATTTCCACCCATACCCTTACTGAACCTCCTTAAAAGCTTACTCTGGGACTAAAAGTACATTCGGCATATCGCTCCACCTGTTCGTCTCCATACTCTTTCTCGACCGTCTGAGGATCTCAAACAAAACCTTAATTCGTCGGTAAATAAAACATATTTCCAACCATTTTCAGTTCAATTTTGGCGTTTTCTGGTAAATCGCAGCCGGTTGATCGGATGGCCTCTAGTTAATTGTGGTCCCGAAGCAGGCCTTCTTGACATAAGATCTGCGTCATTTAACTTACATTTACGTGCCTTACGTGGCGCAATTCATTACGAATTTGAACAGCTGGCAAACGGCGATAAAATTACAATAAAACGGTCGTCTCGATGGGAAGTTCTCCTAGGAGAGCCTGTTCCTCGACGTCTAGCGTACATAAACGCGCTGCACTGTACTTCGTGCACACCTGAATCTGTTAGCGATATAACTTTTATCTCTACCATCTTCAATTAAAGCAACAATAGCAGATGCAATTTCTGGACTTATCTTCTGTCACTCAAACGTTCGTTCCCTTTTTGTAGTGCATACATAATTTTGTTTTTATTTAAAAAATATAATAAACCATCCATTAAATATTTTTCAGCAAGTGTACTTCAACAAGATGGTGTTCCGGCCCATAAGTCTATTGTTAGTGCCTCTTTAATATATATATATATATATATATATATATATATATATATATATATATATATATATATATATATATATATATATATATATATATATATATATATATATATATATATATATATATATATATATATATATATATATATATATATATATATATATATATATATATATATATATATATATATATATATATATATATATATATATATATATATATATATATATATATATATATATATATATATATATATATATATATATATATATATATATATATATATATATATATATATATATATATATATATATATATATATATATATATATATATATATATATATATATATATATATATATATATATATATATATATATAATATATATATATATATAATATATATCTATATATATAAATATATCTATATATATAATATATATATATATATATATATAAATATATCTATATATAAATATATATATCTATATATATCTATATATTTCTCTATATATATATATATATATATATATATATATATATATATATATATCTATATATTTATATATATATATATATATATATATATATATATATATATATATATATATATATATATATATATATATATATATATATATATATATATATATATATATATATATATATATATATATATTTATCTATATATTTATATATCTATAAATATATATATATATATATATATATATATATATATATATATATATATATATATATATATATATATATATATATATATATATATATATATATATATATATACATATATCTTATATATATGTATATATATTTATATATACATATATCATATATATATATATATATATATATATATATATATATATATATATATATATATATATATATATATATATATATATATATATATATATAATTCTCCGTATTATTTTTATTTTTTAATATATGCCATTTTTTCAATAATTCATTTCAGAACTTTGTAAAATATATAATTTTCAGAAAATTAAGTATTTTGCCATTAAAAGGTACTTACACTACCTATTTAAAATGTATAGATAATTTTGAATACATTTTCCGAATTATGTAAATGATAAACTAGGGTTGATTTTGCCTACTAAAATTTTGACATTATTTGAGAAAAAATAATCGATTTAAAATCAACTGTTTTTCTATTAAGTAATAAAAGATATAAGTTAGATACGTCACTTGCATATTATAAAAAAAGGTGTGTTTAAAAATAAAAAAATTGATAATACGCTATACAGTATGCAAAATATTAGAGGTAACTTGAAAAAGAAATATCTATGGTTTTTAAACAATTATTCGTCTAAATTTAAAATATAAGAACAAACGGAACTTAAGTTTTCAAGAAAGTTTTCTTTGTTCATTGTGAACTTTTTTTTAATCATTTCAGTCGTTCCTAAAAACAGCTCTTTGTTAATGTTATGTTCAGCGACTAAAAGTTTTGTTTCGTTAAAATGTCATGTCTATGATATATTCTGAAAGAGCACTGAACGGCCAGATCAAGGCCATTATTAGGCCTTCAACGGCACTGCACTTTAAAACATCATTTAGGGCATACTTTCAGTACTTGTAAAAAGATCGATCCATTAAGACATCTTTATAAAGCCGGACACATGTTGTATCTCCGAGGAGAGCCAACAGAAAGAGGCGAGAGAATCATCTCCAGAAAATTCTAAGAAATTTCCTTCAGAAGGAACTTATGCCAACGTAACGCTTTAAAATGAAGTTATAATTACAGTGGTGTTCATTGCTGGCGTCACTGGTATAACAGAGTCAGAATCCAATAATATTCGGTGTCCCCCCAAACAGAGCTGGCGAAATGCCCCTGAGCAGAACCAAAATTATAACTGAAATGTAAAATCAGACATTGTTAAAGCTGGTTAGATGCCGAAAAATAAACCATGGTGACAGAAGAGAAAGGCAGGCAAATTCCAAATACAAAATTCTTTTGTCTTAATTTAGAGAAGCTAAACAAACTTAACAAAATGTAATCAAACCAATTATAAACAAAACATATTGAGAAATGTAAGATGCTACATTAAAGTCTTGATATTTTCAAGGTTATATTTAACTGCGATGTTATAATGTTCAATTTCGTCTCAGGATACTTATGGGCTTAAAATAATGAAAAACCATCAGCAAAATGTCCGTTTAAAACTCCATGTAAAGCAAACATACACATAAAACGAAAAGCTATGTAAGCTGAACTTTCTACTAGTTCAAATGTCCTCAATGTGTTGAAATGATATTTTAAAAGAAAAAAGAGACTAAATAGGTTTATCATAATCCATGTGAATAAAAAAACCGAAAAAAGAACCAGAAAAACAAAATATTGTATTGTAAATAAACACATTGTTATTTTCATCAATAAAGAAGGCCTGTATCTTATTAACTAAAACTGATTATACATTCAAAATATGTCACTTTCAATAGTATCGCCCTATTAATATCGACTCTATTAACTTTCTTTTATGAAGTGTACGATATGTAAATTTTAAAAAATTCAACTTGTAGAGTTATTTGACAGGATGGTGATGGAACAGTCTGTAAAAATCAGTAACTATATTACTAGCCAAATTTTGTTATTGGCTCAGTGTACTATAAACTAAATAATTATATGTAAATTTGCAAATGTTATAAAATGCATTTGAAAAACAACTGGATTTGTAGATGCGATCAGCGTGTGTGTTTCGTTTGGAGGCGATTCTCTGTGGACTATGTATGGTGCCACTGATTTAGTGCATAATGAGAAAATTAAAACACATACATGAAAACAGCAAGGGATACATAAGTAATATTTTTAGTTTTTCTTTGCTTGGAAAATCAAATATAATTAATGACTCATTTAAGTTCGGTTTACAGACAAAATATTATTACATACAACAAACAAGTTGATAAAAACAGATATATTTTAAACATCATTATTAACTGTTTTAGATTTTGTGGTAAATTAGAGTTAGGATAGAGAGGCCATGATGAAACCGAAGATTCCAAAAATAGAAGAGTGTTCCGAGAATTGATAGATTTTAGTTGTCAATTAGAAACAGATTTAAAGGAACATTGCAACAAAGGAACACGACGGAACGGGACCTCTAAGACCATACAGAACGAATTATTGAACTGCATGCTTGGCGTTTACCATAAAGAAGTGACTAAAAAAATTAAAAAACGAATTATGTAGCTGTACTAGCTGACGAAACTATCGATGCCGCTAACGAATTTCAATTAGTCATTATTCTACGATACATTGCCTCCAATAAGCCAGTAGAAAGGTTTTGGAAATTTGTAAATCCTCTAGATGCCATTGTGTCCGGGAGGGTGTAATGTAAATGGGTACAAAATATAATAAAGGATAAATATTCTTTACCAAGTTATGTGCATTGCTATACACATCAGATTAACTTTATAATGAGCAATGCGGCTTCAATTAATGCATCTGTTCGGATTTTTTTCGCTCAATTAACTAGACTTTCTTCTTTTCTTTTTACATCACCTGAAAGAACAAAAGGATTGGATGACATAGCTCATAGACGATTACCACGATCATCACAAATGAGATGGAATTTACAATCACGGGAAGTTAATACAGTTTATGAATATCGAAATGAGCTGATACACGTTATGGATATTTTACTGAACCACAAAGATATTGAAATGAATTCTACGATTGAGTAAGCCGGTCCATATAAACTTAGGTTACAGAACAAATATTTCATATTTTGGTTGTTTTAAAATCATGCCACATGTCGAACTAATTTTTAAGGCAACGGCAGATTAATGCCGACCTTATCAAGATTAAACAAGATCTACAAAATTTTGAAAATATAATGTAAAAAATACGTGATGAACTGGACCCAACTAGACACGGAGCTTTTAGAAAACGAAGATGAACTTGTTCCTCAAAAAAAGCAACGGTACCGTCTTTTCGATCTATCTATTTCAACAAATACAAAAATATAAGCCTTGGAAGTTTACGATTCCATTATGCAACAGATTACTTTATCTGATAGCTACCGCAATATTTATGAAAGAACATTTTATCGAATACCAAAAAAATCTTTTCTAAAAAATTGCTCTATGATACAGTTAATGTATATATATCTCTAGAAAAAAAAATGTCTAAAATAGAACTGCAAGTACTTTATGAAAGACTAGAATTGCAAACCATTTCTGAAGCCGTTCATCTCCTATCAATCAAAGAAGACATGAGGTACACTTTTCAAGAAACTATTAAAGTACTATAAGTGTTAGTGACAACACCCATGTCAACATATGAAGCTGAAAGATGCTTCTCTGTGTTAAAGAAAAAAAAAACTTTTTTACGCAACTCGATGAAAGAAGAAAGACTAACTGCACTGTGAGTGTGTCTCAATAACATTAAAGACCTTAATAAATGAATTATTGATCGCAAAAATAAAACACAACGAATACTAGATATCAAATATCGTTCAGTGTAAAATCTTCTTTTTTTCTGTATAGTTTTAGAGTGCATTACTACTCAATACTAATTCTGGTAAATTTCTGTTATTTAATATTTTTTTAAATGGTAAATGCACTGGTTATCGTTTAAGTAAAAATACCTAAAAAATATTTTACCCTACGCGTGTTTTTTAACGACTTTTGGATCAAAATTTTGGTGTAGCACCCTCAAATTTTTGCCTCCGACAGGGCACCATTGCACTTGTTTAAACGTATACCATAAAAGCACTCGCAATTTAGAAAAGTTGAGACCGTACACTGAAAACTTGCCGAAGCGTCAAAGTCTTGGCCTATATGCATTTTTGCATCTAACCTGTGTGTGAAATTTAAAGTCTGAACAGGTTTTTTAGTTTTTTATTTTGAATTTTGACGGCTTTTTCGTCATTTCCGGTATAGATACACTATATAGATTTCGAATCTCCGATAGGGTCGATATTTTGGCAGGACCTCGAGAAGACGAGTTGACTTTAAGGCTTCAGACCCATATTATGTTGCCATTTTTGACAATTATCGTTTCTTAATCTAAAAACATGTGTATCCAAAATACTGTGTAATACGCAAAATCCTAAATAGATACCTTTAAAATGCTGTTTAAATGTTGGCTAAAAATTAGCTTTGACAAAAAACTGTTAAATATTTTTATCGGAAACATCAAGATTCTCGTATCAAAAACCCAAAATCAATATTTTAAGCCGTTTAAAAATTAGACTAAACCCTTAGATTTTATATATATATATATATATATATATATTTATTTATTTATTTTTTTTTTTAATTACTAAAGACCCCATCTAGTAACCAAATCCCAAATCTATAAGCAAAAAATATATAATAAAATATTTGTGTTTTCCACCTCTTAATATATTTCTATATATATATATATATATATATATATATATATATATATATATATATATATATATATATATATATATATATATATATATATATATCTATATATATCTATATATATCTATATATATATATATATATATATATATATATATATATATATATATATATATATATATATATATATATATATATATATATATATATATACAGGGTGTCCGGGAAAATATATATCTACTCAGATATATATAAAAATAAGATGACAAGTTCCCATAAATTTTTTTCCTAGCGGCCCTCCCTACGGAGATACGGCCCCCTTTGGAAATCGGTTTTTCTAGAATAACTTTTAAACGACTCAATATAATTTAACGAAAATTTAATATGATAAACAGAAGTAAGGACCTCTCAAAATGCTTCCCTTAAAACATAATTAGCTTGTTTAGTTTACCAGGGACGGACTAGATTGTACATTTTAACGCTCAAATTTTTAACACCCTGTATGATAAGGAGTTAAAAAAAATAAATTTGGATACCTTGAACATTAAGCTAAAGAAAAGGTGCTCTTGTTCATTGTCGATAAAATGAACCGTTTTCGAGAAAAAAAAAATAATAAAAGAATACAACTTTGGGAGTATTAAATATGTTTTGATCCTGAACAACCTAATACGCTAAATAGAAAAAAGTCAATTAAAAACTTCATAAGTGGGTTCAACATGTGCTCCGTGATTTGTGATGCACTCGCGGGCACGACGAATAGAGGACTGCTGTACTCGCCACAACAACCCAGCATTGTTCCTTATCATATCGCAATGAAACGTGATTCTCTGTAAAAGTTCCTATAGTAGCAACCGGAGAGGAATACACCAAGGTTTTGAGATGACCCCACAGGTAGAAATCCATTGGCGTTAGGTCGGGAGATAGGCAATGGGACCTCCTCTGCCTATCCAACGGTTTCCATAGACGTTATTTAGGTGGTCCCGTACAGCAACGCTAAAATGGGGTGGGGCTCCATCATGCATAAAATGCATCCTTTGGCGGGTTTCAAGTGGCAAATGCTCTATTGAATCTAGAAAAGCGTTCTGAAGGAACTCTAAATAAAGTTCACCATTCAATCGTGCCGGTAATACGCATGGTCCAATGAAAAAATTGCCGATTATTCCTGCCCAAACATTAATGGATTGAAACTGATGTTGATGATGATAAACGACAGTGGCATGAGGGTTTTCATCAGCCCATACATGCGAGTTATGTAAATTTACAATACCATCTTTGGTAAATCCTGCTTCATCGGTAAAAAGAATAATGCTAATGAAGTTTGGGTTTGTTCATTGTTGATCTAACAACCAGTTTGCGAACTGGATTCTTCGAGGAAAATCTTCAGGAAGTAGTTGATGCACTTTTTGCAGATGATAAGGGTATAACAACTGTTCTTTAAGTACTTCAGCAACTGTACTTTTTGACACATGAAGCTGCGCGGCTAATATTCGAGTGCTTATTGAGGGAGTATCAGCTACAGTATCCAAAATATCTTCCTCCAATTGCACCGTACGTACTGTTCTCCTCACACCAGCATCAGTACTCCTTTTCCCAAAACTTCCTAAAAATAATTAATGAACGTCAATAATGTTACCTTATTAATTGAGAATTGCCCACCAGTTTCTCTTAGACGTTGATCAATTCGCTGAAATGTTTTCTCATTTGGAATATTGCGATTAGGATATCTTTCTCCATACAACCTTCTTGCTTCATAAGCATTGCAAGATGCAAGTCCGTACATAAGATGCATATCTGCATACTCACTAAATGTGTATCCCATTATCGAATTAAATTTACCAAGATATTCAAAATTTAATAAATTAATATCGAAGTAGGTACAAAAAGATCAACGTGTCAAGAAGATTTCAAATGCACACGTCAATGCGAGATTATTTATTTCGTACCATAGTAACGTTTGTAAAAAAGTGCATTCTTTAATACTGATAAATAAACAATAATAAAACATTAATACTTTTATTATTTTTTTTCTCGAAAACGGTTCATTTTATCGACAATGAACAAGAGTACCTTTTCTTTAGCTTAATGTTCAAGGTATCCAAATTTATTTTTTTTAACTCCTTATCATACAGGGTGTTAAAAATTTGAGCGTTAAAATGTACAATCTAGTCCGTCCCTGGTAAACTAAACAAGCTAATTATGTTTTAAGGGAGTATTTTGAGAGGTCCTTACTACTGTCTATCATATTAAATTTTCGTTAAATTATATTGAGTCGTTTAAAAGTTATTCTAGAAAAACCGATTTCCAGTGGGGTTCTTTAGGGGGCCGTATCTCCCTAGGGAGGGCCGCTAGGAAAAAAATTTATGGGAACTTGTCATCTTATTTTTTAATGTTCTATCTGAGTCCGAGAGATCTCCCACATTTTCCCGGACACCCTGTATATATCTATATATGTATATATATATATATATATATATATATATATATATATATATATATATATATATATATATATATATATGTATCTATATAGTATATATAGATATATATCTATATAGTATATATAGATATCGATATATATATATATCTATATATTATATATAGATATCGATATATATATATATATATATATCTATATACATATATAGATATATCTATATATATATATATATATATATATATATATATATATATATATATCTGTATATGTATATATATATATATATATATATATATATATATAGATAGATAGATATATAATATATATGAAATGCCTGATGGAACAACCTTGATAGGTTTTGCCGACGACATCGCTTTGGTTGTAGTAGCAAAGACAGAAGAACTCCTGAAAACCACTGCAAACACTGCCCTGCATAGGGTGTCAAATTGGATGGAAGGTAGACGGTTGCAGCTGGCTCCTGAAAAAACGGAAGCCGTCCTTCTGACGACCAAGCGGAAGATAAACCCAATACACTTTGAGGTAGAAGGCATTAGAGTAGCTCCAAAAAAGTATATCAAATACCTGGGCGTGTGGCTAGATACAAAGCTAACATTCGCGGAACATGTAAATAAAACAGTACAAAAGGCCCAAAAGACAGCAGCCGCGCTAGCCAGATTAATGCCAAATATTGGTGGACCAAGACCTTCCAAAAGAAGAATACTATACAGTGTAATTAAGTCGCAGATATATATGCCGCACCGATATGGCATTCGATAATCCACAACAAAAAACTAATAAAAAAGTTAGCCAGAATACAACGAGAAATGGCAATCAGAATATGTAGCGCATAGCAAAATGTATCAACTGAGGGAATACAAACCATAGCAGGCGTCCCGCCAATAGAGCTTGCGATAAAAGAGAGAAACGAAACTTACAGGGGAATAGGAAAGAAGGTGGCAGAGGAAAACCTCATGACAGAATGGCAGGAAAAGTGGGCAAATGGTACATATGGAAGGTGGACATATAGCCTTATACCAGATATTAGAAGGTGGATAAATCGGCAGGGGGGTGAGGTAGATTATTTTATCACCCAGGCACTCTCGGGGCATGGGTGCTTCCGAAAATATCTGTATGATCGCAACAAAGTCATAAGTGCAGAATGTAAATATTGTAAATATCCAAACGATGATGCGGAGCATACGCTCTTTGTCTGTAGAAGATGGGAAAACCCAAGAGAAATTTTTGAACAGACAACAGGTCATACTTTTAACGCCATGAATATGGTGAATATGTTAGTAGAGTCAGAAGAAGGATGGAACCAGGTCTATGCAGTAATCAGGGAAATTATAGAGACCAAAGAGGAAGAAGACAGGGGCTAAGATGGCACAATCACATTGAAGCAACGCGAGAGCGGATACCAGTGTGATTGACAGGCCAAAAAAGAGGAGGGGTTTTAGTGGTTAAAAGTCCCACACTACCCACGATACACAGTCTCCCCACACATAACATCTAGTGGGCGCCTCTTGAAGGTTTCCCCTCCTCTCAAAAAAAAAAAAAAAAAAAAAAAGATATATATCTATATATATATATATATCTATATATGTATTTATCTATATATATATATATATATATATATATATATATATATCTATATATATATATATAGATATATATCTATATATATACTATATAGATATATATCTATATATATATATATATATATATATATATATATATATATATATATATATATATATATATATATATATATATATATATATATATATATATATATATATATATATATATATATATATATATATATATATATATATATATATATATATATATATATATATATATATATATATATATATATATATATATATATATATATATATATATATATATATATATATATATAATAAATTAAGAGGTGGAAAACACCAAATCTTTTTTTTTATTTTCTAATTTTTTTTTTACTTACTATGCAGGGTTATTCTAGGGGAGTTTAGTGTAATTTTTAAATGGCTTAAAATATTGATTTTGGGTTTTTGATAAGAGAATCTTGATGTTTCCGATAAAAATATTTAACAGTTTTTTGTCAAAGCTAATTTTTAGCCAACATTTAAACAGCATTTGAAAGGTATCTATTTAGGATTTTGCGTATTACACAGTATTTTGGATACACATGTTTTTAGATTAAGAAACGATAATTGTCAAAAATGGCAACATAATATGGGTCTGAAGCCTTAAAGTCAACTCGTCTTCTCGAGATCCTTCCAAAATATCGACCCTATCGGAGATTCGAAATCTATATAGTGTACCTATACCGGAAATGACGAAAAAGCCGTCAAAATTCAAAATAAAAAACTAAAAAACCTGTTCAGACTTTAAATTTCACACACAGGTTAGATGCATTTTTTAGTATATAGGCCAAGACTTTGACGCTTTGGCTAGTTTTCAGTGTACGGGCTCAACTTTTCTAAATTGCGAGTGCTTTTATGGTATAGGTTTAAACAAGTGCAATACAGTAAATACAAATTTCATATTATACTGTTCTGAGAGATAGTAAAGGATATATATATATATATATATATATATATATATATATATATATATATATATATATATACAAGGGCAACAGGTATGTATAGGATATTTTCGTTAATTTATTGCCGACTTTCAAAATCCCGTGTGGGTTTTTATACTATTTATACCAGGCGGATTTTATTAACACTGTGCGTACAAGTAGTAATAAAGCATGTAATATATTATACAGGGCTAGTAGTATAAACAGATCTGTAACGGCAAAAATTTTCGAACAAGATAAATTGGGTTTTCTCGACATTCCAGTTTTTTAGGTGACGAAAAACATATTTTTGGAAAAAAAATTTATGTACGTGTGTGTGAACGTATAAAAAATTGGACCAACAATAACTTGAGAATGACTAAACGTTTCAAATTTGCACCAAAAATAGAAAAGGTCTCAGGGAATTCGATTTTGGGTGTCAGATCTATATTATATTATTATATTATATATTATAAGGTAAAAAAATCATATTTTGAGAACTCAAAATCGATAATTGTTAAAATGAAAATATAAATAGTTGTCATTGGTGTAGATACTTAATTGTTTTCGATTATAATATATTTAAAATAAAACTGAGGAATTATTTCGAAAAACACGTCAAATTTATTTTTTGGATACGGATAAGTTTGTCCATTATACAGGGTAGTCTAAAATGGATTGAGCAATCCCCTAAAAAAGAAAAAAAAATTAAAAACGGGTTTCACTATTTGATGAGATTTTTTTGACACTTTAACAGGATTTCAGTATAAAGCAAATATTTTGCTATAATTTTTTTTGCTTTAGAAATTCTGGTTTAAGTGCTGTAATTTTTTTTTAGTAAGACATCGATTTAGGAGGTTTGGGTAATAAATAGCCGAAATTTTGTTTTCACAGCCGTAAATTTTACATTTTTTTTTCTTTACTAAAACTCTTACAGGTTTCAAAGTATCGGTTTGGGGTTTTCAGTAATAGGATATTTCATGTATTTTTAAAAAGCATAATTTATAAAAAAAATATTTTTTGACAGCGGCAAAAAAATTGTTTTCCCTGTGATTTTTGAACTGCTTAAAATTTCTAAATACTGCTTTCGCAGATTTGTGACCTCTGGTGGTCTTTTTGTTTGTTTTTTATAATTTTACAGTAGTCAAAAAATCGTTTTTCTCTTGTAACTTTTGAACTGTTTTTACAGTTCCATGTAACTTTTAATAGCGTACTTACGACAAAAACATTTTTGATAGGTGTAAAAAAACTGTCTTTCCCGTAACCTCTAAAGTACTCAAAATTTCTAAATGCGGTTTTAAAATTTTACATACCGTTTTCACAGTTTAATGTAACTTTTAACGGACTAATTTATTTGAAAAAATATTTTGACATCTGTCAACTGTCAAAAAAGATATTTTTTCACAGGACCTTCTGATCTGCTTAAAATTTTTAAATACGGTTTTCACAATTCCATGTAGCTCTTAGTGGTGTAATTTATTTGAAAGAAATATCTTGATATCTGTAAAAAAACTGTTTTGTTTTCGCAACTTCTAAACTACGTATTTTTTTAAATACAGGTTTCAAAAGTCCCACGTAACTTTTTGTGGCGTAATTTATTAAAAAAAAAAAATATTTTGACATTGTCAAAAAACACTGTTTTCCCCTGAACTGCTTAATAACGTACTTTATTAAGAAAAATATTTTACTAGCTGTTAAAAAAAATGTTTTCCTGTAACTTCTAAATTGCTTATACATTTCAAATACGGTCTAAATTTTGCATACAAATTAGATGTGATATCGAGATACAGTTGTACAATTTTGGTACGAATTCAATATGACGGAACAAAATGGCGGTATAATGAAATGTTTAAAAATTTGGTGAAAAAAACTACTTCATTTATTTTAAATCATGCCTCAAAGCCAGTACAGCATAGGTAGAACCTGGTCAAATACTGGTACGAATGCAATATGAAGGAGCAAAATGGCCCAATAAAAATTTTAGATGAAAAGACGTATATATGTGTTACTAAATGACTATGGGCGGAACTAAATTGGGCCACACTTGCGTATTCCTAATAAAAGGAAATATTTGTTACAAGGGAAGTTCCAGGTAAAGCACATTAACTAATTTTTCATTTTGTTATGATTTGACTAAATATATCTACCGGAATTGGTAGGTTTGATATACCAATCTGTAATTATTATTTTCAACTTTTATAATATATTGTATATGAAAATGGAAGAGTTTGGTTAGTTTCTGACTCTAATGGAAATTGTAAATCTGAATTATAATCGTTACAACTTTGAATAATCTCATCGTATTATTATATGGCACACAAATAATAAACAAAAAAAAACGACATTGAAAATCTAGGTTTCATTTATTCTTCCACTGAAAATTTAAAAAATAAATATTTCTTTTTCAAATTACCTCTAAAATTTTGCTCCGGACACTATAACGTATTAACAATTTTTTTTTTGTATACTGTATATATTTCTGAACATTCATATGAAATTGTTTTTACATTTTAATTAGTGTAAGTACCTTTTGATTGTAAAAAACAGCCACGAAGAAGAAATTATATATCCCTAAAGCTCGGCTTATATTATATTATTTATATATAGATATATATATATATATATATATATATATATATATATATATATATATATATATATATATATATATATATATATATATATATATATATATATATATATATATATATATATATATATATATATTAAAAAACTAGTAACATTTTTGTATGAATCCAATATAGCAAAACAAAATGGCGGCCTAATAAAATATTAAAGAAGCAGCTTGAATAAAAACTACTTTTTAGAATAATTTCAAATTTGGTGCAAGAATTAGAAATACTATCCACGTTTGGCTGCATCCGTCCTACGGGGAAATAGTCCACTTGTGTGATGCTTTTTTTAACCCAAATAAAATCTGTCTTACCCAAATTTAACACTCATTCAAATCGGGGTTGACCCAACTTTGACACAAATAAATCTTTTTAAGCCCAACTATGTGACATTTTTAAACAAAAAATATTTATGGAACCTAACTAATTAGCCTTTAAATTCCACGTAACCCAACAATAGCCAAATCGATCCGGACCCAATACCCGTGACGTCATTTTTATGTACACCTCGACGGAGTAATATTTACAGCACAATATTTTCAAATTAACAAAAGGACCAATAAATTACACTGTTACCATTAATACCAATTCGAGTGATTATTAAACACATTAGACTGACAATTACCGAAAGGACTTGCCACCCGTGGAAGCCCTCGCGACCATTCCTTTGTCCTTCACCGAAAAGATAACAACCAGTGTGGAAATGAGATCTTCGAATTTAAAAGCTTTGACAGGTTGAGTTATTACAGAATACCCAAATCGGTCATTGATACTTATATTAAAGAAAATGATCTACAGATTCTTTGTTATAGTATTATTATATACTTTAAATGTTTTTTCAATGCAATCTTATATACCTCATTAAAGAATTTCTATTAATTTCAATGATATTTATACTCAAGGGTTTCCAACTTTAAACATGTTTTGACGTAATATCCTACCCATATTAATACACATATATGTTTACTATATTTTAACCTATACAGGGACGGCTCATGAGGTAAAGCCACGATGCCATAGCCATACCACTTCAAATTACTTTGTGCGTAATGATTTGTAATCCATTTGTAATTATATAACATTCTACTACAATAAGTAAAGTTTAGGAATAATAAAATCATCTTGGACCATAGCGCCAAATTTCGATATAGAATCCAGTATGTATTAAATTTTTCAGCAATGATAACTAAATCAATCATCAATTTTTTTAATTTACAGCAAATTATTAGGATTGTCGCCTTAAATAACCCCTGACTTGGGCCTGGCCAGTGATGATCAATTAATCAAAATAACATGCGTTTGTTCTTTTGTTTTCTGGAGAAATAAGTCGCTCGGCTTAGGTATATAAAGTAGTCGGCTTGAATGTTATATTAAAGAGTTGGGATGGCAGTTGCCCGAATTAAATATAGAAAAAACTGAAAAGCTGTAATCTTGTAAATTCAGTAAAAATGTTTATTATAAAAACAAATATTTACGGGTGTGAAGAGACTAATAAATTGTTTTGTTTTGTGTGTGTACTATTTGGTGGGGGAGAGACTTGGTCACGAAAAGGATCAAAAGATATTGTGCTTATCTGTGAAAAAATGAAATCCCATGAAACACGAATGGTACATATTTAGTATTTCTGTGGTGTTAAAATTAATATAAAATTTCAATTAAATTCGGTATATCGAAATTATTAGTAAAACACAACGAACAAGTTGATAAAAATAGATATGTTTTGAATCAAATTTTAAAATGTATTCTCTCTTCAAGTCATGACGAAAGAGAAACATGAAATAATAAAGGCACATTTCGAGAACTAATAGACTTTAGCCCCGAATTAGATAAAGATCTCAAATAGCATATGGAATAATCTAAAGTTCTTAAACGAACTTCAAAAACGATTCAGAATGAATTACTTGAATGCATGCTCGAAATTATCTTAAAGAGGTAATAAAACGAATAGAAAAGTCGCCAGTCCTAGCTGTTATTGCCAATGAAACCACGCATGTTGCTTGCGAGTTCCACTAGTAATTGTTTTAAGATATTTGTGTGGGGGGTAAGGACGTTATGCATGCTCGAAATTATCATAAAGAGGTAATAAAACGAATAGAAAAGTCGCCAGTCCTAGCTGTTATTGCCAATGAAACCACGCATGTTGCTTGCGAGTTCCAGTAGTAATTGTTTTAAGATATTTGAGTGGGGGTAAGCATGTTAAGAGATTTTGGAACTTTTATGCACTAAAAGTGCACGACGCCGAGTCCATCAGACAATGTAATTTACAAGCAATAAATCCATTACTTAAAGAAAGTCCAAACAAAAATAAAAGAAAAATATCTTTTTGCAAATTTTATTCATTGTTATGCACATCAAATAAATTTGAGAATGTCTAATGCTACTTCTATAAACCCGCAAGTTTGAGTTTTTGTTGTTAAGTTTATCTGGATTGTGCTCTTTTTTTCTGTTTCTCCCCAGAGAACAAGAGCCTAGATGAAGTAGAAGTTACTGACCGAAGACTATCCCGCTCTTCTCAAACTCGATGGAATTTTCAGTCAAGAGGCAAAAAAACCGTTTATGAAAATAGAAAAGATCTGATTACTTTAATGGAAAATATAGAAGTTAATTCACGAGACACTGTGTTAGTCAATGTACATACAAATTAAAATTGCATTATTGTTTACATTTTGGCTCTCTTCTTTTTCGTAAAAATATGTTAGTTGCAAAAGAAGTTTACGGACCCCGTAAAAATAAAACAAGATTTACATAATTTAGAACAAACAGTTCAAGCTATGTGATATCAGACGGACCGAATTATTAACGATATTGACTTGGACCTGGAAAAAGAAATGAACTCGATGCAGTAGAAGCCAAACCACTATAAAAAAGATCTCGAAAATCTGTTGAAGATGAAAAGAGAAGCATTCGAAATTTGTAATGCCATTTTAATGTAGATAACATTAAGATTCAGTTTCAGTAGATATTTAGTGGCTACAAATTTATTTACACAAGAAAAATTTTAAGTTTACAAAAAACTACCTAAATGAAACGTGCAAACAATGTAGATTTTTTAATAAAAACAGAAACGTAAAAGTGTACTGCAAGTCCTATATCAAAGAGAAGAGTTAATTCAGGAACGGTACCACTGTTAGTGTTAATGAATCAGGCTGAATTTTGTAAAACCTTTCAAGAAACGATACAATTATTAAGTGTCCTTGCAATACTACAATATCAACTTCTGAGACTGAAAGGTGCATCTCGAAAGGATAAAAACGTTTCTTAGGAATACAATGAAAGCTGAAAAGCTAAGTGCTCTGGGTATGTTGTCAGCTGTAAAACATTTAGTTAATGCAACTGATAATTTTAATAATAAATAAATACAAAATCTGCAAGCAAGAAAGAAGAATGGACATTATTTATCGTAAACTTTAATTAGTCTAGATTTTGTTCAACCATTTTTAAGTGCCTTAAGTGTTCTGCACATATTTATGGGACTAACTTAACTGCACTGAAAAATTGCCTTAGTTGCTGTTTGATATTTTTTGGTAAGTTTTTATTAGGATTGCATATTCTTATAGTGATATTTTATACGGCTACTTTTATTGCGCAATTCCTTTTTTTATCTAATTTTTACAAAATGGCGAAGGCAAATACAGAAATAAATTCATTACGAGCCGCAAGTGATTTTATACATCATATATTGATAAGATCTCGAGTTATCTTACGAGTACACAGTTCTCCAGTCTAGTGACTTTATACTTCGTGTACTTTTTATAATGTGATATTTAAACATACTTATTATCTATATTGCTACTTTAAGCATATTTTTTACCTAATTTTTTACCCATATTAATAAATTAGTGTGTTGTATATTATATTACACCTAAGCCAAAATTAATATTTTATTATATAGTATCATTATTTTATACTTAGTGTATTTTTTACAACGCGCTAGCAAAAATTGATTTGTTTGAATATCAAGCTTTAAGCTCATGGAACTGTGTTAACTTGGAACATCAGACTGCGCTAAAAATCAACCTAATGTAGAAATAGACGGAAAACGGTACAATCGCTTGATCGAAGGATTTGATACGCAAGTATAGAAATAAAACAGCTATATGATAAATACTGCAGATTGTAATTTGAAAAACAAACATCTTTAGACTCATGGATCTCTGTTACTTCTGAACAACATATTGCGGTAAAAATAAACCTGGTGAAAAGATGGTGCAAAAATAGGTGAAAAACGGTGCAACTAGATAATTACAGATATCGGAGGATTTTATATGTGGGTACTAAGATAAATACTGCTGGCTATCAGTTGAATAGGAAGCTTTAAACTCATAGATCTACTACCTTTGAGCATCTGACTGCGATAAAAATACCAATGGTAAAAAGATCGTACCGAAACAGACGAGAATGTTCCTTTTTTCAAACAAATTTTTTTACCATTTAACAGTTTTCTTATGTTTCTTAAAACTAACTTCTCTCTACGTTCAACTGTTATGTTCCTTATTTCGAACAATTTTTGCTACCATTAAAGAGTTGCCTTATGTTTCTTAAAACTAACTTCTCTCTACGTTTAACTATTTATTTATTCTCACAACTAAGCAGTCTTATATATCTCGTAAACTTATTGCTCTCTACGGTCGTCTTTTTGTCCCTCACGACTAAGTTGTCAAAGTTAAGAAGACAGATAGTTAGGCTGCTAGCTAGATAGGTAGACAGATGGATGGATGGATAAAAAATAATCTATTGCTGTTATTGTAACATAAAGAAGTAAATACTTTGAACGAAAGATTTATAAAAATTAGACGTCAACATACATATTAATACAGAACCAACTTAATATGTAATAAGTAACTCAGAAATCCTGACAGAAAAATTTAATCAGATAGGAGATTTAAAATATGTATGTTCACCATGAGCAACATAAACATAAACAGTCTCTACTCTGCATAAACATAATCAGGTGTTTAGGTAAAATAAACAATTAATAAACAAATCAGAACAGAAAATATGAAGGTTGATAAGTGCATGAGTATTAAAAATATTTCTGTAGGTGATGGGAGTGAAAGGAAAGATATATATTAAGCAGAAATTTGTAACATTTGCGTCAGTTCGCTTTTTGCATCGATTCAGTACGGATTGATTCGGTTCACCCGGCTCCGTGCAGTAAAGTTGTGAAAGTGGATATTTTCCATTACTGGAAAAATTATCAGAAAGGTGTTAGTGCTGGGTAGTGCTACTTCCGATGAAGCCCAGTAAGACATTGTCTTCAAAAGTGATAAAAATTTCGTCGGAGAAAATCCTCCGACTCAAAGAGGAGAATATTCCTCTTAGCGAAAACCTAAAGACCCTCAGAGAAGAAAATCGCAGCCTTACAGATAGGCTCTACAGACTCGAACAACTTCTTGTTACACAACAAGAAGGGAATACGACTCGGCAACCCACGAGCGATCCATCAAAAACCGAAACCACCAAAACCAAGAGGAAAAGAGTTAAATCCCCCCCTAGTGAAACCCGTGAGAGTGTAAAAGCTAGTGGGAATAGTGACAAAAATAGTGAGTCTACGGAGACATCCGAAAAAAAAAGTATGTAGTCCCCAAGGAGATGCCTACCCCGAAAATCCCCCCGGTGGTAATTAAAGATGACGGGACCTGAACAGAGGTCCGTAAAAACATCAAAGGAACGAACATAAGCTTTAATAAAACAAAGGCTGCCGGCTCGAGGCTCCAAATTTTCCCTAAAACGGCCAGCGATCATAGGGCCCTGACCCACCACCTTAAAGAAGCCAACCGCCCATATCATACTTACCAACTCCCGGAAGAAAAAAAGAACTCATGCAGTAATCCGCGGATTACACATGAACACCCCGGTGGCAGAGGTCGCCCAGGAACTCCAGGAATTGGGTATTCCTGACGCAAGTGTCATTAGAATGAGGACTACCAAGAAACCCATGCCGCTGTTCCTCGTGGAAGTTAGCACCCAAATTGACCGTGTGGTCAAAGTTGAAAATAAGAAAAACGACGGCACTGTAAAGCAGTGCTTCAAGTGCCAGCGATTCGGGCATACACAATCGCTGTGCACTTTTCCGGACAAGTCCGTAAAATACGCAGAATCGCACAGGTCAGACGCATGGCAACTCCCTGAAAAGGAGAAAGATGGCACTAAAAACGCCATATGTGCTAACTGTAACCAAAGGAACACCCGGCCAGCTATAAGGGCTGCCCGAAGTAGCCTGCCCCTAAAAAGGCACCTGCCGCCCCATGGGCCAACTTCAAAAACCCCGTCAAGCCTGCAGCCACAAAACCTACAGCTAAAATCACCAACGTGGAAGTGGCCAAATTTGTCCCCACTCCCTCAGGAGAGCTCTTCTCCTCTTGATCCCCAGGCTACAATCCTGCAAGGAGCCACCGGGATGATGCCCTCTATTGTGGACACCATTATTCCCACAATAACAAAAGCTGTGGAGGAACAGCTCTGTAGACTAAAATAAGTAATGCCAGCACACCAAGAAGAAACCTTAAAACTCATTTCCTGGAACACCTGCGGCCTAAGGGCCAGGAAAACAGACGTCCTAGAACTCCTGGAAGAACATCGCCCCGATGTTCTAACAATACAGGAGACTAAACTAACAGCCGAAATAAGAATGTCCTTCCCAGGATATCACATCACAGATACGACCCTCTTGGTCACCGAGCCATGAGAGGAGTTGCTATCTGGTCAGAAAAGGCGTTCCACATTCCTTCCCGGGGGTTGAGGATGTGGAATTAGACGCCATTTCCATAGAGGTCAACACACGTAGAGGACCGATTAAAATCACCTCTGCGTATCGCGCCCCAACACAGGAACTGTTGGATGAAGACATCGAGCATTTAGCAAGAGGGCGAAGAGCCAAGATCATCATTGGTGACTTCAAGTGCAAATCTGAACAATGGCATTGCTCCCATACCAATAAAAATGGTCGCAAGTTGTCCAGACTATGTGAGGACCATAGACTCGCCATAATAGGACCAGAGGACCAACACACCTCCCCCGTGCAAACGGGAGACCAACTGTGTTGGACATTGTACTCCTGAAAAACATCAGGGAAGAGCTGGACATAAACACTCTGAATGAGGGTACATCCGACCACCACCCGGTACTCCTGCAACTAGGAGTAGTAAACCTCAACAGAGTTACCCACAACACCAAGAAGACGACTGACTGGAAGGGCTATCATGGTCTAGATGAGGCAGTAAGACGTCTAGTGACAGCCATCCTGAATGCCTTCCATGAAAACACAGCAGTGGAAGACATAAGCAGGCATCGACAAACCGAGGAGCTTCCCGAAAATCTCAGAGATGAGATCAGGACCAACAGACGCCTCCGCAGGATCAACGCCAGATCCCACGAGGAAGAGGACAGGACTGCTCTAAACCGACACTCCCAAATTTTGAGAGACCGGTTACAAGAGCACCGAAACAAGTGGCAGGAAAAACTGAGATCCTTAGACACGCATCACCAAACAGCCTGGCAGATACGTGCTCTTCGAATGGACAAACGTCCTATCCTTCCTCTCCAAGGTGTAAATGGCCCAATCTACACCGATGAGGACAAAGCTGAAGCCTTAGCAGAGGCCATAATAGTCCAACAAGGTCAGCTAAATCAACATCCAGAGGAGGAGGAAGAGCACACCGAAGAGGTCCACGACTCAGTTAGAGACTTGGATGCTTGGATTTTACAACAAAATCCACATCCTGTTTCACCCGGAGAAGTTCGAGACATTATCAGGAAACTGAAGGTCAAGAAAGCCCCTAGAGCCGACGGCATCACCAACAAGATGCTGAAATACTTCCCCAAGAAAGGATACAGTGCGATGGCCAACATTATCAACTCCATCATAAGAACATGCCACTTCCCCAGCACATGGAAAAATGCAGAGTTCATCGTCATCGAAAAACAAGGAAGACAGAACACAAGCACACAAATACAGGCCCATCAGTCTACTCTCTGCTTTAAGCAAAGTAGTTGAAAGAGCTATTGCCAGAAGACTGAAAGATGAGTCGCAAGAACTAAATGCCATCCGAAATGAGCAATTCGGCTTCAGGGCAGGGCACTCATCTGAACAGCAGGTACTCAGAGCCACAGAGTATATCACCAAAGGGTTCAACAACAGAGAGGCCACAGGAGCAATTCTCCTGGACATCGAAAGAGCTTTCGACAGAATGTGGCACCAAGACCTGGTCCACAAAATATCGGTGGCTGGATACGAGAGAAGAAATATAAAGCTTACCAGGACCTATCCAAATGACAGATCATTCACGGTCAAGGTGAATGACTTTCATTCAGCTCCAAGAGGACTAGTAGCTGGAGTACCACTAGGGTCTGTGCTGGGACCCATTCTATACTCCATCTTCTCTCACGATGTCCTAATCGGAGAAGAGGGCATAACGGCACTTTACGCTGATGACACAGCCAGCCTACACCAAAGCAGAAGCACCCGGATAATGGGTAGACGACTGCAAGAGGACATTAATAACCTTCATGACTGATGTGTCAAATGGAAGGTTAAGATCAACCCACAGAAGTCCCAAGCAATCCTATTCCAGCGTAGGAGACTGGCTCCAAGAGCCAGCATCCGAGTTGGAGATGTCGAAATCCCTTGGTCAAACGAGGCCAAGTACCTAGGGTTGACCATGGATAGAAGCTTGACATGGAACAATTATATCAACGCAGAGAGGACAAAAACCAGACAAGCATTTATCCATTGCTCTGTCGGAAAAGCGAAATGGGACTGAGGACCAAACTGCTACTGATCCAAATAGTAGCTAGGAGCCAACTCACCTATGGCTCCACATCCTTCGGATATGCTTCTAAATCCCACCTTATAAAGCTAAAGAGGACAGAAAACCAACTTATTAGGATGGCAGCCGATGCTCCATGGTTTATCAGGAATGAGGACCCGCAGCGTGATCTTCAATGGACACCTATTGAAGACTTCCTGCCGAAAAAGGCTACCCGAGCCTTCAAGGCAGCCGAACATCACCCCAGTGAAAACCTACGTGACCTGGTAGACTATGATCCACTAGCTCCGTTACGCAACGGCAGACTGGACCACGGGACAGTAGGACGTAGGCAGCGGCAAACCGGACAGACGAAAGGAGGATAGCGGAGAAATATCTCACCTGGTAAGACGACACTTTTCCTTATTAATAATATTTTTATTTCAGATGTCTACAAGTATCGAGAGGTGGCAAAAACATCCTGCCAAGCGAGGTCCTCCCCCCCCCCACGACACAGTGAGGACCATGGAGCTTCTCCCGAAAAGACGGTTGATGCCGTCTCGAAGGATCCTTGGCTAGTCCAATGATGGTCCATCTGATAGGGGTCCGTTGGGGTTTAGTGGGTATTAGTGACTCTGACAGGTGAAAACCTGATAGAGCAACGAGTCCCACCCTGTTTTCCCTTTTTACCAGAAGGGAATTCGTGCGTAAAAGCATTCCCTATCGTAAAAAAAAATAACTTTTGCATTAGTCGTCTAGAAGTTCAACTAATATATAAATTGTATTATAATGGCATTTAAAGGTTATTTAAGCGAAAGAGTGGTTATTTTACAGATTTATCAGAGTTTCGATATTCAATTTAAGCTAATGATATAGCAGTCAAGGCAGTTCAACCAGGGGAAAACGAGTTGCCAGTGGCGGCGCAAATTTACACTTCCAGCAAAAGGAAGAAATCGTGAGAAAATCATCATACCGGGTTTTTACAGATCTTCACGTTTTAGGGTCCCTAAAACATGTTTTTCCGTTTCTGACGGTCGGTCTGTTCTCTTAATTTTCCACAAAAATTACGTCTGATATAAAAATAAACTGGTAAAATAGTGGTATGAATTGAATATGACGGAACAGAATGACGTACTTTTAAAATATTTGATGTACGAAAATAAAGAAATGGGTCATGCTTCATTATCCTTCACAAAGGGAAGAATTCTTACTTATTCTTTAGTAATACAAATAGGTATTTTTTCCGATACTAAGAGTGCAAGTCATGCATTTTTAGTAATAAATATTCAAAATGGCGATGTCAACAGTTGTATAGATTTGACTCAAAATGCTACTATGATTAAAATTATTTTTATGTAAGCGTTTTTTGTAGGTTTATCATTATTAAAATGGACACACAGTAAACAGCGGGAGTTAAAATATACAGGGTGTCAGAAACTCTGTGAATATTTCTGTAATTCTTTTACGGTGTTTTTTAGCTCGGCATGTTGTCTACACACGTTAAAAATGATTTTTTTTTGCTAAAACACTTTTTGGATTTCCAATAAGGGAACGTATTTATTTTTATAATTTGTTGTAAAATTACGACCATTTTATAAGAACATTTCTTGTGACAAACAATTAATTATATTTTTAAAAATTTTAAGGCATGTTTAATTTGTATTTTCACAGCAAAAAGAGTGTTCATTAAGACAGTCTGTTTTATTTACATATCTAACAATCGTTCATATTTAAACAAACCTAAATTTTTTACCTCGACAACTTTTTTGTCCAGATCTAACATACATACAAATATTCATTCATTTACTATATTTATACTACATTTTACATTTACCTACATTTTTTACATTTTGTTTTCGCTCTATATTAACCTTTTTTTTATTTAATATTTAAATATATTTTATTTTTGTAAATTTAACAATCTGTAAAAAAATTATTTATGAGTTTTATTTATTTTCTTCATAAAAAGATTTCTATTCGAGAAATTAGAAATTTACCGGCTGAGTAAACATTTAATTAGCCGCCATTTTGTATGTCCACATATAATTGATAAAATTTTACCATTTCTTCTCTGTTCCGCACTTGATTTTTATGCAAAATTTCACCTTTGGATAAGTAGATATTGACATTTTAAACATTTTATTATACCACCATTTTTTTCCACAATAATGGCTCCTCACCAAAATTTTACACATGATTTTTTTGCACCCTTGGTTTTTGTGTAAACGTTAAAATCAATCCAAGAAGTACTTTTTTCAGACCGAATTTTCAAACATTTAATTAGGCGGCCATTTTTAATTTGTCTCAAAACTTTTACCAGTTCATCCCTATATACTATTTGATTTTTGACCACAATTTGAACATAACTGATGAAGTCATTTTTTGCACTGACTTTTATAACATTTTATTAGGCCGACATTTTGGATTTGCAGCAAACCAGTTGAAGGTCATGTCACACCTAATTTTTCTGCAAAATTTGAGGCAAACTGGATAAGTAATAATTTTGTTAACATTTCAATAGGCCGCCGTTTTGTTCCGCCATATAGGATTTTTACCAACAGGTTACCACGTCATCCTCATATAACCTTTAATGTAGAGTAAATAGGATAAATAATTTTTGAGCTTTATCGCGGACAGACAAACCGACAAGCAGACCGACGGAATTGAGAAAACATGTTTTTTGTGACTAGTATTCTAGTCCTCTTGCGAGGAAAATAAAAAGAAGCGAGCACTATTAGACAAAAATAGAATAGCTAATTTTCATATTGTTATTCCATGTTAATAGCTAAATTAAAAAAAAAGCTTTTTTTTTAAATTATCAATATCCTCAATCTTAAATTCCAACCAGTTTAGGACATGCTTCCGAACACATTTTTTCAACATGATTTTGACTTTTGAATTTCCAGGTTGTTTAACCATGGTTGTTTGTAGCTTGCGTATTGTTTGTATATTGTGTTTGCTAAGAATTCTGCCAATTCTGTCTGCGGTGCCTTTTACATATAGTAAGACTATTAGGTCTTTGGTGTTCGTTGTTCCGGAATTCTTGTTCTTCTTCCTCAATAGTACGACATGTATATCCGTTTTTTGAAGCACCAGATATTATATTAAGTTTTACTTGTCCCGTTTCGGTATTAGTCAATAAGGGTATTGGTCACAGCTTGAATATGTTAAAAACTAGTCAACATCAGAATAAGAACTGCATTTTATTTCCTTTTCGTAAAACTTTTTTATCTTGCAACACTGATTATTATGCGGACGACATGAAATGTATCTTTTTTTACCCTAATGCAAGCTTAACTCTGGCAAAACCGTCACAGTGATATTGGGCCAATATAGTGATTTAATGAACCAATTCCAAGGAAATACTCAGTACGCCAAAATTTTAATTTAGAAAATATGTTTTGCAGACTATTAAATATTAACAAGATATTCTAGCTTGGCTTATTATTATATTATTATTATTATTAATAAGAAAACACATAAATGCGATTTGTCTATTCCAAGGCAACAATTATTTATGTTAGCCCTTAATTTGAAAAGTTTGGTTTTTTCTATACCAGGAAAATCCGATAGCACTAAAAAAGAATACAATTAAAGAAAATATTGCAGACAGAGTAATAACAAAAATATAAGGCACGCCAATAAAATTGATAACAACAAACGCGGTACCTCAATTTATGGTTTAGTCAGTTATATAGATTTTATTCGATTTACAGAGCATTTATCTCATCCTGTATAAAATGTATTATTAAGATTAATAACTACTAAATTTTTGCTACTTACGTCTCAACATATTGATCATAAGGTTTGTTCTTCTGGTAGAGGTTAGCCAATTTTACCGATATGACTGTAGTAAAAACGTACAAAATGATTGTCCAGAAAAGGCTGAACCAAAATCCATTCTAAAAAAAAAATGAACAACTTCGTTAAGAATCATAGAATAGGTAACTACAAACATCTTGTAATATCGTTAATATTTTAAACTGAACTAAATCAACATAAGTTTCAAAGTTGCATACAGACTCAGACAACTATAGCCTTATATGTGGCTCAGGTTTGTTACTTTTTAAAATTTGGTATTCTGATTGCTTTAGAAGATTCAAGTAAGTTGAATATTTGTGGTTGGTATTTTGTAATGATTTATCAGATATTTAAGTGGCTCAGTATAGTATCTTTTAGTTTTAAGTAAAATCCTAATAATTTTTAAAATATTTTAAAATAGTAAATATGATATAGAGCAGTACCTACATTTACAAGAAGATTTTTATAAATAAACAACCATATAAAAGATGAATCAGGGCAACAAAAAAAATCTTAAAATAAAATAATATCCGGGGTGTTCTATTTTAAAAAATCCATAAATTTCCTTTACCCAGAACTTCCCTCGTTACAAAGTTTTCTTTTAATTAGGAATAGTGAAGTGCAATCCAATGGCCGACATTTTGTTCTACCATCATGAATTCGTACCAACATTTTACCAATTCATCTCTATACCACAATTAATTCTTGTACAAAATTTAAATGCTATCTATTAAGTAGTTTAATGTTTAAACATTTTATTTAGTCGCCATCTTGAATTCATAACAAATTCTTGCTAGTTGATTCCTACGTAATGCTTGATTTTTGTCCAAAATTTAAGGTAAATAGTTTCTTAGTAATATTTTTTTTAACAATTCACTAAGCCATCATTTTTTTCGCCATATTCGATTTGTACCAAAATGTTACCAAGTTATGACCCTTAATTTTTGACCAAAATTTGAAGTCAATAGAGTAAGTAGTTTTTTAGCTATGTCGCAAACAGACCGACAGACCCACGGAATCGAGAAGACATGTTTTTCGGCTTTGAAACGCAGAGATCTTAAAAATCTTGAAGGAAAGAAAATGTAAAACCTGAGAGGGTGATTTTTTCAGGCTTATAATTTACACAAATATTATTTGTTCTGCCATCTTGAATTCGTACCAAAATATTATCAGTTCATCTCTAAATCATATCAATTCTTGCACAAAATTTGAAATCAAATAGGAATATACTGGTAAAATTTCTGTAAATCCAATACGGAGAAACAAAATGGCGACCTCTCTCTCTACAAAACATGTTATTACATGTCTTGTAGCAAAAAGATCAAGCTTTTGATATGCCTACTTTTTTTTTTTGTCCAGGAGGTACCAATATTACGAAGGCTTAAAGCCGGACAAATGACGTGCACGCTGCATTCCAAATATGTCTCAAAATTCATCCTTAACTCCGATCGAACTGAATTGTATACTAGTCTCAAGAAGAAACAAGACGTTTCTTTGGTGGTATTACTTGATTCGCTTTGAGTCAACGGTTCAGATGCAACAGTGTCAAATTTAAACACAAGTGAAACATATAGAAAAAAAATTGTAGTTCTATTTCTAAATTGTTCGCCCTGTATAAACCGGAGAGCCATTTTGGCGATTTAGTTTTTCAATCCTTCGGAGGGAACTTTGGGGTCACATAAACTAGTCCTGCCTCTCATTACCCATTTACGCAAAAAAAAAAGAGTGAAATCTGCGAAAATGTAAAGGACAAAAACTTTTTCTTTTGAATTTCGACCACTTTTACCGTATTTGAGTTATAGGCATCCTATTTCAATTTTGAATCTCTTTTATAATCCTCATCAAATCCCCGTCTCAGCTTAGTGCAAATGGTCGGGACTGAGCTTCACAAATGCCTACCACATTTTTTAACTCCTTTTTATATTTTTAAACGTCAAAAATCGCCCCACCTTAAATAAATTAACCATTGCGATCTGAATCATCGGGATATAAAAAAAAACCCTATCGGACGCCTGATAAGTTATTATAGACTTCACCGAAATTTAATTTTTACCAAATGACGCGTCCATTTAAGCTCTAAGATTGGCCTTCCGGCTCACTTCTCCCCAGGCGTATCGTTACCGAGCTGTAAGAAGCCGAATGTCAAAAAACACTCTTTCTAAAAAGTTTCGGTTCAGGGACCGCGAAACTGAGCTTAATACCAGAAGTCAAACTGACTCTTGTTAACAATATATATCCACTCACAGATATATGGTCATATTAAGAAATGCAAGACATTTTCGAAATAATTTGAATATTACTTTTAAATTCCTTATTAGCATAAAACTTGCAACTTTAGAAATTATTAAGTGTCACTGTAAAAGCTTGATTTACCAAAATTTACATGAAATAACGTGTCAAACTCTTGCCCCAATTTCAATGATTGCAACTGTACCTACAGGCCGGAAACTTTCACGGCTGTGATTAATTAAGAAGTCGTAGTTCATGGGATTAGACCGCGTCAAAATAGTACAAACTTTTTATTTCACGAGATCACATGTTCACCGAACAGTGACCCGGTGTAACGATCGGTTTCCACTTATGATGCAGATTGTAGACCGTTGGCTTCTTTTTCATTTATGACATGTCCAATGAAATGTTGGTGCTCAGAGTCAGCAGAGTGTAAATTTTTTTTGTTTAAACATCGTTCATGATCCTCAAACCTAGTGGATATGGATCGTCAAGTTTCTCCAATATAGACATTACCACAGGAACAAGCAATATACTCCTTCCGTTTGGAAAGAAAAATAACTGATTGCATCTGTGCCGGATGATGATGTGAATTTGCATTTAGATATCTGTTCGAATGTGTTGGTTTTCTGTATACAGAGTATTTTAAGGAACCATCCCATGCTTTCCTTTGTACATGAAAATCGAGAAGAGAATCGTTGCTGATTCAGATGATCAAGAAACACGGGACGATTTACTGAATCATGAGGCCGTATTACAAAAGTATCATCTACATATCTGAACCACGATTTTAGCTTTAAATGATCTCTTAATTGCATTTATATATTTGATAATTTTCCTAACTTTGTCAATATTCTCAAATTTTCATTTCATGTTTCTTTTAATCTTATAAACATTTTCAAGTTTTCCGATATATTTCCAGAGAATTTTACAACACTAATAAGAGCACGTACCTCATAGTGAGAGCACGTATTTTAAACTTAATTTAGTAACTTAATTCTTTACTTATCAGGCAATCCAAACCGCGTGATCACAATCAGCTGTGACCGTCAAAAGTCAAACATTGTCGTTAACCCGTCTAATTTGCAATGTGCCGGTTAAAAATTGCTCTATTTTGGACCATTCTCGGCTTAACACGAGAAACATTTTATTTCTGTTTCTGTATTATTCAAAATAAAAACGCCTTGAACGATATACTTTTAAACTTAAAATAAAAACTATATCCGATGCAACCAAACTTTTTATTTTGTTTTAAAGCACAGTCCATTACATTATGTATTAAAAAACACATCATTCAAGTGGCCACCTCGACTTCGTGCACAGGAGCGAACTCCATGAACCCAATTTTCGATGACTTGGCGTAATAAATCGGGCCTAATGTGCAATGAATGCAGAGTTGGATGTTTAATCTTTATGCATCAAGGATTCATGGTTCGTTTGCTAGACATGGATTTTAAATAACCTCAGAAAAAGTAATCTAAAGGAGTTAAACCACAACTTTTTGGAGGCCAATCAACAGCGGCATAAGTACACTGACTGTATTTCCTACCTCATTTAAAAAAAATGGTCACCACAGACCTTTTGTGACCTTTTCTTAACTCACTTAACTAAAAATTAACTTAAACTGTAAAGATAATTTGCTACCCAAAATTAAGATCCGTTTCCAATTGCTCTAAAGCTTAAGTAGCAAAGTCACGACGCTTACGATAGTCCAGTGGCTTCAGCTCCTAGGTCAACACAATCTTATCCGGGTGTAAAATCTATTATTTTTTTAAATACACTAAGTTGTCTTTATTGTAAAGCCTAATTCTTAAACAAGACGAGGAACCGATAAATTGTGTACTTATGTAATACTATCACTTGCAACAGCATTCTTGCATTTCGACATCTTGTTGTTTTCACATTGTGAAGAGTAAAATCCTTTTCAATTTTTTTTTAAGATTTGACAGATAGCAAGAATATAGTAGATCGATTATGTGAACCATAGTTCGCAAGTTGCACAATGTGTATTTACAAAAGAACGTCTATTTTCATAAAATTCTTGAAGCGTGTATTTTACCATGATGAATTATCAGAATATACTAGACACAAATGACAGCTAGTGAGATTAATCATATTTCAAATATGATTGTCACTTCATTTTAAAATCACATCATTTTTATTGAGAAACCCATTAATACTAAACACCACTTTATTTAGTAATTTTCATAATTATAAATAGTTTTGTTGAAATATAAACATTTAAATGTATAAGTTGACCAGACGTATTTTTTAAGAGGACCTGTTTCTATAGTGAGATACTTAATAAAAAAACAATGAAAGATTTGAAAGTATACGGTATCCCTTATCGAATTTAATAAATACATAATTGAAGTTTGGCGAAATTCCTAAAAAATTAAAGTGCTCTTATGTCACACCGGTTTCAAAAGTTAAAAATTCCAAGAAGTATGATCAATTGCGAACAGTCAATGCATTATGGGATGTAGAAAAATATTAGAAGTTGTGGTATATGAACAATTTTGGTAATGTATAGACGAAAATTAATTTTTTGTGTCCTAGCAATCTGGTTTCCGAAATCAGCATTCACCAGAGACTGCTGTTGTTACAGAAACACAGGAGAAAAGGAATAGAAGAAAATTAATTTATCATAGCTGTATTTTTGGACTTTACACGTGCTTTTGAAACAATAGACAGGGAACGTTTATTAGATAAATTTTATCAATATGGGATAAAGGGTACCGTATTTAATTTGTTTCAAAATTATTTAAATGGCAGATATCAAAAAACTAAATCTTCTAATATATATTTCTCTGAGAAATTAAATTATATTGGATTTCCGCAAGGCAGTATTTTGGGCCCTACTTTTTATTTTATATATCAATGATATTGGCAAAGTCTTAAAAATTCCCATATTCAGCTATTTGCTGACAACACATTAATTTTTGTAAAAAATAAGAATCAAGTTTTGGCGCAAAATATTTTAATTGCGGAACTTAATTTTTATCAAATTGGCTCAAAGTAAATAAAATAAATGTAATTACAAAAAAAAACAAAATGTATGGTTTTGGGAAAAAATGTCTGTTGATAAACTGAATATCACAAGAGAGAGTAGAAAATTAGAAATAGTAAATTCTATGAAATATTTGGGTATAATTTTGGATAATAAATTAAAATTCAATTTACATTTTGAACGTATTATTGCTAAAATTGCTGAAAAAATTGGTCATAAAATATATAAAAAATTCTCTCATGTTATTTATATAAATTAAAAATAATTTTTATTTTTCAAAATTGTGAAATCCATAATTATCAAACATTAAGAAATATTACATCCAAATCAATTTTTTATAAAGCCATTATTCAATTTAACAATTTGCCAATATATATTAAAACAAAAGGTCCATTTAAAAAATTAGATTACAAGTAGTAATAATTGTTTTGATTGTTTAAAGTTTACATGTTACTTAATTATATGTATTAATTACTATATATGTACGTTGTAGCATTTTATGATAAATAAATATTACACTAAAAATATTGTCCTCTTATTTGAGGAGAAAGAAATATGCCATTTTTTATTCATTTTTCATTTTAAATCGATTAAATAAAATATCAGTTTCATAACAAAATTAAACATTCCATAAATCACTACCAACAGTCCCTTAAGAAAACCCTGTGCCAAAAAAATTATAATTTTTTTACTAAAAAAACCGTTTTTTTAATATTTATATATATAATATTTATATTCTATTTCATAGAATTTATTATTTCTAATTTTTTACTCTCTATTGTGATATTCAATTCATCAACAGACATTTTCTTCCCAAAAACATACATTTTGTTTTTTTTTGTATTTAAATTTAATTTACTTACTTTGAGCCAATTTGATAATAATTTAAGTTCCGCAATTAAAATATTTTGGGTCCAAACTTGATTCTTATTTTTTACAAAATATGTGTCGTCAGCAAATAGCTGAATATGAGAATTTTTAAGACTTTGCCAATATCATTGATATATAAAATAAAAAGTAGGGCCCAAAATACTGCCTTGCGGAACTCCAATATAATTTAATTTCTCAGAGAAATATATATTAGAAGATTTAGTTTTTTGATATCTGCCATTTAAATAATTTTGAAATCAATTAAATACGGTATCCCTTATCCCATATTGATACAATTTATGTAATAAACGTTCCCTGCCTATTGTTTCAAAAGCACGTGTAAAGTCCAAAAATACAGTTATGATAAATTCATTTTCTTCTATTCCTTTTCTCCTATATTTCTGTAACAACAGCAGTCTCTGGTGAATGCTGATTTCGGAAACCAGATTACTAGAACATTAGTATTTATTTTCGTCTATACATTTCCAAAATTGTTCATATACCACAACTTCTAATATTTTTTCTACATCCCATAATGCATTGACTGGTCGCAATTCATCGTACTTTTTGGAATTTTTAACTTTTGGAACTGGTGTAACATAAGAGCACTTTAATTTTTTAGGAATTTCGCCAAACTTCAATTATGTATTTATTAAATTCGGTAATGGATACCGTATACTTTTAAATGCTACTTTCATTGTTTTTTTATTAAGCATCTCGCTATAAAAACAGGTCCTCTTAAAAAAAACGTCTGGTCAACTTATACATTTAAATGTTTATATTTATACTTATGAAAATTACTAAATAGTGGTGTTTAGTATTAAAGGGTTTTCCAATAAGAATGATACGATTTTAAAATGAAGTGGCAACCATGTCTGAAATATGATTAATGTCACTAGCTGTCATTTGTGTCTAGTATACTCTGATAATTCATCATGGTAAAATGCACGCTTCAAGAATCTTTGGTTGGTTATTATCCAAAAATTTTATGAAAATAGACGTTCTTTTGTAAATATACATTGTGCAATTTGCGAACTATGGTTCACATAATCTATCTACTATATGCTTGCTATCTGTCAAATCTTAAAAAAATTAGGATTTTACTCTTCACAATGGGAAAAACGTCGAAATGCAAGAACGCTGTTGCAAGTGATAGTGTTACAGAAGTACACAATTTATCGGTTCCTCGTCTTGTTTAAGAATTAGGCTTTACAATAAAGACAACTTAGCGTATTTTAAAAAATAATAGATTTTATACCCGTTTAAGATTGTGCTGACCTAGAAGCTGAAGCCACTGGACCATCGTAAGCGTCGTGACTTTGCTACTTAAGCTTTAGAGCAATTGGAAACGGATCTTAATTTTAGGTAGCAAATTATCCTTACAGTTTAAGTTTTTAGTTAAGTGGCTACATCAATAAACACAATTGTCGTTTTTGGAGTTAAAACACTTCTGAGGAGATTCATCAGCAGCCTTTGCACCCGGGAAAGGTCACTGTGATTATTTTTTTAAATGAGGTAGGAAATACAGTAACAGTACTTATGCCGCTGTTAATTGGCCCCCAAAAAGTTGTGATTTAACTCCTTTAGATTACTTTTTCTGAGGTTATTTAAAATCCATGTCTAGCAAACGAACTATGAACCCTTGATGCATAAAGATTAAACATCCAACGCTTCAGTCATTGCACATTAGACCCGATTTATTACAAAGTCATCGAAAATTGGGTTCATGGAGTTCGCTCCTGCGCACGAAGTCGAGGTGGCCACTTGAATGATGTGTTTTTTAATACATAATGTAATGGACTGTGCTTTAAAACAAAATAAAAAGTCCTATCCTAGTTTTTTTAGGGCGACCAGAAATAATCTGATACTTATTTGGTTGCTGCTGATAGGGGGCGTTACCTGCAATAATACCTTAACCTTTTTCTAAGCGGTTGTATAGAAAATGAATTACTTTGTATTTTTTAGATAAAAAATGTATATTATTTTAAAGTGGCTAAAGTTAACCGTTTTTTAGATATTCGCTACTTTATTATTGCATGCAGTGTTAATTAAAGGACAATGCACAAAATGCATTCAAAAGTGTGTGGAGCCATAGGCGTACGTGCCAAAATTCCAGTATTTATATAATCTGTAATTTATATTATTTTCTAAGTTGTGTGTTATTTTTAGTAATATTACCCATGGCGATTTTTCAATTATCATTATAATTTAATTAATGGAATTAAGCAAGTTAGGATATTAAGTGCTGTCAAAAGATTTAGGGTTCAATTTTTTCTATATTTTATGTTTTTATTTTAATTGTTTATTTATCGTTTTGTATATTTTAAGTTTAGTATGTGGCTTAAATATTTTTAAGCGCTGTTTCTTTACTGGTAAGAACGTAGCAAACAGACTCCATTGCTCCATCTATGAGAATTTAGTTCAGCGAATGTCAAAATTGTTTTTGGTTGAACAGGTTTGGATCGCTCATCATCTATGGCTATAAATTATTTAAGTAGACAGCCTGCATAAATTAAAAGAAAATTTCATATCATGGAATTCTAATTTAAAACATGCGATTTGTGTAAAATAAAATAAATTAAGGATTATATAAGCGTAAATATAAATATGTATTACGAAAAATAAATATGATTAATATCAGGTATAGGTACGTATATACAAAAGATAATCTTTGTGCTATTCTAACATTTTTGACATCGTTTAAAAAATGTTTATTATGCAGAGAATACCCACCTTGTATAAAGATAAAGTTTTTCTACTAGGTTACATTAAATATTTTATATTTACTGAAACTTCACAATTATATAGATAAACATATAAGAACGCAGAGTGATATTTTACTTTTAAACACTCTGTATATAAAATGCAACATACTACGTCCTCTTTTATGTGTTTTCAACCCGTAAAATAAATAATTTGTTACTTCAATCCTACTTACTAAAGATTTAAAAAAAATGTATTTTAAGAATAAAAATTCTCTTACTTAAAACAGGATCCACATTAAAAAATCGCCCTGTATATTACTAAAAATAGCACACCTATTCACACACCATAAAATCTGAAAAGTGTGTTTAAATTCTAATTTACAACATAAGGGTTCTATAAAATAATAAAAACTATGTGATATAAATGTTGTATTTTTGACAAGTACACCTATGACCCTCGTAAGTCGAAAAAATAGCCCATCACCCTCCTCCTCCTCAACTTTTCTTCGAGAGTCGAGAGATCATAGGCTACATTAACTATAAAATTCAGAAAATTACATCGATACCACTTTTCAATGCATGTTGTACCTTGTCCTGAGTAATTTATCTGTTAGTTGCCAAAATAGGCATTGGTCAAAATAATGGGGATGAAATGGGCAACTAACTTCCTGTCAAAATTGCGTTTAATTAATTAATACAAAAATGAGGTGTTTCACCATTTGCCGGTTGCTAACAAAAGCTAAACGCTCTTGAAATATTTTTGATTTCATTTTCAGGGACGTATTCCATTGTCCTGGGAGAAACCTTTATAATTTGAACAAAATGTCTTTAAATACAAAATAAGGTAATAAATTTGACGTATCTCACTGTTTTCTAAGCATGCTAAACGCTTATGAATTTTGTTTTTATTTTCAGGTCGCGGTTTAATCCTGCATAGTTCAATATATATATATATATATATATATATATATATATATATATATATATATATATATTAAAAAAAATAAAAGCAGTCAGCATGTTTTACCGTTTTGTAAATACTTTTTTCCATATCCCAGGGCTACCCTGTGTATTGGCAAAAAATAATTCGTTTACAAAAAAATTAATAAATTTAGCCGTTTTTCGGAATATTACGTTAAATATATTATCGAAAAACATCAAGTACCTACGCCAGTGATTTTTAATTTATTTTTAATAGAACAATTACTCCAACTATTTCTGTTTTCAATTTGACTGCTATCGGCTTCAAAATATGATTATAAATTCAATGGGGTTAGCGGTTACTTCATGGAAATTCATTATATACAAGTACAAATAAATAAACGTTTAGAAAATTTCCAATATATTACAAATATATTGACAGCTGTTTCGACAACAATGTGTTTTCCTGAGAACATTATTTTAAACTAACATCTAAATACACATTTTTTGACCTATCTATCATATTGTTATATTTTTTATGATGGAACCCTCGACACGTAATCTATTTCCAAGTATATAAATTTAATAATGGGGAAAAATCAAAGTCCAACTGGTCGTTGAGCAAAATATTTAGGGCTTTAAGTGTATTTATTTCTAGAATTTCTAAATAGTTTAATTTTCTATTCTTGTTAGCCATATGCAAAACTTTATAATCGTTGTTAAAATCGTGTTGTTCTTCCAAAAGATGTTTATCATAATTTGAATTGTTCTTTGATACGTGGTTGGAATTGTCTCTTTGTCTGTCCTATGTATACTTTACTACATGTACCACAACCTAATTCATTCACCCCTGATTTCTGGCCTTTGTCTGTTTGATTTATTGTTTTTATGTATCTATCGAGAATGTGGTTGGCTTTATAGGCTATTTTAGTATTATTTTTCTGAAAATACTTTGCTATTTTAGCAGTTTTTCCCCGTGTATGTAAAAGTTTTAAAATTACTATTGTCGTTGGATTCGTTATTAGGAAAAAACTAAGATAATTGCTTTTCTACACTGTTTCTTTTACTATGTTGTCTGTTATGTTGGGATTATAGCCATTATTTACTGCAGCCTGTTTAATTACATTTAATTCCCAGTTGTAGTTATCTGGGGATAGGGATATACTAATTAGGCGATGTACAAAACTACAAAAGCAGCCATTTTTTGTTTAATAGTTAGAATAGTTGTTTATAGTAATATCAGTGTATGATGGTTTGCGAAAGATTTTAAATTCATGTTTATGATTTATGTTTGTGATAGTTAAATCTAAATCACTCAGATATACTGACCCGTTGAACTCAAAGTAGTTCTGACCTAAACACACTGACAATGTTTCCAGAATACCATTTTTAATGACTGGATTTACAGTATTTTTATTTAGCAAAATTTCTATTAACTTAATTGCTTCTATAGGAGAGACACTGGGAAACAGATTCTACACATCGAACGAGACCGAAAATGCATATTTAGGAATTACTATTTTTAATATTATCAACTAACTGGAAAGTATTTTTTATACTATATTTAGGAGTAAATTTACAGAATGTATTTAAAATTTGAATTAATTTGTTGGAAACGTGGACAGCTGGTGCTGTTACGTATGAAATAACAGGCCTAATTGACATATTCTTTTTACGCAATTTTACAAATGAGTATAATTTGAGGACTTGTGAATTCATAACCGTTAGTTTATATTTATCTTTATTATTAAATAAACTACTATCATGAAAAATGTTTTAATACGTTTTTGGAAATTATCAGTTAGATCTCTTGATAACTTCTTCTTTTGTTTTATTTTTAATTTTAAAGATAATGGTAAACTGGCAGATGCGCCTATTTTAAATTAAACTTTTTTGTTTATTATTAAATACCTACTTAATAATTTGTAATAAAACCACATAGTACTTTTAAATTAAACTTTGGTAACATTGTTTATTATTAAAGGGGTTACCTACAATTCATAGTACTCGGTGTGTGTTAATTATGTCAAAAAGGGTAAATAAAAAGACATAGTTTGGTAAGGTTTTGTCAATGTAATCTTTCTTATTCATAGTAATAACTATTTTTCCCTTATCCGCTTTCGTAAAAACAACATTATTCTGAACTATTTTATCTTTAATGGTTTTAACTATTCTAAAATCGTTGGAAAATTATCCTTCAGGAAGTTCATATGGTATAGAGGTATATATTCTACTTAGTCTATTTTCAACGTTATCTTTAACCGAAAGATTATAGTTAAAACCATATTCTAAAAGTTTAGTTTCACGGGGAGAAAGATATGATTTGAGGGGCTAACAAACCTATCAAAAAACTTGTGTTCAGAAAATTTGTTAGTAATTCTATTCTTCTGTTGCATAAAACCTTAAGACAGAGTATGAGTTGTTGCATAGGACTGAATGCATAATTCCTAAAAGAAATTTTTTTATCAGTTAAGCACTATCAGATTAACCTGATGGTTAGATATATTTATCTCACCTTTATGTGGGTAATTTAGTTCGCATAATTCCTAAAAGAAATTTTTTTATCAGTTAAGCACTATCAGATTAACCTGATGGTTAGATATATTTATCTCACCTTTATGTGGGTAATTTAGTTCGTTTTTCTATTTAACAGTTCGATTTAATAGTCGGAATTTCTTTTAAAAACTCCACATTATCCCAGTAATTTAAATGATCCACTCTTACTTCTATATTTCGAGGCCTTCTGAATATTAAATTCTTAAAATCATCCAATTCTTCATCAGATTCCGAGACGTCCGAAAAAATATTTAAATCTATATTCATATCAGATTATTCCTTTTATTTGAAACAGAAAATAGTTTTTTCTCAGTTTCGTAATTTAATAACTCGAACAGCCAAAAAATGTACGTGTTAAATTATCCTATTCTCAGCGAAATATTATTCTGCTGGTATCGCTAACAAAGTATTAATAACAACGAATCTTTAACTGCCAGGAGGATAATTTTAGCAATGAGTTTAAAAGAACATTCATAATTTGGGATTTAAGAGGGTACAACATTATGTACGTAATTCCTTAAGTCAATTATAAGTAATTTGGCAGTTATGTTCATAGAGAGTGATGGCCAACAACTGGATTATGAATCACTTACAGATACATTACATTTGTCAACGTAAATGCCAGTAAAGCTTATATACTTGTTCCGAGGTCTTTTAAATAGTATACGCCGAACTATAAAGTTCACTATGGAGATACAGGAAGATTTATGTTTACCCTTTCTTGACTTTTTCGTTAAAGGAAGTAATAACATTATTCAGATCTGCTTACAGGACACACCCACACGAGACAATATCTCAACCAGCAGTCTAACCATTCTGCTGCTACGAAGCAAGGAATTATAAAGATTCTGTATAATCAAGTAGTAGTGATATGCACCGGAAATCAGGCAATATTAAAGAAACAAACATGCAAAATGCTTATACCCAGAAGTTGATTTTGTAATTTTCAAATGCCAAGAGAAAAACAATGTACGCCTAACTGAAGACGAGTCATCAAGCTTTCTTATAACTATTACGTATGTCGGACGAATTTCAGAGAAGATAATGGCAAATCAAGGGGACTTAAAACAACATTCTTATCCGGAAATACACTAAGGAGCTTCAAATACCTCATGAGTGTGGTGAATCCTACATAGGTGAAACAAGGCGACATCTTGGTGTAAAAAAAACCTGAAGACTGAAAATTCACGCCATAAAATTTAGTCGTCTAAGGCCAAAATTATACACAAACATCAGCACTAGCGGACAGGAAAATTGATTGTTATATTCAAAAAATTTAGCAGCATTTTTTGAATACAACAACATAACTTTTAGCAAGCCCGGTATTAAAATACCTAATGCTTGGCGACCGTTACTAGATCGAACCAACTCTCAAATTTCGTGACTAGTGAACGAGGCTTCACGCATTACTGAATACACTTAGTGCATAAGCACGTAGTCTTAAGATTTGTTTTGCGCCTGTTAAGGACTAGAGATCGTATGTATACTAGTCGGAAAGTTGTCAAGAAATTAACAATAAGAACAGGTTCTTTTCATAATTATACATTTTATCTTCGGAAATTATAAAAAAATTTATTTTGTCTAAGTATTAAGAATAGAAGACTAATTTTTGTTCATAGTTAACACATGAAATGAAAAGTACACCTTGTTCTCAGTATCGCGAAAATGAGAACTTTACTTAGGTTAAATTTGTATATTGATAGTATATTAGATACCTAGTTGGAGAGTTTCATTCCTGTCGAGAGAAAAGGACATTTCTTGTGACAGGAATGAAACCTTTTCACCGAGATTTGTACACTATTTTATTTACAATCATACCTTTCAAATGCAAATGACGTTTTTTTTGTGCCATATTATTTATACATTTGTCAAGTGTCAACATAAGCGTGTCTATTGTTTGATCGCAAATTTGTGTCATTCTTTGGGAGTTTAGTGCTAATTAAAACCTACTGAATTTGAAAATCTGTTTTTTGAATTCACTTGAGTCATCGTAATTGTTTGTGGCCCCTGGTTCCTGTGTTTTGGTAATCAAATTTGAACTCAAAATTGCGGCATACCGGTAATTTTTAATCAAAATATCGAGAACGTCAATTGTCAACTGTCAGTTCCACCCAGTGCTGCCAATCGAACACTAGTCCATTTCTCCGCTTAGTGCTGGTTTAGTATCGAGATCTTCAAACGTCACAAATCGAATTAAGAAAACATGGCAGATGTTTATCTTTGTGGGAAGTGTGATCGCAATATTTCTGAAAACGCAAGTTCTGTTGAATACAAGCTATGCCAACTTGGTATCATAAAGGATGCTCTATGCTATGAAATAAAGAATTTGCTGAGCTTCATGTTATAACAAAGAAAAAACATAGCCATAATTGGTCTTACCCAACTTGCAAACAAAGTGAAGTCAGTAACAATCAGCTATCCATCGAGCCACCCATCGTCGTGGCTACAGGTACGGCTGCCCTGAAAAGAACGATCCGTAAGGTGCGTACGGATAATAGTTTGGTAGCGCCTCCGTCCACCAATCTCGACGTTGTAATACCTCTTAAACATAATATACATGAACCTCAAACTGATATTACTGATATTGTTTCTAAAAAGAATGTAGATGTGAAAGACCTTGTAACCGCCATTACTGGGCTCTATAGTCTCATCTTAAAACAACAAAAGACAAATACCGAGTTGTTAGTTGAATTAAAGGCATTGAAGGACGTAAGTAATCACAAGATAATTGATCTGGAAAATGATTTTATATCACTTCACAATAAGTTGGATGATTTAAAACCAGATTTGAGAAGTCCAAACGAAGTGTCTACCGGGCTTTACGAGCCCTCAGATTCGCAGCGAGTTAAAGATATGTTTGTAGAAATTAATGATAGAGCATCAAGGAAGCATAAATTCATTATTTTTAATTCACCTGAGAGCAAGTCCAGTGACTTAGGACAGAGAATAGAGCATGACAAGGCTACTATTATGTCTCTACTGGGAAAATTGGAAACGAATTGTGGTGCTACTTTTAAAGTGTCACGAATCGGACGTAGGAGTGATAAGGTGAGACCATTACGAGTATCATTTTCTAACCCTGATATAGCTCGGAATTGCCTTAAACATAAAAGAAAGGCTGGTGATTCGAACATTAGAATAAATGCTGACCTCACGATAACACAGAGAAGTGAACTCAAAAAACTGCACGAGAAATTAGGTATAAGGAAACATAAAGCATAAAGGCGAAGACGTAGTTATCAGATATAAGAATGGAGATCCTTTTATTACTAAACGATTTCAAAAAAACATAGCCGAACCCCATTGAAAATATATTGTCAGAATGTAGGTGGAATTAGTTCTAAATTGGTGATCTTAAACATGCTTTATTGAGTTGTGATTATGATGTGGTAATATTGGTTGAAAGTTGGCTGAGTGATAGGATCTTAGATTCTGAAGTTTTAGTGAATGGTTACAATAATTTTCGTCGTGATAGATCTGATTTGACAAGTACTAAGAAAAGAGGAGGCGGTGTTATTATAATGATAAAAAAGTGTATTAATTCCCGGATAATTACAGTAGATCAGACTAGTGTTGAACAATTATTTGTATTTGTTAAGTATGCTTTTTCCAAGTTTGTTTTTTGTGGTATCTATATCCCCCCTAATTCTGAAATAGAAAAATATCAGTCTCACTGCGATGCAGTTGAGATTATCTGTCACAATTATTCTTCTGCGAAACTGTTTATTTTTGGCGATTACAATCTACCATTGGCAACTTGGAAGAACTCTGAAAGTGGCCTTATCTCCGAGTGTCCTCCAGGTTATAATGCTGAAATTATTTCACAGTGTTTTGTGTTCCTGGACATGCATCAACTTATTGATACTCCTAATCCCCGAAATGTATATTTAGATCTAGTATTTAGTCATGTTAAAGATATATCTATTGTCCAGGCCTGTGATTTGTTATTTCCATTCAGTCAGCATCATCATGCTTATTATTGTGAGGTAAAATGTGATTACAGCATAAACTCACAACATGAAGAGTATTTTTATGACTTTAAAAACGCAAATTACATGGGATTTAACTATTTTTTAGGCTCACTTGATTGGCAGCTGATGCTGGCTGATCTTAGTGTCCATGAATCAACCAAATTATTCTATGATATTTTGAATCATGGAATCTCAATCCATGTCCCGTTAAAACGTTACAAAAGCTCTAATTTTCCAAAATATTTTAGTACCGAAACAAGAAGTCTTATAATAAAAAAGAAAATGGCTCACAAATTGTATATGCGAGCACGCACTGAGGAAGATTACCTCAGATTCTCTAACTTACGTGCTCAATGTAAAGAATCAATTAAATATGATTATTCATTGAATTTGAGAAAAATGGAAGGTGATATTTTTCTGAGTCCTCGATCATTCTGGAAATTTGTTAATGAACAAAGAAAATAGAGTGTATATTTCATAATGACAAAATGGCAGATAGCAATCAGTCTATAGCCGATTCGTTTGCTGACTTTTTTACTACTGTATATAGTCCCGATGTTATTGTACAAATACCTGATTATGTGATTAATAGAAAGTGTGAGTTTAGTTTTAGAGGTATAGAGCTTGCTGAAATTTTTGACAAAATAAATTCCACTACTAAGAGTCTTATTTCCGGGCCTGATGGAATTCCTGAATTTGCATTGTCCAACTTAGCATATACTATATCATATCCTTTATTTTCAATATTTAATAAGTCGCTGGGTCAGGGTGAGCTTCCGAATGAGTGGAAAGAAAGCTTCATTGTTCCCATCCACAAAGCTGGTGATAGAGAGGATATTTCCAATACCAGAGGGATAGCTAAGCCTTCATACATCTCAAAGCTCGAACAGCCGGTTGCACAAAACTTAATTGCTGTTTGGAATATTTAACAGAGTTTTCGGATTTGACAAGCTCCTTATAGAATTCTAGGAACTCGCTGTCAAATTTGGCATTCCGTTAAACGTTCTAAACTTTAATTGAGCTTTCTGCAACCGGCCGTTAGACTCATTGATTTATGACCAGATGAGCTGGTTATGCAAGGGCACCATTGCAAATGAACAGCATGGATTTGCCAGAGGTCGTTCAACAGCCACAAATATGATTCTTTATGAAAGCATCCTGCTCTCTGCTTTGGAAGATGGCTATCAGATCGACGCCATTTACACAGACTTTTCCAAAGCTTTTGACAGGGTGAATCACCAACTCCTTTTAGCGAAACTAAGAGCTACAGGTTTTGATGAACTATCTTGGCGATGGTTGGCTAGCATGCTCATCGGCCGAACCCAGATGGTCAATTGGTGGCTCCATTTCTAAACCTATTTTAATTACATCTGGTGTGCCTCAGGGTGGACACTCCGCGCCCCTTCTCTTCAATATTTTTGTTAATGATATAGGTCAATATCTCGATTCCAGTTTCTACCTACTGTTTGCAGATGACATGAAGATGTTTAGGGTAATAAAATCAGAATATGATGGTTTGTTACTACAAAATTGTCTTAGTCGCTTTGTTCATTGGTCAGAGTTGAATTGCCTATGACTTAATATAAAAAAGTGCAACTTTATCAGCTTCTACAGAAATCGAGTAAGATTGCGACCTCATTTAACATACGAGGAGAAGAATTAGGTTTGGTTACAGGAGTTAAGGACCTGGGCATCATTTTTGACAACAAAATCACTTTCCGCGATCATCATACCATGGTCACAACCAGGGCACTGAGAATGCTAGGTTTTGTCCTGCGATTTGCTCGTGACTTATCTTTTCCTTGCCTAAAGACTCTGTTTTGCTCCCTTGTCAGATCTCACCTTGAATATGCTTCGGCAGTCTGGTCGCCGTTTTACTTAGTGCATATTAATGACATTAAGAGGTCAAAATAAATTTTTGAGGTTTTGTAATTTTAAATTTGGCTACCTAGACTTTGAAATATCCCTAAATACCCTAAGAAATAGAAGAGCAGTTAATGATATTTGTTTTATTTTTAAAATTCTAAATAATGTTATTGATTGCCCACCACTACTCGAGTAGATTTCTTTAAAAGTTCCTGATCGTGTCTTGAGGAGAAATGAGACTTTCAAAGTTATGAGTCATACATCCAACTATGGGATACATAGTCCCCTGTCTAGATCCTTAAAATTCCTAAATGACCACCCATCCCTCGATCCATTCGGAAGCTCACTACAACATTTTAAAAAATTTGTTCTCAACTGTGTTTGTGTTGACTGATATAAGTATTAGTCTGTTGCTTGGTTACTATTAGATATTGTTCTTAGTTCTTAGAAAATTGTATTTGTTATCTTTATTTATCTGTATCAATTATTGCTAGTATAGTAATTTATCTTTTTTCTAGTATGTTAAGAAAATTATTATTGTATTGTTTCTCTTTCAATGGGGTTCTGCCGTTTAATAATAAATAAATATATAAAGTGAGAAATAAACAACGTAATACTCCTGTATAAACACAAGCTTCGCCACCATTAACTATTAAACAAGCCAAGTATACAGACTTAAATTAGTTGATAGATTATCATCAAAAAAAGTGTTTTCAAAGAAAATGAGCGATTCAGAAGAAATCATTTGTACCCCTCAATGGAGAGAAGCAGCAGAAAGTGGAAAAAATTAAATAATCGAATAAAATTGAAACATTTTCGTTATTCAATAAATATCGACAATTACCTGGGTGTAAAGTAACATTTACCAAGGTGATCACTTTCCACCCAGGTAAATGTCACTTTTATTACCGTTAAATGCCAAAGCGAAAAATATGTTTCTTTCGAACAAAATATCATAAATGTCAACATTGCATACGTGGTTGTAAATAAAAACAATTTTCGAAGTACCGCACTGCGATGACTAGGTGCGGTAAAAACAATAATACATAATGATCATAATTACATTTTTTTGATTTGTGTCTTACTTACCCAGGGTAACAGAATCTTCTCACAGGTTGAAGTAAGAGTAGCATTTATGACCAAACTAAGTGGTCCACATTCACCAATATCATATTGCACCTGGTCGGATACTCTGTCTATATAGCTATTTACTAGGCGTTCTATAATGCCTTTAAAATAATCAGCAGTCTACAAAATAAAACCAAGAGTATACATAGAGTTAATGTATATAATATATTGTACATTATAACGTTTTAAATGCACAGTTAAAGCACAAAATAAAAAACAAGAAAAAAATCGGGATCCCCCATTTTATAGATTTATAGAAAGGAAATTAGATTAATTACGTATTTTTCTATTTAATTGCAAGATATTTCTATAATTTGTAAGCTTAGCTTAGTTATTCAATGTCTGCGTTAAACTAATTACAGTATAAACTACTATTCCAATAGTAGGCTATTATAATACGATAATATTCAAATGCGAATTTGAAATTCACATATTTTATGAAACTATTTGAAAAAACTTAACTATAATATACAAGTTTTTGCAAATATCTATTTTACTGCCTTCTGATAGTCCGAAAAAAACAAGTAGGTATTGGAATTTTTATTCTAGCTAAATCATAATGGAGTGAAATCGATTGGCCCACTCTCAGAAGATACCCTTTATCTCACTGTTATTATACCTGTAATAGCGTTCCAACTGGCGCCCCACGCTTTTTTTCATGTCGTTTCATATATGGGTGGCACAATAGTTATTTATGTTATAAGGATGATTACGAGATCAGCCGTGAATATTATCAGACGAGGTTGATACCACAGCGTATCTCATAATGATTATTTTCGATCCGAATAACATCCAAACTTTATCTTCTGGCGTCAACTGAGTCAAACATTATTCAAATTTTGTTAAAAAATATTCCTGAAAGGCAGTCTTTGTTTCAGGACTATAATGAATCCATTACGACCCTAGGACTATAATGAATCCATTAGAGTACTCAACCCGAAAAAAAATTGTCATTTAACACTAAAAATGATGATCAAAAACATGTCATTATGACACGCCGGAAGATAAAATTTATTTTCATAAATGTACTTATCTGAACTAAGTGACATATTCAACGATCAGCTTAAATCTCTGTACCTAGAAACACTGAGCTTATCAAATATACTGATATCCCCTTTTATTTTATGAACCAGCCAAGATAACTTAAATTTTAACAAACCTTAATTGGACTAAATACTCATTCTCAAAATATGGCGGCATTAGAATTGCTAATATAAAAATGACCACCATTCGTAAATGTTATAGAACCTAAATAATGGAGAATACAAATTCTATAAATCATAAAAAACACTTATTTTTATGCCACCTGTGCATGCACCCGAAATGCAATATTCTTATAAGCAGGTGGGCTAAGTATTATACATTTCTAATTACAGGGCATTTTATAAAAGAAACGATTTTATATTTATCAAAAATTAGAATACCGTCTAAATAGAAAATTGCACCACTAAGGAAACCATGCTCACAAAAAAAATTAAATTAAGTTTAGAATCACTTGGGGAATAAAATACTGGATATTTGGTAAGTTTTCAAAAATTTTTACTCTCTAAAAATTTAGTTTCTGTAAAATTCACGAAAGGCCGTTATTTCGAAACCAACAATTCTAATGTCCCTATATGTTTAAGGGGGGGAGGGGGCATTCAAGAGTCGCAGGTTCATAAATACCTCATAAGAAAGAATTTTCCAAAAGTCGCCCCCTACGGAGTTAAAACGACTTTTAAATTTATTGACGACACGTTCATTTTAGTTATTTTTCTGTAAAGTAGTAAAGGGATAAAGCAGCCTTTAAATTCGAAATTATCTATATATTTCAAACACACCTCCCACAGAAAACCCAAAGATTAAATAAATTACTTTATGTTGGCAGAAAGGTAGGGCACTGTTGGCCCTTTGTGTAATTAAAACCTATTTATCCAATTGTTATCAAGTTATACTGTTTAATCACACGGATCAAATCTAGGCCCTCTGCTTTTTATAATATACACTGATGGCGTATTAAAATCTCTTAACAACTGTAAGATGCAGGCATCTGCTAATGATACACAAATTTATTTTCATTTTAATCGTGACTTGTGACCTTATTAACCAAGATTTAAATACACACATGCTTCTATCGAAGAATCATAACCTAAATTTTGATCCAACTAAATTAACGTTATTGATTTTTAGTAATAAAAATAATATAGTCTTTTCTTAAAGACCTAACCTAAATATTGAACTAAATGGAGTTCAACTTTCTGTCGTAAATTCTGCAAAAAACCTAGGTGTTGTATTTAATTCTGAGCTAAGGTTTAAAGAATATGTTAAGAAACTTATACAGAAATCATATATAAATTTTAGAATATTTTATACTAATCGTCATATTTCAGATTCGAAGTCAAGAAAAATGGTTTGTGAATCACTAATTTTAAAGATTGTGATTTTATTTATGAACCATGTTTAGATACATTAGATAAGCTTCGTATTCAAAAAGGTTCAAAATGCTTGCTAGACTTATTTTTGGGTTACGCAAATATGACCATGAGTCATTTATGCTTATTGAACTGAAACGATTGAAAATGGAAAACAGAAGGAACATCCATTCTGCCAATTTTTATAGAAATATTTATTATAACCGTTTCATTGCAAGCCAAATTAGTTCTTCGTTCATTCTGTCAATAACTTGGTATTAATAGGATCACAATGCCTCATCATCGGAGGGCTATGTTTAAGAGATCATTGACTTATAATTCCCTAAAATGTTATAATACTTTCCCCGGATTGCACAAAACTTAATTGCTGTTTAGAATATTTAACCGAGTTTTCGGATTTGACAAGTTGCTTACAAAAATCTAGGAACTCGCTGTCAAATTTGATATTCCGTTAATCATTCTAATCTTTAACTGAGCTTTCTGCAATCGGTAGTAACATTAACACACGGTTATTTAAAAATGGATACAAAATATACTCTTTGATCTTCAAGTTAACTTTTGACACGAACTTTGATAGTTATGAATCCTTTATGATTGATATTGTTTTTTTGTTGATTTTCTCATAGTATTAAATTATTAGTGAATATACTGTTTAGCTTAAATTTTATTATTTGTTTGTCGTTGGACCGTACTTTAATAACTAGCGCTATTTTTTGCAATATGCATTTTTCAAATAAAAGACATTCTAATTTTTTATTTTATAATAGAGAACAAATAAAATGTATAAAAAATGAGCCTAAAAATTTCCCTCATTATGAAAATTTTCATTTTTTAAGATTAGTGAAGTATGACCCTATTTAGCACACAGTCATTAATACATAGATAAATCACAGCAAAAAAATAATAAAGTTGATTTAATTTTAAATAGTTCCAAAGTTTGATTTCGCCCATTTTTAACATGATTCGGAATCCCGTAAAAATAAACGTTTTCAGAGAATTTCAATCAATTATTTTAATTTTTTCGACAGTTGACATGTTTCAAACGACACTCTGGGAAATTCGAAAAAAGAAACTTTTAATATTAATGGACGATAAACTAAAAATAATACAAACATATTTTTTTACACTTTTTGATAGCCCCAAGAGTGCTGTAAAAACATACCACATTCAGACGTGTATCCGAAACCGTTTCTGAGATATGGCAACTCAAAGGTAAAAAGTACGTTTTTCCACGATGACAAATACGAGCAAATAGGCCCCATATAACACAAGCTATATGCAGACCATAACCTAGCGGTCATGATTTAAATACCACTTTTAACCTATTATCCCTCATTATATAAGTTAAGTTACATATAACTGTAAAAATCTCATTTAAAAAAAATTGCTTTTCATAGGTCAGGAAGAATAGAAGTTCTTTTGAGAGCTGCCAACATATTTTTCTAAAATAAATTACCTGACTAAAAGTTATATGGAACTGTGAAAACTATTTAAAAATTTTAAGTAGCTTAGAAGTTACGGAAAAAAGACAAGTTTTTTTAAAAATAAATTACGCCAAAAGTTACGGGGACAAACAATTTTTTTTTAACAGCTGTCAAAAAATTTTTTTTATTAATTTACGCCACTAAACGCTAAACCGAACTGTAAAAACTGTATTTGATAAATTTAAGAAGTTTAGAAGTTACGGGAAAAAACAATTTTTGCCAACAGGGTCTTTGGAGATTTTTGTTTATAAATTATTTCCGATTTTTTAGAACACCCTATATAAATTTAACAAAAAAAATAAGATAAAATATACCCGTTTAAACGTTTTTTTTGAAAAACTAACCGTTCTTTAGATAAAAAATATTGTAATATTTAAGGGTGGCTTTCATCCCCCTGAAATTTGATTTTTAAAAAATCCCTTCTTATCGAACCTCCACATCCTACAATCAACCTGTATTTTTTAGCTTTTTACGTCAAGAGGTTTGACCAGAATCGTGATTAATCAGTGGCCCGATTTTTTGAAAGACCCTGTATACATTTTTAAGAAATTTTAAAATATGTAAAATAATCAAATAAAATACACATTTTTAACAGTTTTTCCAAAAAACCAACCGTTTTTTAAATAAAAAATGTGATATTGTATCTTTATAGAACCTCTACATCCTACTATCAACCTGTGTGCCAAAATGCAGCTGTTCACGTCAAGCGGTTTGAGCAGAATCGTGATTAATCAGTGACCCTATTTTTAAAAACATCCTGTATAAATTCACAACACAAAAAATAGTGTTGAAAGGTCTCGGTCACCAGACGATCATTTCAAAAAAAAAATCATATCAATCGGCGCAGAACAACTCTCTCACGAACTTGCTGAAAAATTTGGCTTAGTGTTTCAAATATATAGATACTTGCAAAATTTGCATTGAACTGTGAAAAACGTATTTAAAAATTGTAAGTAGTTCAAAAGTTACAGGGAAAAACCAGCTGTCAAAATGTTTTACTATTACGCCTCTAAAAGTTACATAGAAAATCCTATCTATAACGAAAAACCCAAATCGAAGCTTTAAGTCCCTCAAAAGTTTCAGTAAAACAAAAAAAAAATTATGAAAATTCACGGCTGCGAAAATAAGATGTTAAATCGATGTCTTATACCGAAATATATTCAATATTACAAGAAAAATACTGCGATTAAACCAGCATTTACTGAAAAAAATTACTGCCCCTGTATATTTGCTTTACTTCCATACTAAAAAACCTACCAGTGTCAATTCTGGAAAATAAGATCTTTTTTTAAATTATAATATCCTCTCTATTAAGAAAAACTCCAAAATAGTTTTTGAGGCCTTAAAATTAAATAAAATGAAAGTAACTAAATATATACTTATTAGTTTTGACAGCGGCTATAACCCCGAGGCACAGTATACGATTTGACCAATCCAAATGGACAAAAGTCGAAATAGGAACCATCTTAATACCATGTTTTTTATATTTTTTCTTAATCCTTAAGATCCCCCTAAACACCTTATCAAAAGCAATATGTTTGGGAACGCCGCCTACTTAGTCAAAAAATAAACAAAATAGCGTATTTGTAACGCTCAGAGTCACAGTTTTTGTTAAAGTCTAAAGTTTATTTGATGATGGATCCTTTAATGTAGCTAAAAAACTAAAATGTGTTTTCTTCTCATGAGATAATGATTATTAACGCTTTTAAATTGTACGTGTTTTTAGGGATAAAATTTTAAAAAGAATATTATTCATAAGTATGTAGGGTCAACCAACCAGTGAATGAATGTGACCCAGTTAATAAACAACTTTAAGTTTTTTTCACTCTACTAAGGTGTACGTCCCTTAAACTCTATTGGCTGTCCTTTTTTAATCCAATTTACTCTGCGCAGTTTACGATTTACTTGCGAAAACGTCGCCAGTGAATAAACGACACGTGTAAATCGCTGTTAAAATTGTGGTCTCTCGTGATTGGCTTTTTAGGCGCCATTTTCTTTAAGGTACGTACATGCACGTCTTATTAAAAAAGATGGTATTTAATTGTTTATAATGTAATAAAAACATACCGCATGCGGGGAAAGATGTTTAGACAATCTAATTCTATTATTCCAATAGCAAATCATTTATTATATTTTAAGTTATGTTTTAATTTAGTATGTTTAATAACTGGTGGAAAAAAGTTCAAACGACTGTTCATTCACTGGTATTTGTTTCGATTATCTAAAATTGGTTAAAAATTACCCTTAAGCTTTATTAACATATGAACGTTTAATAAAATACCTTAAATTTAATAAAAATAAATGCCAGCTAGTAATTGAACAGGGTTTTGTAGTTTTTATTAACTAGATGTTGGTTCTGTTCATTTACTGGATTAGGCATAAGACCTTTTTGTAAACCTTTTCTGCTTATAATTATCGGTATAATTGTGCTCAGTTTTTGTTTTAAAGGTATAGTTTTCATTGTTATAGTTTTATTTTGTTTTAATACAGGGCCGGTCCTAGGGTGATATAGCGCAAAAAAATTAATTACGGCTTAAAAAAAAGGTAGTATGTTTTTTATACATAGGCGTATCCTACGAAGCTGCAACCCATCCCAAGGCAAGTTTAAAAAAATGTTTAAAAGGATATTTTATATGTTACAAGCACTATTAACGTAATATGTTTCGCTTTCCTATTACCTACGAAAGAAACAAAACATAATTCTACAATGTTAATAGCAGTTTTCATTATTATTCGTACATACTAATGATATTATTTTCAGGTGAAGCTTATGTAGTTTGGTGTTAGCTAAACTTTTGTATTTTTTTTTATTTGAACTATGTTCATTTTGTGTAAAAAGATAATTTTATCTTTGTCGCAAATTTTTCTTTCCTCCTTAATGCTGGCGCTTGTAGGCGTCGTCGTACCCATTGCACCCATGGACTGGCCGACCCTGTTTTAACGCATTAGTAATAAATGTTTTTTTATTTGGTACAGATTGAGCGCAAGTACACTAGATTCAAGTATTCTGAAGAGCAGTTGTCACTGGCTATCGACTTAGTAGAATCGAGTAGCATGAACCTGAGTGATGCCGCTAGGAAGTATAACATTCCTAAATCAACTCTCCACAATAAAATTGTTGGAAACGTACCGAATGTTAGGAAAATGGGACCGTCACCTGTTTTAAGTAAAGATGAGGAAACTCGCATAGAAAACTGGATCATTTTGAAGGCAGAGTTAGGATTTCCAATGCATGCAAATGAGGTAAAAGACGCAGTACAAAAAATTCTATGTTGGACGACCCAATCCATTCGTAGACGACAGACCAGGAGATAAATTGTTACATTTATTTTTGAAGAGTAATCCAAGTATTTTCAAAAGAAACACTGCAATTATATCTAAATCGCGAGCATCCGTTCCAGAAGAAGCTATAAGAAATTGGTTTGTTGAACTTACAAGTTTTCTCGAGAATGAAAATGTTTTACACAGCATGATCAGTGAGCCTTGCCGAACTTTTAACACGGATGAAACTGGAGTTAAAACATGCTCAAAATCAGAAATGGTTTTAGCACCCACTACAAAAATTTGTACGAAATAACATCTGAGTCAGAAAAAGAGTCAATAACTGTTTTATGCAATTATAGTGCGTCAGGAAGAGCAGCGCCCCCAATGATCATTTTTCTTTACAAAAGGATTCCAAAGGATTTAGCAGTCACTGTTCCTGAAGGGTGGGCCATCGGAAGATCGGATTCAGGTTGGATGACAGCATCTACATTTTACGAATACATTTTTAATGTGTTTTACCCATGGTTGGTTTCCGCAAATATTTCTTTTCCCGTTATATTATTCATCGATGGTTACAAATCGCACTACAATTTAGATCTTTATGAGTTTTGTATAGAGAAGCGTATAATTTTATATTGCTTATACCCGAATGCTACCCACATTCTGCAACCGTGCGATGTTTTCATCTTTCGACCCCTTAAAGTACAGTGGAAAGAAGCTTGTAGACTCTATAAGCAGAAAACAAGTAGTGCTATAACCAGGTACAATTTCTGTCCAATATGCAAGGAAGCATTTGATAAGGCAAACAAACCTGAAACAATAATCAATGGATTCAAAACATGTAGGCTTTATTCATTAGACCCTAATGCTTAGTATAGTGCATATCAACTAGGCGAAATGAACTTTTCCCAAAGGAATCTGCAAAAGACAATATTTTGACCCCGGATGATTTCAAATCAACCCTAAAACTGATGGAATTGTGTTTTTGATGAAAATAAAATCAATAATTTTAACAAATTGTTTAGTGAGAACTTTGTGTGAACCCTAACGATGTTTATTCTTTTTGGAAATTTTGTAAATCCAATATCTCAAGCAAAACTCCCGATCATGATGTTAAAGAAAATATGCCTTTCAACGTGCCTCTTACTGAATCGTCATTAGATGAGATATTTCTACGGAAATTGATGGGATATTATATCAAGCTCAAAACAAAAATTTACCATTTCAAGACATTGAAGTCATCTCTCTAAGTTTAGGATTTCATGATAGTGATAAAAATGATACAGAAATTTCCTGTAAGCCAACTAATAATAACGTAGCGATACTCGAATTGCATGAAGATAAATCCCTCGATAAATTCAATCAAGATAATATTAACATCAGCGACTCAAAAATGCAAATGAGTAGAAAAGATAAAATAACAGAATGTGAAGATATTTTAGAAAATGTATTTCAGGTTGTTGAAAAGAAAGATTGCAGAGCTAATACAATATTAGAACACAAAACAGAAATAAAAAAAACTGAAAAAATTAGAAATTTTTCAGACGTTACTCTGATACCTGAAAGAAGACAAATTGATGAAAAGATTTGGAAAGATCATATGCATTGGCCCAAAAAGAAATCCGTGTCAAAAAAGCGCAAACAAAGACAAAGTAAGCCTTTTGCTATAACATCAAACAAATGGGCCGAATTTCAGCAAGAACAGGATAGAAAAAAAAGTCAAAAAGAAGATTAAAAAAAGGAAGATAGAAAGAGAAAGAAAAAAAAAAGGAGCAAGAACAAAAAACTAAAACCAAGCGACAGTATAAAATAAAAGGATGTGACTGCGACGACTCTTCAAATATGGATGAAAACCTGCCACTTTTTGAATTAAAAAGAAAAACATGCAAAAAACAAGAGAAAAGAGCAGAAAATAGAAAGCGTGATAAAGATAAGAAATTCAAGGAATTGGACGATGAAAGGACTAAGAATAAAAAACCTGATGAAGAGTCGCCATCGATGAGATTAGATAAAATCATATCAAATGACGTAACTGGGCCATTTGCTAAAGGTGAATATGTTTTGGTTAACTATGAGGGTTCACATTTCCCTGGCGTAATAAAGGCTATTTTGAATGTTCATTAACTGGTCACTCTGTGTTTATTTACCGACTTCTATCGTTCATTTACTAGGTATTTCGGCTATTTGTCGAAAAATGCAATTTGTGGATATTTATTATTATATTTGTCTTGTCTAGGTATTCATTTTCAATTTTTAAATTATAAATAGTTGCCTTAATACCAGTTTCACGCCATTTAATACAAAACTAAAATATGGAGTTTTATTTAAAGTTAATATTTAGCTTAACTGTTCATTCACCGGTCAGTTGACCCTACCTTTTTGTCATACATGGTCACTTTTGTCAAGCAAGGTCACGCTGTGGTACGGCGTTTAAAATCTACTTTATTTCGTATAAATTCGCGTAGATAGTCGTATTTTGTGCTCATTTTGCGCGTAGGTATTTATTTCATTTTTGTATTAACAGGTGCACGTCTTCACAGAAAACTACTTTTCGACTTTTGGCATTCTGCACCTTCAACAAATCGTCTCCCAAAAGTAAATGATTTTATTAAATCAGTCTTCGCTAGTCCAAACCTCAACGAAGCACAAGAAAATAATTTAAGAGCGAAAGCAAAGAAAATTAGACCTATTTCGTAATGATTATAAAAATTGGTTGAAGAGGAGATATCATTTAAAATGATTTTCCTGAATCATGGTTCATCAAAAATAACTGCTAGTAACACGGTTAGTAGACCACAAAAGACCAGTAGACAGTAGTTCAGTGAAAACAAAAAACGAAGGGTTCAAGAACTATTAAAAAATTACAATCATCAGCAATTATCTTTTTCCGCAGAGTTAAGAGTTCGTGCAACCGACAAACGTGATGCTGCTAATTTAATAAAAGAAGTGGCTACACAAAAATGTCATTCAACGAAACAAGCACAGCAATAGTATACCGCTGAAGAAGCGTTAGCTTAGTTTGTGGCCAATCATTTTTCCGTACAAGAGTACAAGAATATACAACAGGAAGCGAAAGGAAGAGGTTTCAATTTAATATCCTTCTTACGATCAATTGTTAAAAGTAAAGGAAAACTGTTAGCCACCCGTTAGACATATAACAATTACTGATATTTCGACTGAAGTGAACCTGCAAGCACTGTTAAACCACACTGCCACTAGAAATTGTATTAACATTTTGGAAGAAATATTTTTAAGGCCAGATCTTACCGGGGCTGCGATGGCTCTTCTGGTCATAGCTTATATAAGCAAACATTTGAAAATGTGGGCAATACAGATAAATATATGTTTTTGTTATCTTCAGTTCCGCTAAGACTAATTACGAATAATACTAACAGAAAGTTAATATGCCAAGACCTACCCCTGTCTGCACCAACACTTTGTCGCATTATTAAATTTATCTACAAAAAGGAAACGGAGCATTTAATTAAAGAGGAGTACAACAAGGTTCAAAAACAAATCCATGAAACTGTTCCAACTAATATACAAATTAAAGACGTAAATATAAGTGTTAGTCACCATTTAATATTGTCCATGATCGACGGAAAAGTGTGTAATGTTCTCTAGGAAAACAAATTTACACAAAGGTGTTTTATATGCAAGACAACAGTAAAAAAACATGAACTCCCGACTCTATTTTAAATGAACCTGAAGAAAATATGTATCGGTTCGGTATTTCGAGTTTGCATGCTTACATACGAACCCTGGAATGTCTTTTGAATATATCTTACCGCTTAAATAGGCGTAAGTGGCAAGTGAGGGGGAAAGATAGTCAAGAAATTGTAAGAAAGAGAAATGATGACAAAAAAAAATAAATTTAGGGAGATGGGCCTAACAGTAGACAAAATAAAACCAGGATTTGGCACAAGCAACGATGGCAATATCGCCCGTCGTTTTTTTTGCCGACTATCGTTCTACAGCTTTTTTAATTTAAATTAATTTATCGGCTTAATACAATTTTAAAAACTCTTGCATCAAGATACGAAATCGAAGTATATTGCGGCGAAACTAGAAGAATATTTATTAGTTTTTACCCATGATATAACATGCCTGTAACTCTGCATAAAAGTTTGGTACACGAAACAGAAATAATTCGACATTCAATATTACACATTGGACAAATGTCAGAAAAGGCTTCCGAAGCAAAAAAATTAGAAATGCTCGTCTGGGACATACTTGCAAAAAATCGCGTGTTCGCAGTAATTATGATTTAATAAAATATCTGTTGTTGTCATCTCATCCACATATTACGTTGCTAAGAAAATTACCAAATAAATCCACGCATACAAATAATAATGATTTATTGTCATTGCTAAAAGCTAACTAATGTTAATGTATAAATAATTACTGTATTGTAGTTATAAGTAGGTATACCTAATAATTATAAGTAGTTATGAAATAAATAACAATTTGAAAACTAGAATTCTCAGATCTTATGCAAAAAAAGATTTGTATAGTTATATTTAAACCAAGTATTTCAAATACTTAGTTTACATATTTATGTATTTCTTTGCATAAAATTTACTTGCTCTGTTTCATCAGATTTTTATTTATCAAATAATTTTTTTTTCGTGTCATAGTTCTACAGAAGTTGTATTGTACTAAAAGTAATTTTTATGCAAGTAATAATAATATAACCAAAAAACAGTGGAAAGAAAATTATGCTTTCTCTTATGGAACACCTTGTATATTACTAGACATTCAAAAGCCCTCTAAATCCTGATTATAAATAGAGAAATCTCTTAATTTGTAAAATGTAATTAATACATTAAAGGGGGTAGCTCTGTCTCTAGGTTCCATTTAATATGCTACACCCTGTATAATTTTATAAATATTTAGATAATAAAAGTAAAAATACTTTATGAATGACTTTCATTTAGTTTTCAAAATTATTGTTTTAATTTTGGGAAGTAAAGATGAGTTAACTGTTGTGTAAGAACACCCATAAGTTTTTTTTTTAATAAGGACTAAATACCGATAAATATCCCATTTCTGTGCAACCTAAACTCAAAAACCGTGATTTTTCACTGTAATCCATCCTAAAAAAAAGATTTATGTTGCTTAAAATCAGCTTACTGTGCTAATGAATTTTGTCCAACTAGATTGGTCAAATTGTACACTGTGCGATGTCGCACAGTGATACAATACGCCAATCTAGGATTCCAAAAAGCAAATTTTTCGCTATTTTTAATTTGATTAAAATTCAGTAGGCTTGGACAACAGATATATAAACAAAAGAAATATTTCATTTTTGGCACTTAAATTAAATTAATATGTCTGTCACATTGAATTAAATATCACCTTAGGTTGAGTTTCTTAATTTTGTGATATTTAATATACATTTTAGCAAAAATATAGCCATAGTGTTTTATATTATTTCCAAAAGCGTGAGTTTTAAAACAAGATGGTGCATAATCATGGTGGTAAGTATTTTAATTTTAAGTAATGTTTAAAAGTTTAGCTATTTATTTAAGGTGGTAATTACGTTTTAAAGAAATGTAAAACAAAAAACTAGAAAGTAGGAGAAATGTATGTTTTAGTGGAGTATAACTTTTTTGCGACTTGTTACGACTAAATGTTTTTACCGTCATAATTATTTTAGGATTTTGCCCTTTTTAATCTGAAAATTACATGTTCCCTTTTTTCCCCTTTTTTAGATATTTTCATTTTTGTAGGAAATAACATGGTCGTAAGACGTTCTGACTCTTTTGAAGTTTTAAGAATAAAAAGTCCGCTGTATCCTAGGAAAAGTGAAAACCAGAAATTATCTATTAATCATGTTTTACACATTACTGGAGTTCAAAATATTACTACAGCCGACAATGCACTACTTATCAAATATGTCGATAATTTTACAAAAGGATTATATGAAAGATGGAAGAAAGCCAGAGGAATTCTTAAAAAACTTGAAACTAAAAACGAAAAATGGCTTCAGGAGAATATTATTACTTCAGGTGCAGATGCTAATAGGGCAAACAATAGTAGCTCGTCAATATTGGGTCGCCCTAAACTTTCCTTTGCTGAAGGAAGTGTTCAAACAAAGCGCAGAAGAGTTCAGGTAGATTTTTCTTCTAAGACTGAAGAGGAGCTATGCTTCGCTGCTGAAATGAAGTTGCTTTCTGTTGGAAAGCGAGATGTAGCCTCAGTATTTTCCAAAATAAGAACATCGCCAAAAAAGCAACGAGCCCTAAAAAAGATGGAACGCAGCCAAAAAAATCCATCAAACATTTCATTCTCAGCTGATGAGGAATGACCATTTTTTGTTAGTTATAAGTTTACACGTCATCAATACATAGGTTTGAGAGCTCTTGTCGCTAAGAAAGGCTTTCAAAAATTATTTCTCACCTATAAAGAAATTATAGGAGCCAAGAAAGATTGTTATCCTTGTAATATTTCGGTGACAAATGCCAAAGCTGAGGTACCTTTACAGGATTTATTAAACCATACCACGACCCGTATTGTCCAGGTTCAAAAAAAAGTTATTTCGAGCACTTTTCAGGATATTTGTACACCTCAAATACCCTTAAAATGTATTTATAAATCGGACGGACGTGGAAACCAAAGTAAATATAAACAAAAAGGTAGAGGTGACGATTCAAGCATACTTGCTACATCCGTGGTGCCATTACAATTAAGTTTTGAAAACTCAAATAGCTTGACAGTTTTGTGGCAAAATCCTCGAACGTCATCGACACGTTTTTGTACACCAGTTAGGTTACAGTTTTTAAAAGAAACGGATGCAATTATTAAGTCCGAATTTTCTTATGTAGAAAACCAAATTTCTTAGCTTTTACCAACTAAATTTAAAATAGATAAAAAGGAATATATTGTATACTACGAAATGCTGAAAACAATAGTAGATGGTAAGGTGTGTAAATCTTTGATGTCCACTTCTTCTCCAAAAATGTTATTTATATAAAACCGGACCAGCACATGTTAATAATTTAGAATACGTCAAATCTTTACCAAATAATCCAGATGCTCTAAATTTAGGCTTGTCATCACTTCATGCTTATATAAGATTTTTTGAGGGTATAATTCATATTTCATACAGAATAAATTTTAAAGTTTTTCGGATTCCCAAAAATTTAAAAAAAGAGTTTAATCAAAGAAAAGAAAAAATTATTGAATCTTTTAGAGAGCAAACTGGATTATCGATTGACATTCCTAAAGTAGGTTTGGGTAATACAAATGACGGTAATACTGCCAGATTTTTTTCGGATCCAGAATTAACATCACAAATAACTTTCATAGATCAAAATTTGATTTATAGATTTAGTATAATATTAAGTACTTTCAATTGTGGTTACAAAATAAATTCTTCACTTTTTGGTCAGTACGCCTATGAAACAGCTCAATTGTATGTTAAATTATACGAGTGGTATCAAATGCCTCCCACTGTCCATAAAAATTAGTACATGGTAAAGAGGTATTTGAACATTTTTTATTTCCGATAGGACAGTTAGGGGAGGATGCCCAAGGATCACAACATAAAGAAATAAGATATTACAGAGAACACAATACCAAAAAAATTTCTCCAGAGAAAACAAACTTGGATTTACTTAATATACTTTTAGTTTCTTCTGACCCCATTACTTTCTAGTTTAAGAATTTTACCTTAAAAAAATGACGGTATTTTAAATCGTGACATTATTAATCTATTAGTTGCCCCTGAACTTGATAAAAAGTAACTTCTTATTATTTTTTAAATTATTTTAACTGCTAATATAGACAATATTCAAACTAAATTAGAAATAGTTAATAAAATGACCCTGTTAGTTTTAGTATGGCCAAATATGGTATTAAACTTTTTAATTTTTATAGAGTGTATCATTAACAGCTCTTAAATTGGTTTTATGTCGCTTGACCACGATAAATAACATTATTTTTGATTAATTCGGAGTTAGTTTTCTATACGTTTTTTTTAAGGCTAAATATATTATGCTTATAAACAAAATATCTATTTATTTATATTTAATTTTACAATTTGTGATTTTTCAATGCCTTTAGTATAGTAAAAAAGTTAATATTAAATAATTTTCTTTAACATTTCATTTAAATTATGGATAGTTTTAATTAAAATAAGAACGCTGATAGCCGCCTTGCACAAGCGAATTATTGTATAGATAAAAAATACAAAAAAACTTTTATAAACTGTAGCATTAACAGCTCTTAGACTTGGTTTATATCGCTAAAGCCCTTAGAAATATTTTGATTAGTTTTGTATACGTTTTTTGGCCTAATTATACTATGCTTATAAACAGCATACCTAAAGATATATTTAATTTTATATCTGTGATTTTTGTTAAGCTTAAAAGTAAAAAAGATAAACATTAATAAAATATCTTGATGATTTCATTATCTCTAGTTTTTACTTTTTTCCACTAGTCAATTTCAATTAAAATAAAAACGTTGATGGTCGCCTTGAAAGAACGAATATTTTGTAAATAAAAAGAACATAAATGAAAAATTCCTTTTTTAGTATGTAAATTTAGTATTTAAATTTTCTTTTTATGTTTTATAGTTTGTGAGGTAACTGTGTCACTAGATAAATGAACCACTATATGTATATAAGTAGATAAGTGTACAAAAACTGCTTATTTTACTATTTCTTAAAAAGGTCTACTATAAAAATCCTATGGTATTAAAATATGTCAATCTTAATCGTTTAATATGTAAATATCTATGTCTAAAATTAGTTATTTTACTTAAAACTGCTAAATATAATATTTCAAGTTATCTTTGATTTTAACCTCACAAGCTAAGGCAAAGGTGTCCTTTAAAATGTACCAAATTTTAAAAGTTTATCTGAAATCGTTTTCGAGATAACCGACAGAAAATAACACTCGCCGAGTCGAGTATTATAACTAGCGAAGTTCGGGGAAAAGGAAATATGCCGATTCTTTTATACCATTTGTCAAACATCTCAATAGGCCGCCATTTTGTTCAATAATATTCGATTTGTACCAATATTTTATCAGTTTCCACCTATGCCACACTTTATTTTTAAGAAAAAATTGAAGACCACAAAAACAATTTCTTAGGTTTTTATGAGATTGGCAGAATAAAATTTTATCCTCGTATTAACTAAAAAGGTTTAAAAGTTAGACCCTTTGAATAAACAGATAAGAGGAGGAAAGAGCCCCATGCCTTATTTTTCTGATGTTTACGTTTTGATTTGTTGACGTGAGTTAACTATTGATAACTAGAAATTCCGTTTTTAAAAAATTTTATTTTTCTAAATTACAAAAATTCGAGATTGGATTCTTACGCTTCGAAGTCTTTACTCTGACTGACTGTAAAAATCCAGTACATTAGTTGAAGTGAAGTAAATAATGATATGCTTGCAAAAAGAAGAATGTTATGTCAGCAGGTTGGCTATGGTCTTCGTTACAGGGTGTGATGTAACTCCTCCCCCCAAGGCTTCAACTCCACGGCTAACGGGGTAGTTGAACGTCTTGAAGTTCTACTTCTCGGGGATTCTTCAGTTTATAGGAACATCTCTTTTTGTAAATGACCCAGACAAGGGCGCTTACTACGGCGGCGTACAACATGATAGTCCATATACTGGGTGAGCCAGAAACACCAGGACAGAATTGTGCCGGTTGGTTTTCTTCAATTAAATTCTGTACTTCATGTAGCCCATCTAATTCAATTTCTTGCAACTGCACTCTAAGATTAAGTGTGGGCAGAAGGCGTATTTCATTGTCGATGTCAGGGAACAATATCGGTTCACTGATGTTAGGTGCGGCTACTCGACTATTAGTGATGGATTCTTGACTTGATGTCACCTTGCAGTTATGTGGTACTTTTAGTAAATAAGTACCCAGGAATTTTCGGCTTTCTTCTTGGCTGTTGCATTTGAATTTGACGATTTCTTCTTGCGGTAGGATAAGGACCCATTGTTCCGGAACATCTAATTGTTTAATTGTTGACTTTGTGATTTTTATTTCGATCTGTTGACAAGTGGAGGTGTTCTTGGCATCTTGTAGAACTTTAACAGTGCATGGGCTGCTTTCGCTGATTTCTTTGAGTTCCATTTTATCGCAAACATAGTGTTGGGCTTTGACTTCTGTATATCTGTGGTTTCGGAATGCGTAGTGCAATTTGTTTATTACAAGAAAAGGTTTTCGCGGGATAATAACCTTAAACTGACTCTCTCTCAATATAGGAATAGAGTAAAGGTGGAGGAATTTAAAATAGGTCGGGTACGTTATCGGAATACGCAGTAAATATGTTATCTTATTTTTAAATACAAAACAGTCTATGTTAATTATTTTTTCATACAACAAGATGTTTTCTAGCGTAACCTCTAATGGCATTTGGTCAGTGCCAATTAGTTTTTGGACCTCTAAAAGTTCAAGATAGAGATCTTCTGTCTTAATAAGACTTGAATGCATAATTTTTAACTTAGAAAATGTAATTGAGTTTTCAATATCTTGAAGTGTTAAGTCAATGATTTCATAGACATTTATTATTTGGTTTATGATATCTTTAATGAAGATAGAATTGTCTCTGTAAGCAGTTTTTTGTACAATTATTCCTATTTGATTTAATTTAGATTCCAATAATTTTTCGTTAACCCTAATTTGTTGAATAGTGGCATTAAATTTTTTAATTATGCTCAGAGATATTGAGTTTTCTTTTAAAATATTTGAATTTACCGTATTTTGATTATTTTGAAGTTCCGAAATTATTTTATCATACCTTTCCCCATCGTATGCGTCCAAATTTCCCGTTATAGATTTGAAAAACCATCCTAAACCATTAAATAATCCTCGTTTTACTTTATTCGGACGAGGTATAATTTCTCGTATTTTTGTGTCAACACGGTCCTGTATAAGCTTAAGAATTTTAAGGTAATTTGAGACATCAAAGCTATATTCAGCATGTTTATTAATTGTGTCTGTTAGATTTCTAGATTTATTATGAAGCTTATTTAATTTCGTCAAAATTGGGTTAAGGTCATAATAATGAATAAGTGTGTGAGTGGATTTTTGCACTTTTGCATTTCCTAGATTAAAAGGAATTACACCAGGATTGTCTTTTAATTCTCTCACGGTAATTTTTTCTTCGAATCCGAATGTTAAGCGAAGAATGCTGAAAAGATTAAAATAAAGCATTAGTTGGTAAAACTGTATCGTTTTCTCAGGGGACGTTTTATATTACTTAACTTACTTTCTCATGGGAACTAGTTTTAGCCGTCTTGCGTTTTTTATTAACAGAAATAAGTTTGCTTGGTTTTGAGAATTTATTGGCATCTTTTTGCCGCACATGCTTTTTTACATATACATCTTGTTCGGCTTCAAAAATTTCGAGGTCGTCCCTATTTTTGTTAATTTTATCGATTAACTTTTCTTTTGACTCCGATATTTTTTCGTTGATTTTAGCATACAAGAGTTTTGCTTTTTGTTTGTGATTGCTGATATAATCGCTTAGTAATAATTGATCGATATTTATGTCAAACGGGTCGTCAGCTGTTATATGCCCATTAACTACGTCAGTCGGTTTCAGTTTAGTGGAGGAGTGTATTGAATTATTGTAGGCCAGAATGGCATATATCATTTTTTGGGAAACCGGTGTATTTTTAAATTCTTGGTTATTAAGAAGACGTATGTGTTCAGCAAGGGTTGAGTGTAGTCTTTCAATCAGCCCATTTGATTGAGGGTGTTGAGGAGAGCAAAAATGAATTTTTATTTTGTGGAGTTGTAGTTCAGTAACAACCGAATTTTTAAATTCCGTACCGTTATCAACAATAATTTGTTTCGGAATTTTATGATGGGAGAAATAGAAAAGAAGATTATCCACGATTTCTGTTGAGGCCAGTGATTTTAAGGGATATGCCTGAGCGTACTTAGAGAAGCTGTCTATGATGGTTAAAAATTTACTTTGCTCTAGAGTATATGTATCTAGGTGGACAATTTCAAAGGGCTCGGTCGGCGTGGGGGTTACATTCATTTTCATTTTGACTGGGCGACGTTCATATTTGCTAATTTGACAGGTTTCGCAATCGTTTATAAAAGTCTGTATTGAATTTTTCAAGTTGGGCCAATAATATTTAATTTTGATTTTTTCTAACGTTTCGTCGATTCCTCGATGATTTGATTTGCCTTCGTGGTAGTTTTTGATAATTTCCGGTATGTCTTGTTTTTCGGTCACATCGATTAATTTTTTTAAACAGCATTTAAGATTGATAGAAGGCCACCTAAAGTTTTTTCTTATCACTTCTGAAAAAGGTTCGTATGTATCGGGGTTTTCGAAATAAACGTAATACAATTTTTCTGGTACTACGTATTGTTTTATTAGATTTAAAATGTCTTGCTCAAAATCGTTTTTGGAAATTTGGGCAACGATCCGACGTTTCTTTTCGAACAAAATTATGGTTTTAGGTTTCGCAGGAGAATGTAAAACTTCTTGTATGAGCAATTGGTTGGCACCGTAATTGACAGCGATATCTAATATGGGGACACCGGCGACAGGGTCATGTGACACGTTCGAGTGAACCGTGGCGTCGTCATCATCTGGTTCGGGCGCCGGGATAGCTGGAGGTTCATCGTCTACATGAACTAATGTAGACATTTCATCTATATCATGGCTCGCCTTTTCGGAGTTGTCGCTATTTATGATATTATGTGAGTTTTGAAGATTTTGATTTTCCACTGTACTTTCGTTATTTTGGCTTAAATTTTGGGTTATTTCATTTGTGTACCTACCTAGGTCAAAATTTTCGCCTGTCTCTTTAGTGTGTAACTCGATTCGCTATAGCGCATCCGCGTTTGTATTAAGCTTTCCCTTTTTGTATATGATTTTGTAGTCGAACTCCTCTAATTTGAGTCTCCACCTAACCAGTTTAGAACTAGGGTCTTTTAACGAGAAGAGCCACTGGAGGGGCTTATGATCTGTTATAATGTTGAACTTTCTACCAAATAGGTAGGGGCGGAAATACTTTGTGGCCCAAACAATACACAGACACTCTTTTTCTATGGTGGAATATTTTTGCTCGGAGTCGTGTAATGTTCGCGATGCATATGCTACGGGCAAGTCTTGACCTATTGGGCCTTGACTGAGGACGCATCCAAGAGCCACATTGCTGCCGTCGCAAGTTAAGTTAAACGGTTTCGTGAAATCGGGATATTGTAATATCGGTTCATGTATAAGAAGATTTTTACAATTATTGAAACAATTGACAAATTCCTCATTATGAATAATTTTGGCACCTTTTTTAAGACATTTTGTCAACGGTTTTGTAATTTTTGCAAAATTATCGATAAAACGTCTGTAGTAACCTAAGAGACCCAAAAATCCTTTTATTTGTTTAGTAGTACTAGGTATTGGATAATTTTTTATAGCTTTAATTTTATCGGGGTTGGGCTTAACGCCCTCTGGGGTAACTATGTGCCCTAAGTAGGCAACTTCTTTTTTTAAAAATTCTGATTTATCCATCTGGATTTTAAAATTGGATTCCCTCAATCGTTTGAAAACCTCGGTTAACTTTTCTATATGCTCTTGAAGAGAGCTAGAAAAAACTATTATGTCATCTAGATAAACTGCACATTTTTCGGTGGTGATTCCGCGTAGAATATTATCCATTACTCGTTGGAACGTCGCGGGGGCGTTTTTGAGCCCAAAAGGCATTCGCAAGTACTCGTAATGGCCATTTTCTGTGCTGAACGCGGTTTTAGGTATGTCGGCTTCATCAACTTCGATTTGATGAAATCCACTTGCCAAGTCGAGAGTTGTAAAATAGTGGCATTTTCCAAGTTTATCTAAAAGATCTGTGATGTTCGGGAGGGGGTATTTATCGTCCATACTTTTAAGGTTAAGGGCGCGAAAATCGCAAACAACCCTCCATTTTTGCACCCCCGAAGCGTCAATTTTCTTGGGGACCACCCAAATGGGCGCTGACCAAGGGGAACTGCTAGGACGAATAATATTCTGGTTTAACATTTTATTAATTTGTTTTTCGACCTCTTTTTTGTGTATAAATGGATACCTATAGTTTTTTGCATAAACTGGAACTTCATCAACTGTTCTAATATGATGTTTAATCTTATGAGTAAATGTAAGGGGTGTGCCTTCACGGTAAAATATATCAGAAAATTGGTTACACAAGTTTATTATTTTACTTTTTTCTTCAGTATTAAGGTGATCTGTTCTTATTAAGGAGGGGTCTAGTTTTGTTTTTGGTGGGTCATCGAAATTGTTGAAATCAATATTTTCGATTTCTTGTCTACAGAATTTTTCTACAACAAGGGGCTCGGAAAAATCTAAAGTTATAGGCTCGCAAGTGTTATTGAGAATGGCAGTAAGAGCTTTCCCATTGCGTGCTATTGTAAGGCATTCGGGAATTTCACAATTATGAATCTTTTGGTAGGGAATTATAATTTCACCATTTTTTATATTAGTCTTAACGCTAATTACCTGTTCGCATCTTGGAGAGATGGTTACACAATTAAGCTCTGTTTTGGTTTTATGAAAATTATTTATTTTTGAATACGGTGTAATCAAAAATCCTTTATCATAATCTAAACTTGCCTGGAGTAATTTTAGGTTATCGATTCCAATCAACCCATCAAATACGTCGTGTAATTTAAATAAAAAAAATTTGAGATTAATCTGTCGGGGTAATTTAAATATTTTAGATGCTGGTATCATGGCACTATACTTATGGGCGGATTTCTGAAAAACTGTGGAAACAATAAATGGGTCGTTTTTCACATAATTTGGAAAATATTTTAAAGCTAAATCAGGGCTAATAAATGATTTAGTCGATCCGGAATCGATCAAAAGTTAAGGTTGTATTCAGGAAAGGTGATATAGGACAATTCATTACAATTAGTGGTGTGTAATTTGCTCGGTCTCTTGTGAGGAATCCTGAAAATTTTGGCTCTGTGTTTCGTTTTCAGTCTGCGACTGCATTTGATATCCATCAGAGTTTTCATTAAGTGGGTAGCTCTGCGAATATTCCCCGGTATTTGCGTACTGCGAATACTCTCCACTATTGGTATACTGAAAACAATTGTGAGATAGGTCATGGTCATAATGCGTGTTATCGTAGTTTGTATCACTATCAAAACAAGAGTTGGTTTCGGTGTTGTACAGTTCTTGGAATGTGAATTTTGGACGAGGTGGCTGATACTGATTTTGTTGATGGGAAGTGTTGGCCGGCTCATCTCGTCTTTGAATGGAATTTGATACCACACTCATTGGTGTTGGCTTAGGTAATGGTTGGAAAGGATTAGGTTTAAATACGTTTTGTTGTGGTCTATTAAAACTGCCAGAATTATTTTGACTCCTGAATGGTGGTCTAAAATTCATTTGAGGCCTGTTTATATTAGAAAATGGTGCAATGTTTTGCCTAAATTGATTGTGATTGGTGTGCGCGTTAAATGGTAGTGAAAAATGGTTAGGTTGTGGTCTAAAGAAAGGCACGTTCGAACTGAAATTTTTTGGTTGTGTTTGGGATCCGTTTTGGAAATATTTAACATTTTGTTCTTGGTTTACCAATTGTATGGCCTCGGTCAAAGACCCTGGGCGCATACACCTAATAGTTGTGCCTATCGGTTCCCTAAGACCTGATAAGAAAGTTTTTAATGCCAAATTTTGATATAGTTCTCGTTTTATTCTTGCTGCTTCTGCAGTTTCGTGCGCATCTATGTAACTACATAACAAATTAAGTATTTCTAGACATCTATCATAAAAATTTTGCGGGGATTCGTTTGAATTTTGTCGTAACATTACCAAATCTCTATTTAGGCAACTTTCGTCGCGTCGATCGGCAAAATTTCTATAAAGAGTGTCTTTTACTTCTTGCCAGGTAGTTACGTTTTGTATGTTAATAACTAGCCTAGCGTTACCATTAAGTTTTCCTATAAGAGAATTAAGAATATAAGTATTTTGAAAATTATTGGGATTGGTAGCATCGTAAAATTGATTAATTATTGATTGGCACGTAGCCAAATATCTATTTAGTTCGGTAGCGTTACCGTCAAATATTGGCACACAATTTAAAAATTCTGGTTTAAATTGGTTAGTCATGTTTTCGTGATTTACGTTTTCTAAGTTAATATTTGCACTAGTATTACTACTAAAATTATCTAAAACTAATTGATCTTCAGCACTAAGATATTGAATTTCAGTGAAATTATTGTTCTCAGTAAAACTACTTTGATTAATATTATTTACTGGTACTTCCGCTTGGAATGGGAAATAGAGTCAGAGTTAGTTGAAGGATTCAATGACAAATTGTTTAAAATATTTACCAAGTCGTCCGCATAAGACATTTATCAAATTGCACTTACATTAATATCAACAGAAATCTTCTAGTCATCCTCTATAAGAAGCTCTTGCAGATACCCAGCGATGTCGTCTGAACACTCAAAAACTTCTTGCGGAAAGAACTATTCGGTTTCTTTCCCGATCTTCGTGTAGATGGTGGGTGGATGGACAGTTCCGCGATGGAATGGGTGTTCTGAATTCTGAGAAGTCACTCTGAACAGCACACGACACCTCCACGATCGAAAATCACAATAGGTTCGATTTTTGACAGTTTTCGAAAATCTCCGAAAATTGATTTGCAATCGCCGTTTATCGCAAATCAATATCTATCAAAATCCTACCGACTGCGCCAGTTAACTATTGATAACTAGAAATTCCGTTTTTAAAAAATTTTATTTTTCTAAATTACAAAAATTCGAGATTGGATTCTTACGCTTCGAAGTCTTTACTCTGACTGACTGTAAAAATCCAGTACATTAGTTGAAGTGAAGTAAATAATGATATGCTTGCAAAAAGAAGAATGTTATGTCAGCAGGTTGGCTATGGTCTTCGTTACAGGGTGTGATGTAACTCGTGTGTTGTCAAACCGTCGTCTTTGCAAATTTAAATTTAAGTTTTAGTAGTTTATAAATAATACGCACATCGAATTAATATAAAAGTTGATTAAAAAGTTGTGTTGTGTGTTACAAAACGTAACAAACACATTTTTGGTGGTTTGCATTATCCTGAATACAAGAAATGGTCATTGTGTGGCGTGCGGTCGTACCCGTATTAAAAGTACAAGGAAGAAAGGAATTTCGTCTCAACGGTAAGTGCATTTGTATTCTCGTAAGTAAAGAAATTAACTAGACACTTTTAAATTCGGTTTAAAGGCAAAAATAATTGTTATTATAATGAAAATCATAACTCTTACTTAGTGTTAAACAGTTAGGTTAGGAACCAAGTGGTATATAAAAACCACAATAGATTAACACTTTATGTAACTGCGTATTTAAAAAAAAATCATTAAATTTTATTTATTAAATTCAAGTAAATTAATAAAAAGAAAGCAGAAATACAAAAGGCCAGTCGAAACGAAACAAACAAAAAAAATCATTCATTCATTTTACAGCCTATGAAAGCATAATATATCTTTCAAATGATTTGCAAGTTTTTTCAATGGTTACGTCATTAAATTTTTAGTTGCAGGTATTTCTTAGTTGCAAGCTTTAGATCAAATTAACGTAAGTACTGGGCACGTGTCGCGACAGTTCATTATCCAGAATACGTTCTCGTTTGTTAATTAAAATTTATTTTGCCCAGGCGGCAAAATTGCCACATTTCTTTATAACTTTGTTAAGTGGCTCTTTCAAAACCAGTGTTAATTTTAAAGCATCAATAACAACAAACGTTGAACTTAAATCCCTGAATAAATATGAGGGTATTTGTACGAAAGATTTATTATGTAAAAAGTAAAATTTAGTATCTAAAGTGAGCTATTAAAAATATGAATTTTAATGTTTAACCAATTTTTTGTTAAATTGGCAGCTGAAATAATGGCTAATTGGCTTGTTTAATTTAGTGCATTTCTTAATTATAATTCTCTTTCAAAAGTATAAGTTTTCAAATTACTTTCTAAATTTCAAAGTCAAAATCAAAGTGGATACGCCACTGAAAGCCGGAAACAAGGTGTTGTCATTTCGACGGGCCATTGTTTTGATTCTTGGGACCTTCCCAGTCTCGTCAAGGTCACGGCTAGGCTCTCCTGCACATTTGTTTATTCAAAGGTTAGACCAGATCTAATTGATATGGAAACAAAAACTGTTAGTTTACCAGTTGTGTTTTGCTTATGTCACTATCATTTTCTAATTTAGACATTTAGAAAAATTATTTGTTCAACTGTTGATTATGTCATTTTAAACCTATAACTGATTTAGATATACGGGGGTGAATAGCTTTAGGCTAGAGGCCACAATTTGAAATACAATATTTTCCCAATTTTGTAAAATATCTTTAAGAAAATTAACTGCTGTTCCGGATATATGGAGAATGACGATAATCGTTTGAAATAAGTGCTAGTCGATTACCTTTTCTGAATGAGTTGGAGTAGCAAAATGTTTGCTTGTAATTGGATACAGGATAGATGTATTTTTCAGTATAAATACCGCGATTATTTGACACTTTGGCAGTTTTTCAGTATTCAACTCAAATTGTCTAAATTGTGTGTGCATTTATGATAAAACATGTTTAACATAGTAAAATTTCATTCGGATCAGTAGTAAAGCGTATATTATGGTATATAGCGGCAGTAAGTATGTATAGGACATTTTTGTTAATTTATTGCCGACTTTTCTAATTCCATGCGAGTTTTTATACTATATATACAAGAAAGGTAGAATGTCTAATACTTTATATTTATATTGGGCAGGTAAGTAAGTAGTAATAAATATATATTGTTATAAAAGGGTAGTAGTATAAACAGGATTGTAATCGCTAACATTTTCGAAAAATATAAGTTGGGTTTCTAGATATTTTAGTGTTTTTAGGTTACGAAAAACATATTTATGAAAAAAAAATATGTATTTGAGCTAACAATAAATTGAGAACGACCAAACTGATTCGGTGAAATGGGCGTAGATTTTCGATTTTTAATGGGTATAAAATCGCAAAAAATTCATATTTTGAGAATGCAAAACCGGCAATAGTCAAATCGAAAACCGAAAGCGTTAGGGTAAATATCCTAACATTGAAAAATAGTGGAAATAATTGGCGTAAACACTTAATTTTTTTTTTATTACACATTTTGAAAATAAAACAGTTAATATTTCGAAGAAGGGCGAAACACGTTTGTTCATTATACAGGGAAGACCAAAATGTGCCCGTTACTTCTAAACTACTCAAAATTCTTAAATACGGTTTTCACAGTTCCATGTAGTGATGCAATGTATTAAAATATTTTGACAGCTGTCAAAAAAGTGTTTTTTTTGTCCGTAACGTTCGAACTAATTAAAATTTGTAAATACGGTTTTCATAGTTCTATATAACTTTTATTGGCCTAATTTACTTGAAAAAAATAAATGTTCGTATTTAAAATGTTTAAGTAGTCCTGAACTACTTAAACATGTTAAATACAGTTTTTACAATTTCCAGGCTGGCGCAATAGTGTGACAAAGTACCAGATCTCCCTCGTTTTTTATAATTTTGAATTTTTTTTTTATGAAAGTTGTATAACAAGAAGTCTACAATTTAAAAATATTTTGTAATTATACAAGGTATTTCACAAAAGTGAGGTACCTAAGAATCAACTTTTTTTAGATAATAGGACACTTTATATATTTTTAAATATTTGGATTTCCTAAATAATTCTCACTATACCATATTTGGTTTTGCATTTTATTTAGACCTTGTCAAATAATTCAAATATATATATATATATATATATATATATATATATATATATATATATATATATATATATATATACATATATATCTAAATTTAAAAAAAATCAGGGTCCTCCATAATCTGTTATAAGTTCTAACCTACAACGATTTCAATAAAGAAAAATTGTACCAAAGAAGATAAATGTCTAACTAAGAGTTTGGGTAACCGCATACGTAATAAATTTATACAGGGTGTTTGCTGCAAATATTCAAACTTGGAAAATTGAAACTAATTTTTCTTTGATTTTTTAAATGGCGCACCCTGTATCTAGCTATCCTGTCTTGTTCCGTTATTGGTCCTCTTTCACTTTTATTGGTGATCTTATACCTATCTCTAATAGTTTTTGCGATATATTTATTTTTATTAATTGTGTGTTGAAAATGCATTAAAACATATTGATGTAATTTGTATCTAGTTAGCTATGTTTTTCTATTTAAAAAAGAGATATACCTCGAAGCAATATTGTTGTTGCTTCAATTTATCCAGTAGTAAAAATTATTGTTGAAAACATTTTATAAAATAACTTAGCTTCAAATTTAAACAATAATTTGATATTTATAAGTAAATGCAGACAGTTAATTTTAAAAACAATCTAGTAAGATACGACAAATGAAAATGCCAATAATTTAAAAAAGTTCGTTTTAATTATAACCAACAACAAATAGACAGTCAAATTTAATTCAGTCTACACGTTTAATTACTCCGGATCACGAAAATAAACACAAATCATAATGGTACAATGCAATTGTAATTATTTCTGTATCTATTAAAAGGTATACCATGGTGGCTGTAATCAACATATTATAGTGGTAATAATAAAAAAGAACATCAGACGAGACGCTAAATAAGGAAATATTATTTTATGCAGTAACACGTTTTATATTATGAAAATGAAACCACTTAAATTACAAATAAAATTAAATCCCTTAATACACAAAACAATGCCTAATTAAGTGTCTATCGTCCTCTCGAACACATATTTCAACACGTCTTTCGAATGCACTGCTTAAATTCGACACATGGCCACACTAATATTCGTAAAACAATTTCTAATCCTTAACTTCATGTCTTCCTTTGTTGTGCGAGGTATTTTTTACACTTCTTCTTTAACATAACTCCATATGCTAAAGTTCATTTTCTTAAGATCTGGCGATCTAGCCTACGACGAAACACGTCCATCTCTTCCAATCCAAAGATATGGGTATGTTTGATTTAAAAATGTTCTGATAGGCCCTGTAGAAAGGACTGGGACACCATCATAAAGAAACCACATCTTATTAAGCGTTTCATTTGGTGTTTGAGCTAATAACCCAGGTAAATGATTTTGCAAAAAAATCTAAGTAGACGTCCACTGTTACGTTTTGCTTAAAAAAATATGGCTCAATGACGTGGTTACCTAAAACACCTAAACAAACATTAACCCCAGTATTCACTAAAGAGGTTTACTTAAATCTCTTGGTTCGCCAGTTATGTTTCGCTTATGTCACTATCATTTTGTAATTGTGACAGAAAAATTATTTGTTCAATTGTTAAAAATGTCAGCTTAAACTTATAACGGTCGAGTTAGTCCTGGTCTAAAGTTAAACCTCTTTAGTGAATACGGATGTTAATGAGCATCTAATTTGGGAAGTATACCTTAACAAATGTGGATTCTTGGTTGCCTAGTAATGGAAATTGTGTCTGTTAAAACTCCCATTCTTACGAAACGTAGCCTCATCTCCAACTGGCACCAAATGAGGAAAATTTCTTCTTTCTCATATTTTGAGCCTACAAGACAAAACTCCAGTCTTCTCTGATAGTCTTCGGGAAACAGTTTTTAGAGTAATTGGATACAGTATGGGCGCATTTTATTAGCTTTAAGTATTCGCTGGACCATTCTTCGTCCAACATCAACCTGCCGAGAAATGGTTCATTTTCCAACATGCGGATTTTCGGTGACTGCTAAAATTACGTTTAATTCATTTTCTTCAGTTTGAAAATGTTTTTCTCAATTATTTTTATTATATGCCACACTACCAGATCTTTGGAAACGATCCAGAAGCTTTTCGAATGCTCTTCTTTTAAGTTAGCGCCGCTCGGGAGACCGTTGCTGATACAATATTTTCGCTAATAGCGTATTCTTCTCAGTAGCTTCCAATACAAAAACGATATCAACCATCTAGTCTTGTGAAAAATTCAATATTTAAATTTGAAACTAAACTATATTATACAATGTTTACAACAGTAATTTTTGCCACTGATAGATAAATTGAAAGAACCATTTTCAAACAATATTATGTTGACATATAATTACTTTTTAAAAACATAGCTAACTCGATAAAAATTACATCAATATGTTTTAATGCATTTTCAACGACACAATTAATAAAAATTAATATATCGCAAAATCTATTAGAGATAGGTATAAGATCACCACAGGGTGTGCCATTTAAAAAATCAAAGGAAAATTAGTTTCAATTTTGCCAAGTTGGCATATTTGCAGCAAACATCCTGTATAAAATTACTAAGTATGCGGTTATCTAAATTCTTAGTTAGACATTTATTCTTCTTTTGTGCAATGTTTCTTTATTGAAATCTTTGTAGGTTAGAAGTTATAGCAGGTTATGGAGGGCCATAATTTTTTTGAATTTAGATTTTTTTAATAATTTGGCAACATCGAAATAAAATGCAACACCAAATATGGTGTTATATGGAGAATTGCTTCGGAAATCCAAATATTTGAAAATATATAGGGTGTCCCATTTAAAAAAAGTGGATTCTTTGATGCCTCACTTTTGTGAAATACCTTGTATAATTAGAAATATTTTTAAATTGTAGACTTCTTTTTGTTAGACAACTTTCATAAAAAACAATTCAAAATTATAAAAAACGAGGGAGATAATAGATATGGTACTTTGTCACACTATTGCGTCACACTGTATGCAACTTTAAATGGTGTAATTCATTAAAAAATATATTTAGACGTCTGTAAAAAACTGTTTCTTCCCTGCAACTTTTAAACTCCTTAAATTTTTTAAATACGGGTTACACCTTTGAAAATTTACAATCTTCAGTCTAAGTTGGCATGCAAATGCAATTCTAATTTACACAGACCATCGTGCACAAGCGTCTTTGAACGCCTGCAACCGACTAAATAGCATCAATCACACGCGATCGAGCACGACGGTGTCAAAGTCGGTTTAAATTTGAAAAATGGTTATTTTTTAGTCGACGCTCGATGGTTGTCATAACAACTGTTGACGCTCGATCGTATCTTGCAAAGTCAATTGCACATTTCTAACGTTAAAACACTAAAACTGTTATTTTCTCTATAATTCTATATTTTGGCTTTGAAGTTTGAATCTTAATGTTAAAATTGGCAAATATTAACGACAAAGCATGTATTTTTAGTCAGCACTTCGTCATTCGCGATCGATAGCCTTTGAAGTACGATCCAGTGGGACAGCCTAAGGGTAGATTCGTGTTTTGGTGGGTAATAATAGTTAACGAATATAAAAAATGGGACAGCGGAAAGTGCAGTATTCCATTAAAAATCAAAACTTGTACATTCGAATCTACTGAAACAGGGGAGAAAAAAAAAACGATAGCATGAGACATTTCAACGTGCAGCCCACGTAAATTATAATTCCATAAATCTGCTAAGTTTAGCCCAGTATGTTCCCCTTACAAATAAAAAATGAATTATTAAATTTAAAATATTACATAGATATAGATATATGCAGTGCAAATAGACATAATGAAATATTTACATATTACCTAGAACGGTGGCTTTATCACTCATCAAGAGCTCGCGCGCATACTCACCCTCTGTATCGCATGCCTCCCCACATATAAATAACAAAATTTCACATTTAATTTATAAATAACTTTTTTGGATCTGCGTAATCCTAAACTTAGACATTTTATAAGAAAAAAGTAGGTGTTACATTTGTTCTTGTAGCAAGACTTTTCTTATAATACACAAATACAGAACAGCAAAACACATTACCTTAATCAAATTTTTTTTGCCATTTTCATTTAAAGCTGTTTCAGCTTCTTGAATTTCGTTAATTAAGTCAGTAATAGCCTCCTCAAAACTATCTTTGTTCATTTTCAATTCATCATTTAGTTGTGTAGCAGTTGTCTAAAAAAGATAACATTAATATTTACCCTATTTAATCAACTAGATTTGTTGTCATTAAACAAAACTAAATTAAATATTTATGAAAATATATGTAAAAAATTCCAGTTAGTCCAGTTATGAACAAATATCAATCTCGCGCAACATGAGCGCGGCAAACATTTTGGACGGAAGACGACCCTACAATATCATCGGACGGGGTACTAATAACAGGTAGTAATCGTAGCGATACAAAAATGGTTGTGGCAATACTACACCTTTCTATAAAGGTACCGTGAAGTGAGAACACATGTTCCTGTACTAGAAGAGCGTCGTCTGAAATAACGATTCCTAGCCCTGTGATGCAGGGTAGTTAATTATTAAGATGACCACGGATTGATGCAGCGTTACGTTATACTTTGACCTCATGCCTTCATGAGAACAATATGTAGATTAATCTATCTGTGAATACTAATATTATTATTAACCAATACTTACCACCAGGCCACTAGCTAAATCCTTCATAGGTGTAATTAATTTTTCGTCATAGGTATTTAAATGCAAAAGACTCAATCGTAGCTGAGATCTTAATGAGACTTCATCCGGAGCATTTAGTTGTGCAATAATATTCTCCAAACTATTAGCTAATTCAGTCAAATTGTAATTGGTCAAATTAGATTGCAACTACAAATACAATAGTAATTAATAAAATAATAAAATATTTATAAAACCATATATTCTTAAAGTGAATTTCGCACTAGGATTTAAGAGAAAAAAGCACTCTAAAAAATTTTTATTATATGAAAGATTCGACCATAATTTAATTTTAGTTCTACAATAGTAAATAATAACTTTTTTAATATGCATATTTTTTATATTTACTTAATAAAATCGTTTCCTTTAAATTAAAACATTACATTAATTTATATTCTCTATAAATATAAAACATGTTATATTACAGGTACATTGCTAAAATAGTGGGTGAGCAGCATTTCACATGCATTTTAAAATATCATAGAAGGAAGTCTTGTAATAGTAAAAAAATCACCCTCCGAGATTTTTTCAGGTATTTACGTTTCAACAGTCCTAGATGCCAAAATAAAACGAATAATACTATAAGTAAAACCCTACATGAAAACAGACTCTTTAATATAGTATTAAATATATATATATAAAAAAAAAAGCCCCTATCGGACGCCACTACGATTGTCCTTCGGGCTCACTTCTTGCTAGACGTACGTACCGATACGGAGCTGGGGCGTGTCGAATGTCAAAAACAATTCTCGGTCCAGGAATCCAGCAACTGAGCCTATTAACAAGAGTCGTGCCCACAAGCAGAACTCGAATTTATAAATACTAAAATTCTTACAAGCAGAACTCGAATTTATATATACTAAAATTCTTGCAAACTCTCTAATTTTTTTTCTAGAACTATGATAAATATAGGACTATGATAAATATAACACATTTTTTATAAAAAAATATTTATTAAATCATAATATACAGTAAGTCTTGTTAATATTTTCTCTTAACCATTTAATTTATTTTAATTTCGACAATTTCATCTCATCTAAAAATTATTTGCTTACGATAATTAACTGCATTTTTATGTTCCCCGACAAACATTGGTGATAATGGGGGAGGCTGGAGTCTTTCCAGCTCTTATACAAAACGGGTTGGTCGCAATCCTTCCTTTCATCACAAGACTATTTAGAGCAAGTCTGGCATGGAACTATATACCGGCCAGATGGTCTACAGATATATATATATATATATATATATATATATATATATATATATATATATATATATATATATATATATATATATATATATATATATATATATATATATATATATATATATATATATATATATATATATATATATATATATATATATATATATATATATATATATATATATATATATATATATATATATATATATATATATATATATATATATATATATATATATATATATATATATATATATATATATATATATATATATATATATATATATATATATATATATATATATATATATATATATATATATATATATATATATATATATATATATATATATATATATATATATATATATATATATATATATATATATATATATATATATATATATATATATATATATATATATATATATATATACCTAAAGTGGGTCGAAATGATCTTCTACCAACGTCGCTTAGATCAATAAGTCTAACCTCCTTTTTGTTAAAAAGTCTGGAGAGAATACTCGATGTGCACATCAGGGACGTAGCCCTTAGGCGACATCCGCTGAGTAAGCATCAGTAAGTTTACTAAACTCACAATCTTGTTGAGAGCAGAAACAACTCTTTGGAAAACAAGGAAATTGCAGTTGCTGCATTCTTAGATATCAAGGGAACATTTAACAATGCCCCTTCTGGATCACTCTATGATGCAATTACTAAAAGATGGGTAGAACCTCTTATATGTGGCTGGATAAAGGCAATGCTTGAAAACAGAAAAATAACAACATCTCTATAGGACGAGACAGTTAGCTTTAGGGCAGCTAGAGGGTGTTTACAGGGATGAGCGTTATCGCCCTTGCTGTAGTCACTACTGGTGGACCACCTGCTGGCTGTGGTTCGGCTGTGGGAGGATGATCTGCAGGCATACCCCGATGATCTAGTCATCATAGTAAAAGGAAAGGCTGAAGAGGAAATCTCACCAACCCTTCAGGAAGTACTGAACACCTCACTAATATGGTGTGAGAGGGAAGAGATGTTAATGCTAATAAAATGGTTTTAGTCTCCTTCACAAAGAAAAAGAATCTGGAGAGATTTCGACCACCTTCCTTACGGGAACAGGTGATACCATTTTCAGCTGAAGTGAAATATTTGGGAATTATCCTGGATAAAACGCTGAACTGAAATGCGCATCTGAATAAAATAATTCAGAAAGCTAAACTATCCCCGTGGACCTGCCGGAAAATCCGCAGGAGGTTATGGGGTATGACAGCTATATTGGCTGTACCTAACGGTCATAAGACCAATGACAAGCGATAGTTCTATAGTTTGGTGGAGCAAGGGACAAAGTGTTGCCCAAGCCAAACTGAGTGGACTGCAGAGATGGGCTTGCTTGTCAATTACAGGAGCGATTCGCTCCACTCCGACAGCGGCCAAGGAACTCCTTTTGAAACTTCCACCACTACACCTATTTGTGGAAAGGGAAGCAATGAGGATAACATACAGATTCTACCATGTCACCAGCAGTATGGTCGACAGCACGAGTCACATGGAATCATCCAACATGCTAAAAGTTGTGAAAAACCATTACATGTTGAGAATGCCATCGGACCTGCTAGCAAAAACTGTTATTGCACATCAACCCTACGCCGTGATCTTCCCAGGGAGAGAGGAGTGGGATCAGAGTAAATCTGATCTACTGAAAGGAGAGCTGGGCCTATTTACAGACAGCTCCAAAACCAATAAGAGTGTAGGAGCCGGAATCCAGGGGGTATGGCTGAAGGTTGCTCTGTCAGTAAGCCTGGGCAATAACACCTCGATATTCCAAGCAGAAGCTCGCCCTTAAAGCACTTGAAGCGACTCATTGTACATCCAAAACAGTTTAGCACTGCCAAAAGGCACTTGTTGGCCTGGGGAGCGTCAATAAAATCGCCCTTATCTGGATACCAGGACATGCGGATCTGGAGGGAAATGAGTCTGAGGACCTTCTAGCAGGAGACACAAGATTCGTGGGACCTGAACAAGCTTTAGGAGTAGCCCACGAAACTGCCAAGGGCGCAGTTTTGAACCTGATTTAGGAAAAAGCTAATCTCTATTTGCTTGGACTGCCAATTCTGTTCAATGCAAAGGCATTTATCCCCCTTTCCATGAAGAAAAGGATAACAGAAAGTCTGTGAAATATGAACAGAAATAAGCTCAAAGCCTCAATACGCCTAGCTTAGCTAGCGCACTAGCTATTGTGGTCTAAGACATCACAACATGCACAGGATGGGGCTTGAAGACGAATCCGAGTGCCGTCTATGCATGCAGGATGACGAGACAGCCAGTCATGTGCTATGTGAATGCCCGGCAGCAGCTAGGGTCAGGTTCTCCATATTCGATAGGGATATCCTGCTGCCCGAGTACTTCAAGAACACCTTCCCAAATGCAATCATAAGACTCATTGAGAATCTAGGGGTGCTTGGGGAAGTTTAAATATAGTCTGAGCCACAATAGACCACAAAGTCGAAGTGATCCATTCACTTTTAACCTATCCTAACCTGACCTAAACCTAAATTAAAACAAGCAAACTTCAAATTAAAATTAATAAACGAATTAATAAAACACAATACTGTATAAAACACAATCCTCAAATTACAATTTTAAAAAACAGATAAAAGCAACAAAACAGTTGATAATGAACACAACGGAATACGAAACCAAAATGGAAGACCTTTTAAATGATCAAAATATATACAAAGAAATTAAAAATGATCCTACTAATATCTATCAAAATAAAAACAACCCAACCATAAAACGTCTACTAAATAAAAAAACGTTTACAGAAATCGAAGCAAAAAAATTAACTATTCATAATGCCGAAGCTCCAAAAATGTATTGTTTGCCAAAACTGCATAAACCAAATCTTCAAGTATTAATTCTCCGTTTTATTATTTATCAAATTGAATCTCCAATATTACCGGTCTAAACCATTTCTACATCAAAGTCTGCTTTACGTTTAAAAACTTTATAGATTCGGTATATATACCAAATAATCACATCTTAATATCTCTAGATATGACTTCCCTATATACAAACATACCTAATGAAGTTTAACTATTATTATTAAAGAAAAATGGAACCTATTAAAGAATCATACACAATTATCATTAATAGAGTTTACAGAAATAATTAATATCACATTATCAACGAATTATTTTCAGTATAAAGAAAAATTTTATCAACAATTTAATGGCTGCGCAATGGGTTCTCCAATTTCATCAACGATTGTACAATTAGCAATGGAGTTCTTAGAGAAAAATGTTTTAGCTAAACTTAATTTTTAACCTATATTTTTTTAAAAGGTATGTTGACGATTGTTTAATGTCAATTTCAAGTAATAAATTAAACGAAACTCTATATGAATTTTTATCCTAAACTTCAATTTACACATAAGGTAGAGCAACACAATCAAATAAACTTTTTAGATATGACTCTTATAAAGAACAACAACAAAATTAAAACAAAATGGTACACACAAAAATATTTGGTTTGGAGATATCTGAACTATGATTCAAATCACTCAAAAAATAAAAAATTAAGTGTAATAACAGTATAACTGATCGAGCCTTACAATTAACATCACCACAATACAAAAAAAGTAAAAAACGTATTACTAAAAAAACACTTCCCAGAATAACACACTAATAGAATAATTAAACAACGCACAGACATAAATATAAAAAGTTAGCAATAGTACCGAGTTCTTGGGTTTAAGTTCGAATAAAGCCGAGTTCTTGGGTTTAGGTTCGAATAAAATATGAAAATTTTAATTTATCATTTATTTGACGTTTCGCCATATTATTTAGGGCATCTTTAGAAAAATTTTACTGATGCTAGAATTATAAAAATACATACATTAATATTTAACATAAAATAAAATAAAAATACATTTTTAGAAAAACTTTTTGTCACATATACAGGGTCTGGGCATGGTCCTACTTTCTAATTTGAAATGGGTACCCTATTTTTTTATTTTTTTTAACATTTTTTATACTGAACTTTAACGTATAAAAAAATATTGACGTTTGTTTGTATTTTTATATTTTTATATTAAAAAACATCGTTTTTTATAAAAAAAATATAAAATGCTATTATCTACTGAAACACGACTGCTGAATGTGCCCACCGTTCATTTCAATACACTGTATGTAATCACTCTCGATTTTTTTTATAGTATTAATAATAAAATAAAAATGATTCTAATTGGTGTCCTGAATAGCCTCAACTATTCTTATTCGTAAAACCTTTACGTCTTCAGTTGGATTTTTATACACTTTATTCTGCAAATATCCGCACAGGAACGAATCAAGTGGCGTGAAGTCGGGATTATTCGGCGGCCAGCCAATCGGTCCAGTACGATCAATCCACATTTGGTATTTCATGTTAAGTTAATTTATAACCGGAAAAAAGTTGTGTGATGGGGCTCCATCCTGATGCCATATATTTTCATTGTATCGACGGAGTGGTAAGTTGCCCAGAAAAATTTCTACGTCATTCTTCAATACATTCGCCATTTAAGGGTCCGTCAATAAAAATTGTCTCAATTATTTTATTAATTGTCCCAATTATTTTATTATTCAAGAGCTCACACCACACATGTAACGATCTTCGACCTCGTATCTTAACTTCACTAGTTACTCGAGGGTTTTGCGTTGCCCAAAATCGTTAATTTTTCCGGTTATGAATCCCAGCAGTACTGAAGGTGCACTCGTCAGACCATAAGACTTTTTTTAAATTGTTGTTTTCTTCTTTTAATAACAACATTTCTTGACAAAACATTATTCTTGTGTTTTTTGATCTTGTGTTAATTTCTGCACGGGTAGTATTTTATAAGGATAATGACTATGCTTTTTTAAAGTAGAATGCATTTTGAAAGTTGATTTTCCGAAAATAATGCATCTTTTAAGGATGCATTTGGATTTCCTAAAAATAAATAACACTAATAGTAATAAGTTACTTTAGAAACCAAAGCGCCTACCTTGGAAATATAACAAAAATATTTAATTCTTCCTCATCATTAACGACTACTGTATTTTTTTTCTTTTTGTAGACATTCTATCTCGAAGTCCAAGTTCAACGTAGTTAAATGTTGTTAGCGTTAGAAGCGCTCGCATGGGAAACTGTTGGTGATATTCCCTTCTCGCTGCATATGCATTTTTGTTATTGTTATAAAATATCCGCAGAATATCGCATTTTTCCTCATCTGAATATGGCATTTTCTAAAGACATTGATTGAAAGTCTACCTGATATTAAAACAATCAAGGTGAATCACCAAATAGGACCAGGCCAGATTTTTAATAATCATTTTTAGAACATCAACAAAAAATGGTAATTTTCATATGACAATATCTTTTTATCCGTCAAAAATAGGTATAGGGAATGCTACATAAAAAAAACTTATCAAATATTCAGGAAAACGCAAAAATCAAAGAAAAAAATAGGTGGTGAAAGTGAAAGTAGCCCTACATATATATATATATATATATATATATATATATATATATATATATATATATATATATATATATATATATAAAAAACAGACTCCTAATCGTCATCAGATTCTGCAGAAAAAGGTAAATGCCATTTTCCGGCTTTGGCTCATAAAACAACGGAGACAATTTTCTAGATGCTATAGAAAGAATATGTTTGGGACTGAATTTAGCCGCAAATTTCTCCTCGGAGAGAGGAAGAGATTTATTTAAGCACCTACTGTATCACCTACATTAAACGTTACATCTCTCTTACGAATATTATAGGATTTTGAATTCCTTTCATATGCACAGTGTAATTTTTGACGAACACCTTACGAAAAAAAAGTAAAATTTCAACAGATTATAACTAGGCAAATATGTAGCATTATCAGAAATAAGGATTTGTGGAACTCCAAAGATAAGAAAAACATGATTTTCTAAACGATCTAGAATTAAAGTTGACTTGGAATATTTAAAGAAAAGATGAAATATATTTTGAAAACCCGTCAGGTAATACAAGAAGCCATTTATTACCTTTTTTTCGAACGTGGAAGTGGACCAACAAAATCTAAAGAAATAATTTGTCCAGGTGAATTAACAACTTCTTCTTTTCCGATAGTGCCGATTTTGAGTAAATTAGGGCTTCTGCGCGCCACATACTAAGCATGTTGAAATAAATTTTGATATCTGCCCTCATCTGAGATCAGCAGTACTGTACTCGCAATAATGTTTTTCAAAAATTAAAATGACCACTAGTTGGAAGAGTATGACAAGACTAAATAACTTTATTTCTTTGCGATTTGGGTATTAAAATTTTCCATTAATGTTTGTTAAAAATATAAGAGCTGCTACTAGTAATACATTTTTGAACGGATCCGGCATTGAGGATTGCTTAGGATTTTTTTTCTGAATCTGGATGACCAGATATTACAGAAATTTCAATTCTGAGAATTCGAAGAACTTGAAATATGTTCATCGTTAAGTAGAACAAGAAATTCGACTTAATGCATCAGGGACTGAATCCACTGAACCTTTTCTATGCTGCAAATCAAAAGCTCTAGCGCATATATATATATATATATATATATATATATATATATATATATATATATATATATATATATATATATATATATATATATATATATATATATATATATATATATATATATATATATATATATATATATATATATATATATATATATATATATATATATAAATATGCATATATATATATATATATATATATATATATACACATATATATATAATATATATATATATATATATATATATATATATATATATATATATATATATATATATATATATATATATATATATATATATATATATATATATATATATATATATATATATATATATATATATATATATATATATATATATATATATATATATATATGCATATATATATATATATATATATATATATATATATATATATATATATATATATATATATATATATATATATATATATATATATATATATATATATATATATATATATATATATATATATATATATATATATATATATATATATATATATATATATATATTTGGCATATATATATATATATATATATATATATATATATATATATATATATATCGATGCGTGTTACATCTTTACCTATTTTTTATATGTTTGAATATAGACGATAAATTGAAAATATTAAAAAGAGGAAGCATAAAATATGATTAGACATATACAATTTATAACTCAGTTAAAAGCTTAGACTATAAAACAAAGGGTAGACTCGACATTTCATTCATAAATAGTTTCGAAAGTTGTTAGTTATATATACATATATATATATATATATATATATATATATATATATATATATATATATATATATATATATATATATATATAAATATGCATATATATATATATATATATATATATATATATATATATATATATTATATTACTTTTCCAAATTTCACTTTTTTAAAAAAAATATTTTATTAATACTTAAAAACACTACTTTATAATTTCAAAAATCAAACTAACATTCTAACAGCCTAAAATGTCAACTAGCTATTTATTTACAATTCAGAACAATTTATATTAATTTGAATGCTGATGCAGCGTCTTCTATCCGTGCGGACTGCAACGGCTGGTTGCTGGCTCGGCATTCTCGGAGGTGTCGCCTTGCCTACAAGCCTTGGTGGAATTGAAGTTCTACTGCTTCTTCTATGGTCTCATCGGGATGGGCACTTGGTCTTCTTTTGGGCATCAAGTTCCTTATTCTTTGATGGACAGCGTCTCTGGACTTGGGAACTGGAGGTGCTGGTGGATTATCGTCGTTTGTAATTGCTATACCAATCCTGGGGTGTCTTTTACGTCGACATTTGCAGAGGATGTATAGAGTTACAAGTGCAACAATAAGGGTAATAGTGAAAATTGTGAACCAATGAACATGTTTGGTCACAAAGGGTTCATTGATGAGATTGTTTAGTTCGTCAGAATACTGATTGAGTTTGTGTTGGGCAATATTTAGATCCTCAATATCAAGTTTATTGAGTTTGAGAGGTTTCAGATCTAGGATCTGAGACTTTTTGGGAAGATGAATGCAGCATTCGAAGGGTATTTTTACCGGATGATTTTGGTATGTGACAGTTTTGTATTTGTCAATGGGGTATTTGGCGTGCACCCTTGTGCTTCCAATGAAGGCATTGCATTCCGGTTGTAATTTTAGTAATGAGTTCATGTTGATTACGTTGGTGACGATGTTTTTGCTTCCGCATTTCACTGTGACTGGCAAGGGATCAGAAACTGTTATCAGCCAATAGTTTTGGTTGAGTTCCTGCACGTTGTATTCCTTGGCTAGCAACACAGAAGTCTGGCAAGTTGCTGGTAGTCGTGTCTCTTGTTTCAGTAGCTGGGCCTCGCAGATGGAGTCGCTATCGATTGGGTACGGCAGGACATCAGAGCAGATCTTTGTATTGCTCTTCAGCTGTTTGCAATTGTCCAAGTTTCGGAATGATACGTACAATAATGAATCATCATCACGCGCAATGTATTTTTTAGTGGTTGGTAATATGTGGTGGAAGCGTGTTCGATTGTCCAAGATCGGGATAGGGTACAAGTGATAAAGGGTATAGGTTTCAGGTTCGGTTAGTGGGATTTTTAGTACAAAAATAATTTTTTGATCAGATTGGTATGCTTCTAATTCAATTATATCGAGATATTCTGCTACATTTGATGAATAAGTAGGTAATGGTAAGTTGTTTTTTATTGAAGATCTAGAGATTTCTTGCAACGAGGTGATCATATCTCGTGGGGTTATAATTGAGCTATGGAGTATTTTTAAACGTGCGAACGTTATTGCATCCAAGATGTCATTGAGATAATCTTCTAAAAATGCATAGCTTTCCATTAACGATTCACATAAACTAATAGTCTTTATCTGCCCTTCATAAAAATCGATCGCGCTTGATATATTGTTGATTGAATTTTGAATATCTTTGATATTATGGTTAAAAGTTTCCTCGTCTATTTGTAGTTTGTGAATGGTAGTATTAAAAGTTTTAATTACAGATGTGGTAACGGAAATTTGGTTCTTTAAGAGGTTTTCGATTTGATGTTCGTCCCGTGTTACTTTTTCTATGCAATCGTTGAAGTATTCTCCGTCCGAAGCGTCTAGATTACCTGTAATCGATTTCCATACAGTACCAATGCCATTGAATATACCGCGTTTTGTCCTAAATTCGTAAGGTTTAGTGTCCGCGATTATTTCTCTGTATTTTTGATTAACGGCGTTGGCGAGTTGTTTTAGAAGACTAATGTGTGTTTGTACGTCTACTTTAGAGGCTAAAATTCTAGGTTCAGGTATTTCATATGTGTCTATTAGTTCGGAGAGAATTTTGCCGTTGTGTGAGATGGCTTCTTTTAAGGGTTTCAATTCTTTATAGACCAGAAGCGTCCATTTTTCGTTTGATATTTTGATGATACTTTCTTTATGGAAAAACAGTCCTACGGTATTGTTTATTGGAGTAATGGTAAACTGGGATGTCACGCTGACAGTATCCCGAAGAGTCTGAAAAGAATAGACTAGTCATAGAAAGGTTTTAGCCTATCAAAATTTATTTTAGAATATTGGTTCGTAGATAAATTTTTGACTGTGGCGGAAGTTCCGAAGATTTCGGTTATTTCGAAAGGTCCGTTAACTTTGTTGTTAGCTTTAGTGACTATTTGGGATTCTTTCACGTAGACTTTGTCTCCAATTTTATATTCGGTGGTGTTTCGTTTTTCGTATTTTAGATTTTTCTTTTTGTGCGTTTGTTCTTGTCCGTGCGACTTTATAGTAATGTTCCATTCTGTTGTTAAGGTCTCTGACATATTTTGTGTTGTTTGGTATTATTGTAGCAAATAATGGCGTAAGGGAGAATATTGAATGGGTGTTCGTTTGGGTTTTCAGCTTTATGTACTCGGATTATTTCGGTCAGGGTCGCATGAAATCGCTCAAGAGATTCATTTGACTGTGGATGACTGACGCTAGAAAATGTCAATTTTACGTCATAGAGTCCGCAAAGATCCTTCATTAAAGCGTTGTCGAATTCACAGCCATGGTCACAATGTATCCTTAAGGGGGTGCCGAAATGTTGGAAGAATAGTAGGAGTGTCCTCACGACTGTCGAAGCTTTTTTATAGGAAATGGGATAAGCTTGTGTGAACTTGGTCAGTTCATCCCTAATAGTGAGAGCGTAATTACTAACAGGATATTCAAAAAGATCGATGTTAACCCTCTCGAATGGTGTTTTCGGGGTTTCGGTAATTACGAGGGGTGTACTGAGGTTTTTTCGACAAAATTTTACTTTTTGGCATATTTCGCACTTTTTGATTAAATTTTCGACATCTTTCGTTAATCCGGGCCAATTATATTTTTCCTTTATCCTTTTAATAGTTTCATTTATTCCGCGGTGAAGGTTGTTTCTTCCGGAATGATAGTGGTCTAGGATAATGGGGATTTGATCCTCATCAGGTGTTTTTACAATATTTTGGCATATTTTGAACTTAACGTCTAGGTCGGAAAGGATAAATGAAAGCATTTCCAAAATTGGAAGTTCTAAGTTATTTTCGACACAATACGGATGTTTTGCGTCAAAATTGTCTTTGCCAGTAAATAGGGCATAAAAGAGGTATTGGGCTACGATGTCGTTGTCAGATGGCAGAGGAATTATAAAATATTTCCGATCTTTCACGGTTTTGCTGGACACAATGTTTATTTTGTTATTTACAAAGTGAAAGTTTTCCTCAAAAATATCTTCAATGATTTTAAGGTGGATGTCCTCTAATTTTGCTCGACGAAAGAAGGTAATGATATTTTTATGACACTTGTCTAAAAGTTGGGAGTTTGATGATTCTATTTTGGAATAATCTATAATGGAATTAGTTTTATAGAGGTGTACAAAACGATTATATTCCTCTGTTAGTTGTTCTGTGTCTGGTTCGTCTCCATTTTCGTTGTCTGATTGGAATGTTTCTTTGCTAGTTGACGGTCTGTTTCGTACGTCGTCTTTGTTAGAGGCAAATATTTGAAGTTTAGACTGGAGTTTTGCGCATTCTTGGAAATGGTTAATTTTAATCCGAGATAGCGCGTCGGCATTTTTATTAATTTTCCCGGGTTTGTACTCGATTTTATAATCATACTCTTCGAGCTTAAGACGCTAACGAGCTAATCTGCTTCCTGGGTCTTATATCGAGAACAACCACGTCAAGGGTCGATGGTCCGTAATGAGAATGAATTTTCTCCCAAAAAGGTAGGGGCGAAAGTGCTTTACGGCCCAAACGATTGCAAGTAATTCGCGTTCTATTGTCGAATATTTTGTTTCCGCACTACATAAGGTTCTAGACGCATACGCAATAGGGAGGTCTTTGCCTATTGGTCCTTGCGATAGAACAGCGCCAATGGCGAACGCGCTTGCGTCCGTGGTTAGTAAGAATTGTTCTTGAAAATTTGGGTATATCAAAATTGGGTTAGAGATAAGGGCTTTTTTCAGTTCTTCGAAACTTGATTTGCATTCAGGGTCGAATGAGAAAGGAGTGTCCTTTTTAAGAAGTTTGGTTAATGGTTTTGAGATTTTTGCAAAATTGGGAATAAACCGTCGATAATAGCCGGCCAGTCCCAAAAATGACTGAATGCCTTTAGAATTTTTTGGTTCGGGAAAATTGACGATACAATCTACTTTTGATGGGTTTGGTTTAACACCATTTTGGGTTATAAGATGTCCAAGGTAGGCGACTTCTTTTCTGAGAAATTCACATTTATCGGGCTGAATTTTTAGATTGGCTTTTCTTAAACGTTTGCATACTTCTGTTATGCGAGAAATGTGTTCGTGGATTGTGGGAGAGTATATAATTATATCGTCCATGTATACTAGACAACGCTCATTCTGAATGCCAAGGAGAATGTTGTCCATAACCCTTTGAAAGGTGGACGGCGCATTTTTAAGGCCGAAGGGCAGGAAAAGCAGGGTAGTGACCATTTTCTACTGAAAAAGCAGTCTTTGGGATGTCCTTAGGGTCGATTTCAATTTGGTGGAATCCGGAGGCAAGATCTAGGGTGGTAAAATATTCACACTTCCCTAGCTGGTCGAGGAGGTCAGATATGTTCGGTAAAGGATACTTATCGTCCACACTAAGCTCATTAAGCTTGCAGTAATCTATAACTACGCGCCATTTTTGCTTTCCCGAAGCGTCGAGCTTCTTTGGGACAACCCAGACTGGTGAAGACCAGGGTGAGATAGACGGACGTATGATACCTTCGCCTAACATTTTGTTAACTTGATTTTTTACTTCGTCCTTATGTATTTGTGGGTATCTGTACGATTTAGTAAAAACAGGACGAGCGTTGTTTGTTTCTATTGAGTGTTTTATTTCATTCGTGAAAGAAAGGGCGTCTCCTTCAAGGTAAAAAATATCAGAGAAATCTAAACAAACATTTGTCACAAGTTCTTTCTCTTCCTCATTTAAATGCTCGGTTCTTAATAAATTTTGTATTTGTGAGACTCTGTCGTGTTGACATTCTTTTAAATTTGGTTCGGTTATATTATAGACAGGTTCAGAGGTGTCGTTAATCGGGTCTAAGGTTATATCGGAGAAATCGATATTTTTTGGAATAGCGTTTGTATTTACAATCGAAGTGAAAAATTCACCGTGTTCGTTAACTCGCACTAAAGCATGTGGGAGCCTAACTTTGTCTTTTTCTTGCGCAACTAACAAGGCATCAGTATTAACGACATCACATTTTAATTTAAAAATTCGTTCCGTTCGGGCGTCTATTGAAATTTTGTTGCAATTATTATTTAACGTAAGATTTTCGATTTTTTGTTCACCATCTACTTTAAATAAAGGAATAGTTTTAAAATTGGTAACTAATTGCTTTGATTTTAAGTCTATCACACATTCGTAATGTTCTAAGAAATCCAAGCCCAAAATACCATCGAAATCGATGTCTAAATTAAAAATATAGACCTTATGAGCGAAAGGGGACAAGGGTTGATTCGTTGATTGAAAGTTTATGATTGGTAATGCCTTGGATGGTCACGTTCTCTGGTGATCTATTTCGAAAATTCTGAACAGTACTTTCCTTAAAAATAGAAATTCCAGCTCCGGAATCTATAAGTAACTTATATTTTTCAGTGGCATCTTTGATGTAATATAAGTTTTTAGAATTTACTGTGAGAAAGGGGCTTAAAGAAATTCTGTTCGGGGAAGTTCAGATCGGGGTTCATGTCGTCCAAGTTCATTGTTTCGATTTGAGTTTGGATTTCTACTAGGGGATCTACTTCTGGGTAGTTTTGGTCCGGGGGCTGAGGGTTCACTGGGAGAGAAAGAAAATCCTGGTAATTTGTATGGCCTATCGGCTCTATTGGACACTGATCATAATCGTAATCTTGGTTGGGGTAGTTTTGTGGGTAGTCAAAATTTTGGTATTCATAATCATTATATGATGTTTCAATAGGATTAGAAGCTTGACCTTGCGAATAGTCGCTAGCGTTTACATGATATGTCCTTTGTTGATTAGGACGGAAATTAGAATTTTTATTAATTATCGGAGGGCGATATTGTGGTGGATTATTAAATTGTTGGGGCCTCTGCTGATTTTGCGAGAAGCCGCTTGCTTGTTGTGGTCTAGATTGATTTTGGGAATAACTACTAGACTGCTGAGGGCTGTTTTGGGTTTGGTGTTGATACGGTCTTTGAAAACCTGAATTAAAATAATTTTGAAAATTTTGCCGTCCCGATTGGGGAGTGTGGCACTGACTAGCAGAATGACCTGTACCTCCGCAATTAAAGCATCGCATAGGTAGTGGCTATGGCTTTCTAATAGGTACAGTGGGTCTTGAGGGTTGATTCCTATCTTGTTTTTGGGTTTCAAAATATGACAACTGAAGTTCCCTTCTAATTCGAGAATGGGCTTCTAAAAGGTTGACTGGATTTCCGGCACGAATAAGTTGGCCTAATCGAAGTTCAAGCCCTGTTAATAATGTATTTAGGGCCATAGTTTCTATAAGAGTACTTTGAGCTGTTTTTTGTTCAGTTGTAAGGTTAATTGCTTTTTGGATATTTGCATGCATTTTAGCATTTAATACCTGGAGGCGGTTAAAGAAAGTGAGTGGGGATTCATTGGATAATTGCTTAAGTCGTTGTAAATCTTGTATCAGGGAAGATAAATCGCGAGAATCTCCAAAATGTAGATTAAGTAATTGTTTTATTTCTAGGTACGAACCTGGATTTCTAGAACTAACGAGCTGTGCAGCTCTACCTCTAAGTTTGTTTTTTATATGAATAGCTAATAGTTTTTTGACTTGTAGTAGCCATATTGTATGCACAATCACACGCATTTAAAAACGTTCCTAAAAAGATCTGATCACCTTCAAATTCGGGGATTAAAGAAAATATTTCTGATAATTTATAAGGCTCTACTTCTACTTGACTAACATTATTTCGAGTTGAATCAGGCATTTTGAAAAATTACACAAAGGTTCTGTAACTTATTTAATAGTGAAAAATCGAGTGAAAAATATTTAATTCTTGATATTCAAATTCTTAAAATCAATAAGAAATATCGGGAAAAATATTTGGAAAATCGAACAGTTTCAATAAGTAAATACCACAATAAAATAAACAATAACGAGATGATTCATTAACTTACAGCAGGATTATTTGCATCGTCGTGTTCTTAGCGTAGATTACCAGGGGCTTCACCGGGTGTTCCTTCCGTAGTTTTGCCAAGTGAGAGCGATTCGTCCTTCTTCTGTTTAGGGATTGGAATCCGCCGCTACCAGTTAGAAAACACTCTTGTTCTGACAGCGTTAGACAGATCCTACCGACTGCGCCAATTGTTATATTCACTTTTCCAAATTTCACTTTTTTAAAAAAAATATTTTATTAATACTTAAAAACACTACTTTATAATTTCAAAAATCAAACTAACATTCTAACAGCCTAAAATGTCAACTAACTATTTATTTACAATTCAGAACAATTTATATTAAGTTGAATGCTGATGCAGCGTCTTCTATCCGTGCGAACTGCAACGGCTGGTTTCTGGCTCGGCATTCTCGGAGGTGTCGCAATTTCCTGTGCTCGATACCGTGTGACCGAAGGTCATCACCTGCACGTGGCTATCAGCGGATATAACATATATATATATATATATATATATATATATATATATATATATATATTATATATATATATATATATATATATATATATATATATATATATATATATATATATATATACAGGGTCCTGCAGCTCACCTCCCGTCTTTTATTATACCTTAACCATTTATTTTAGAAAAAATATTTAAAAGCCACTATATGCTGTTGATTAGAGAGCACATTTTAAAAATATTCTTGATTATACAGGGTGTTACAAAAAATAGTGGCGCATAAGAGTTGTATTTTTTTAAATGGAACACCCTATATTTTTTTACATTTTTGAAACACTCTTTATCTAGTCTACAGACTCCTAGAATAGTATCTCTTTTTTTAATAGTTTCGGAGAAACAAGGTAAACTCAAAGAAAAAAAAAATTATAGTTTACATTTAAAATATTTATAAAAATTAGATAAAACATCTTAAAAGCTAAGGTAACCTAGTAGCTTACTGCAAAAGGTTTATAGTTATTCTGCTATGAGTATTATAAGTCTTACTTATACAGGGTGATCCAAATTCCATGTCAAATGTAGCAAAATAAAAAATAATTTTTCTCCATTTTTTCAAATGGAACACCCTATATATTTTTTTTCTGTCCGGTACAGAATTAACAGATCAACATTTTTCATTATTACACTTATCTCAAAATTCCTGAAGGTTTTTGAAATATTCTTAAAAAACTAATGTTGTACTTTGTTTTTCAGTACGATAATTGAATAAACTCAATAGTAATGTGGAAAAATGGAACACCCTATATATATTTTTTTTCTGTCCGATACAGAATTAACAGATCAACATTTTTTATTATTACACTTATCTCAAAATTCCTGAAGGTTTTTGAAATATTCTTAAAAAACTAATGTTGTACTTTGTTTTTCAGTACGGTAATTGAATAACCTTACTAGTAATGTTCATAAGTAAGCACCTTCGCGATTTTGAATAATAAATAGGTCAGCCTAGTTATAGCTATGGGAAAAAACCTAAAATCCCAACATTTTTTGTAATTACGTTTACCGCATAAAATTTGAATTACTGCCAAGAGTTAAGCCGTAAAGACGTTTTACATGCTGCAGGTCTTCCTACAAGTTGCAAGAGACTTGCACAAAGGCATACGCTGACACTTGCAATTGAAATACAACTGCCGCTTTACAGTCTGCAAGACAAATTGCGCGCAATATCTTGCAGGTGCAACCCCTTGCTGCAAGAAACTTGCAGCATGTAAAACGGCCTTAACCTTTATTTAATATTATTGACAAGTGTTGCCCAAATTATTAACTAGAATTTAAGTAGGCCATGAAAAACAAATTGTCTAGAAACTGTCAAACAACTAAAACATATCGGCAATTTACTTATTCGTTTTTTAAGTTTTACAAATTGAAATAATTATCGGATTTTTCATATAGTGGTCTTTACCTTCTACGTAGTTCATTTTTCGTTTGTTTGCGTTACTGTTTAGAAGTTTTATTTGAACGTTCTATCGTCATGGAGTACACCCGCGAAGAACTGGTTGATATGGTTTTTGTGTTAGGAGAATCGCATAGAAATGCCTTTTTGGCCAGTAGGATTTATGCGCAAAATTATCCAGAACGAAGGCACCCAGACAGAAGGAGCATGACGAACTTATTAGAGAGATTTATGGCAACGGGAAATGTAAATTATACAAGACCAGTTAGAAATAGGCCCGTTCGAACGGAAGAAAATGAATTAGCTGTGCTATTAGCTGTCACGGAAAATCCTTCTGTTAGCCAAAAAGCAGTCGGGGATGCCGTAGGAGTAAGCGAAAGAACTGTTCAGCGAATTTTAAAGAGCCATAAATTTCATGCATATCATATTCAGTTGCATCAAGAACTCCTTCCAGCAGATTTTGAGAAACGTGTTGACTTTTGTAATTGGGCACAAGCTAAAATTAGGTTAAGCTTTGATTTTTTTGATAAAGTTTTATTCTCTGATGAGGCCACATTTCATAAGAATGGATTTGTAAATCGTCATAACTACCATTACTACGCCGACCATAATCCAAGAATTTTTAGGCAGCTTGATCTACAACACAGATGGTCAGTTAATGTGTGGGGGGAATTATTGGTGAACATGTTATTGGTCCCCATTTTTTTAATGGACATTTAACTGGAGCCATGTATCTCGACTTCCTAGAAAATCACTTGCCAAATTTGTGCGAAAATTTGCCGGTTAATCTGAGAAATACAATGTGGTTGCAACAAGATGGTGCTCCAGCACATTTTTCGTTGCCAGTTAGGGATCATTTAAATAATAATTTTCCAGATCGATGGATTGGAAGACAGGGAGCAAGTGCGTGGCCGCCCCGGTCGCCTGATCTAACGAAATTAGATTTTTTTCTATGCGGCTACGTTAAGGAAATTGTTTACAACAAACCTCCAACAACTCCCGAAAATATGCAGCAACGGATTAGAACCGCATTTCAAAGTATTACGCCCGAAGTATTAAGAATAGTAGGAAGATTTTTTCATACCCGTCTTCGTTTATGCCTCGAAGAGAATGGAAGACATATCCAACATATGTTCTAAGTAAAAATTAATTTTAACAATAATTAGATATTTGTTAATAATGTTAAATAAAGCTGTTACACCTTAAGTCGAGCCTTAACTCTTGGCAGTAATTTAAATTTTATGCAGCAAACGTAATTAGAAAAAATGTTAGGATTTTCGGTTTTTCCCCATAGCTAGAACTACGCTGACCTATCTAATATTTAAAATCGCGAAGGTATGAACATTACTAGTGAGGTTATTCAATTATCGTACTGAAAAACAAAGTACAACATTAGTTTTTTAAGAATATTTCAAAAACCTTCAGGAATTTTGAGATAAGTAATAATAATAAATGTTGATCTGTTAATTCTGTAACGGACAGAAAAAAAATATATATAGGGTGTTCCATTTTTCCACATTACTAGTGAGTTTATTCAATTATTGTACTGAAAAACAAAGTACAACACTAGTTTTTTAAGAATATTTCAAAAACCTTCAGGAATTTTGAGATAAGTGTAATAATAAAAAATGTTGATCTGTTAATTCTGTACCTGACAGAAAAAAATATATAGGGTGTTCCATTTGAAAAAATGGAGAAAAATAATTTTTTATTTTGCAACGTTTGACATGGAATTTGGGTCACCCTGTATAAGTAAGACTTATAATACTCGTAGCAGAATAACTATAAACCTTTTGCAGTAAGCTACTAGGTTACTTTAGCTTTTAAGATGTTTTATCTAATTTTTATAAATATTTTAAATGTAGACTATAATTTTTTTTTCCCTCGATTTTACCTTTTTTCTCCGAAACTATTAAAAAAAGAGAGATAATATTCTAGGAGTCTGTAGACTAGGCAAAGAGTGTTCCAAAAATGTAAAAAAATATAGGGTGTTCCATTTTAAAAAATTCAACTTTTATGCGCCACTATTTTTTGTAACACCCTGTATAATCAAGAATATTTTTAAAATGTGCTCTCTAATCAACAGCATATAGTGGCTTTTAAATATTTTTTCTAAAATAAATGGTTTAGGTATAATAAAAGACGGGAGGTGAGCTGCAGGACCCTGTATATACATAAATATATAAATATGCATATATAGAGGTTTTATTTTGGGTCTAGCGGTCCGTGGGAAAAAAAAAAAGAAACTCTTTTTATCTTAAGTGCTCAATATTTCGCCAATGTTTATTAGCTTCATCAGGAGCAACTACAAAAATTACAAAGAATAGCTCCAATTAGAATTATAACATTAAAATGACAATCAAAAGAATAAAATTTTGTCTAGATATACATACTCAATACATACTTAAAAATTACTTACAAGACGGTAGAGTCAATAATTTTTAAATTTTAACATTTCTACGTTACAACAGCTCAAATAATGTGGCGTTTTTTAATGACAATATTCATGTCCCAGCAGTTGAACTGCAAAAAAGGAGAACAAGACATATAGCTACACAAGCCTTATCTAGATGTTAAAAAATTGTACGAGGTGAACTATTCTACGGTGTGCATTTAAAAAGTATTGTTACATAAAATTTAAAAGATTGCAATAAATATTGCTCAGCTGATTGGTATCTGATTTATAATTAATGCAATTTTTGTTCTTTTTTATGTGGTACATTTCTAAGAATAACCTTTTTTTGTAATTCGATTCATCTCTAAATTTTAACATTGGAAAAGTCAAAAT